>JAHGAU010000020.1:0-600000 GCA_019925105.1 Niebla homalea
TTAAAGCCGGGCTTTTTCTTTATAGCGGCTTTAAGTTATTAACTTAAAATCTTATAAAATAAGAAAAGCCTTTATAAATATATAAAATTGGTTAATGTTTAATCAAAGTTTTTTCGGTTTTAATTATTATAATCCGAAATTAATTATAAAGTCACTTTAACTTAATATCTTAATTTAATACGATTAAAAGTTTACGTTATAAGGTCCTATATATTAATTCGTCTATATAAAACGTTAAAATATTTATATATAACGCTTAAGGAGCGGAAAACTTTAAGGGTTTTATAACTTTACGGTTAAATTAAACCTTAAAATATATATTAAGCGTAAGCATTGAAAATCCTTACCTACCGAGAATAAAATACGCATTGACCCATACGATTTAAATAACGTCTTTAAGGTATTGATAATTTTAAATTTTAATCCGAAAAAACTTTATTTATATATTTTTAATCCCTTATTTATTATTATTTCTTAAATTAAAAGTATCCTTTAATATTTAATCTTAATATTGAAGATACGTTATTAACTATTATGTCTGCGTAAAAAGCGTAGGGTATAACCGTTTATTTTTATTTTTTTTTAAACGTTAATTATATTTTTATAGTTTAGATTTTAAATATTACTGCTTTCCTTTATAAGTATTATTTAAACGTTTAATAAGCTATTAAGATATTTTAGCCGGTTTTTATTTAAACGTTAACGTAATCTATAAATTAAAATAAAGATACTTTAAAGGCCTTAAGTAAGTCTCTTTAAAGGAAAGGGTAAGAAACGGTGAATATTATAATACTATTACCTTATAGTAATATTTTTTAAATTATTTATTTAATCGATTCTTTATACTTATTTATAAATAAAATTTCTTCTTTTAATAGATTATTACCTTACCGATTTTTATTATTTTAAATCTTAAACGTTAAGAGATTAAGACTATATAATACGATTAAATCGTTTTAAATAAAACGGCCGTATTAATTAATCCGGATTATATAAATTTTCTAGCTATATTCGGCGTTATAAGTAATATTTAATATATATTTTTGTTCGTTAATTAAGATAAAAATATATATAATATTCTTATATTAATAATAATTTATAAAGGCTTTTATTAATATATTAATTATCTTAATTTATAATATTCCGAAAGAAAATATAATTAAAAGATTTTATTATAGATTTATAATAAGGTAAAGTTATAAACTTTCGCCGGGTATAATTATTTAAAGATAATATAATAATTTATAATAAGATCTAGTAACGTAAAAACTTATTAATAAATTAAAGGTTATATAAATAGCCCTTATTATTAAGGTAATTAAAACCTATATAAGACTTATATTTAAGTTTATATATATTATAAATATTAAGAAATATAATACGGAAATTCGCGAAGTTATACGTTAATTTATAATACGTTCCGGTTAAAAAATAATCTTTATATTCTTAAGGCTTAAAGGTTAATATTATCGATTATTATTATATAAAGATTATAATACTTAATTAAAATATTAAGAACGTAATTTTTAAGTTATAATAATTTTTACCGCAGAATACTATTATAATTGAATTTAAAATATTATATCGATATATATTTTATATTATAAGCGTACGTATATAAATCGTTATTTTATTTCTTTACTAAAATCCTTAATATTTTAAGGACGTATTTTTAATATAGATAACTTTAATACGAAATAATAAAAACGATATATAAGATTTACTTCCGTAATTATTATTTTATTAACCCTTCTTATAGGATAAATATTCTTAATAATATTAACCGGATTTATTTCTTAGATCGTATATTTAAAAAGTTTATACCTTAATCTTATAAGAATATTTAAATAATTCCTTATCTTTTTATAGGGCGTATTATTATAATATATCATATACTTTTTATTATAGGTCTATTTTTTATAATATAGTTACTAATTAATTAATTAAGATTAAGTTAAGCTTTATACGTTAAAAAATAAATCTAAAGGCTTTACTTTTCCTTCTTATTTATTTACGTATTCTTAATAATAACTATATTTAATAACGTTATAATAGTAATCGATAGGTTTTATTATAATATAAATAATATATTAAAGTTATTTATAATTAACCTCCTTAAGAATAATAATTATTTTTTTATTATATTTATTTATTTAAGCTCTTTTAATAAGTATTACTTAAATCCTATAATTAATATATTTAATTTAATATTATATAATATCGTTATTATATAATATTTCTTTTTATTAGAAATATTAACGTTAAACCGCAACTTTAACTTAAGAATAAGCGATTATTTATTTTATATATATTAATTTAATATATATTAATATATACGTTTTACTATAAACTTCCTTTTTCCTTTATTTAATATTTATAGGTATAATTTATTTTTATTATTCCTTTAATAATTACTTTTACCCTCTTTACCTTTAATTTATTCTTTTTTAACTTTCACTTTAATACTCCCCGGGGTTAATATAATAATTATAATAAGCTTTTATACCTTTTAATACTTAATTATTTATTCGCCGGCGCTTATATATAATAAATAACCCTTATTAATTTATATTTATTAATATATAATATAAAATACGATTACGTTTATATCGGTTAAACCGTTATTATAATTATTACGTTAAGTTTAACGTTTTTTTTTTTTTAGTTTTATTTTTATAATTACGTTAAAAATCTGGCCTTTTATATACCCGTTATTAAGATAAAAGAAGGGTTCCTTTAGATTATACGTTTATTTATTTATAGATAATTCAGCCTTAATTATACGCCCTTTATAAGGACCGTTATTTCGGTACCGGCTTTTTTAACGTTAATACTTTAAATATTTAACTACCGATTATTTAGATCTTTAAAAATCGCTTCAGTTTAAGTTACGTAAAGGTTTTTTAAGCTCCGGTTAATAATTATTAATTTCGTTTTAATAATTTAAATGCTTATATAGATACTATAAAACGTCTATATATTAAGGGTCCGGGTCCGGATAAAATATTTATTTTATTTAATAACTTAGAAATTAATTTATTTAGTAAATAACTTTTACGTTATATTAATACAACGAATAAAGAATAAATAAAAGTAAATTTAATATAATTAATATATGGAAAGTTAATTTTAATTTTAAACCTTTATTTATATATATAATAACTTATATATAAGTATAAAGGTTATCTTTATTTAAATAAATTTATATAAAAAGAATATAATTTTTATTTATTTATATTTTTAAATAAAAAATTTATAAATAAAGGATACGATACGTTTTAAACTTTAATTAATATTTATATCGGTCGCAAGTTATTTATTTATAATTTCCGATAAACTTAATAACCATTAATTATTATTAATAAATTAATAAGTATAATATCGGCCGTTCTTACGGATAATAAATACGAAATCGATATTATATAGTCTTATTAATTAATCCGTTTTCTTTATAAAATTGAATTTTCTTTACGTAAAACGTTAATTTTTTACTTTTATATCGGAAGCTATAATATTATTAAATAATTTAAAAATACGTTACTATAAAGGGGTAATAATTATTATAATATTCACCGTTTCTTATTCCCCTTATTTCCTTTAAGTTTTACTTTTAAAGGCC
This sequence comes from Niebla homalea, assembly GCA_019925105.1. Lineage (NCBI taxonomy): Eukaryota > Fungi > Ascomycota > Lecanoromycetes > Lecanorales > Ramalinaceae > Niebla > Niebla homalea. The sequence continues at coordinate 3,620 of JAHGAU010000020.1, forward strand.
TTTAATACTTTTTAATAATTTATAAAATTCCGTTAATCTTAATATAATATAATGCTTAAATTAAGTTAAAATAAATTTTTTAATTACGTTATCTATTAAAATCTTTTATTTAATAGCTTTTACGTTTTTAAAATAAGCTTAATTACGGGCTTAAACTTAATATTTAAAACTATTATTAATATAACCGCCTTAAATAAAATAATATCTAAGTTTACAGTAAGAAACCATATATTAATTATTCCCGTAATACTTATAATATTATAACTTTAAATAATATTAATAAATACGTTTATATTTATTATATAATAAAATTATTAAAAGAGTTTTATTAAGCTTACTTATTAATAAGGGTAAAAGAGTATTAAGAAATTATTAAAAGAAAATATAATTCTTTCTTAAAAAATATATATACGGATTATATTTATTTATCCTTTATAATTGATATTTTAGGGGTAAATATTTTAAGTATAAGACTTAATGCGTATCTTATATATTCTCGGTAAAATTCAGGATTTTCCAATTTATACTTCTTACGATTAAGGCGGTAAAAACGAATAACTTAAAATAAAATTAAAGATTATTAAAGCTTAAGAAAGGGTATTAAGGGTTTATTAATCCGCGTTTATTAATATATAAATATTTTACTTTTAATAATTCGGATCGGGATATCCTTTATATAACCTTTAAGAAATCTTTTATGTTTATTTTAACCTATTACTTTAAGTAATAGAATATAATTAATTTCGGATTATTAATATACGTAAAAATCTTTATTAACTTAATTATTATATATTTAATACTTTAAATATCTTTTTTCTTATTTTCTTTTATTTATTAGTTATTAATTAAGATATAATTACTGAAATTTATTAAATTATTCTCCGTTAAAGATATAATTAAATTTATATAAGGATAATTTAAATTTAATTTAATACTCCCGCTCCGATTAAACATAATTTTACCGTAATAGACTCCGTTATAATAATAATTATTATTATGAATAAAGGTTAGTTTTATTAGTACCTATTTAAGTATTAATAATATTATATTTAAAGGGTCCGGTAAATATATTTCTTTATAAATTGCGGTAATCTCGTAAAGGCTTTATTTTCTTTTAAAGATATTATTAATAACGTAGAAAGAAACGTTTATTAACTTATATAATATTTATATACGATCTCCCTCTCCCTTATTAACTATAAAACTTAATAACTTTATAATATTATCGTAAAAAATTTTAAGGCTAAATAAAGGATATAAGCCTCCTTATTTTTATTTAATAATTATTAAGGTATATTACGGCGTATTATTACCGGTAATTATTATTTAATTAGCTTAATTAAGTTTTATAAATTTATTATAAAAAACGTAACCCGTTTATAACCTTTTTACTTATTGCCTTAAACCGTTAATAAAGTTATTGGTTAATCTTAAGTTAAATAATCTTAAGGTTTTAATATTTTATTTTATAAAAAATAATATACGATTTATTAAGGTTAAAAACCTTTGTTTTAAGCTTAGATAAAATATATTTTCTTTAAATTTAAAGTCCCTTAACTTTCTGGCCTTACCGTTACTTAATAAAAAAGGCTTAAAGCCGATTTAAGTTACTTGTTTATCGTTATTAATTATCGTATATAAAGAAGGTTATAATAATAAGTAAAATCCGAAGATTTCTGAAAATTAACTATATTAAGGCATCTATTTTTAAAGCTTATAGTTCTTAAGATTATAATAAACCCGTTAATTTATTCCCTTTTCCTATATTTCTTAATATTAAGAAATTCTTTTTAAGTATTTAATATATTATCTTTATAAGTTAATTATACCTTAAAAAAAGTCCCCTTAATTCCTTATTAAAGGTCAATTTAAACTTAAGCCGATTATACTAATTATTTTATTAAAGATATTTAAAGGTACGCGATTACCTTTAACTAACAGCCCACATAGCTTAAAGTTAAAGACTAATCGACTTTATATTATATTTACTCTTATTAAAGGGTCCGTAAATATAAAATATCTTTCTTAAACGTATTATTAATGGCCTTTTTCTGGACGAACCGAAGATATAATCGCTTTCGACCATTAAATAGCCCGTTATAATAATATTATATTAACGTTAAATAATTTACCTTATTAAATAAAGAAGGTTAAAGAAAATAATTATTCTCGGGAATAATATTTTATTAATCTTATAAAGGAGAATAACTATTTAAGGTAAAAATTAACGTATTATAAGGATATTTATAAAGTATTTATATAATTCTATAATGTTGTATAATAATTGTATTAAGAATTAAAAATCGTACTTAATTAAGCTTCTAAAGGTATAGTAATTTCTAAATAAAAATTACTTAAATATTAAATAGGTTATATAAATAATAAAAATATAAAAGAGGCTTTCTTTTAAAATAATTAAATTTTTATATATTAAGTAGCTTATAATAACGTTTTATCATTATATAACGGCTTTTATAAGATTTATTACTTTCTTTGCGATTATATAAATACTTATTTTAAGATAATTTCTCCGTATAACCGGGAAAATACTCATATTTATTATTTATAAATTAATTGTCCTATATATTAATAAGTTATTATTTATAACGTTTAGTCCGACGCCCTTTATTATTGGGTATATATAGTTATATTAAGAAGAAGATGATTTAGAGTTATACCGGAGGTTTCCTGATTATAAAGACTATTATAGCCCTTTATTATTATAAAGAAGAAAAACATTAAAAATTAAATGTAATAAATAACCTTTAATTCCTTAATTAAATATATAAAGTAAAGATAATAACTTTATTACATACCGTTTAAAGACTTTAAGCTTATAATATTTATAAACGTAAAAGTTAAAATCCGTTTTTCGGCTTAAAGATTAATTTTAACCGTTTAATATCTTATTAAATATTTATAAATATAAATATTCTCCTTAATTATAAATATATATAATAATTTAAGCGTTTAATCGATACCGGCGGTTATGATTATTTCCTTATAAACGTTAATATTAATTAATCCACGTTTTTATATTACTTATATACCTCGGACAACGGCGGGTTTTATATTTTTATAAAATAGTATTTATAAAACGGTTACGTTTATAATAAGATTAAAATTTAAACGCTTAAATACGTTTTATATTTAACGGGAATTTAACCTTAATCTTTAATTCTTACGGAAGTAAAAAGTTATTGTTTTTTAAGTGAAAGTAAAATAACTTAAAGAACGTTATATTTTTAAATTTAAATATAGGTTTAAAGCGTTAAGTATATAAACTTATTAAATAAAATAACGATTTAAATAAGTTTAAAATATAAGTTAATATTATTATCTTTAAATTATTATAAATTTACGTAAAACGAAGCCTATATATAATCGGAACTTTAACTTATCTTAAGAATATTTATAAAAGTTTAAAGTTTAAATAAATAACGGTTTAACTTTAAAATAAGGACTCGGGTATTAAACTTTTTTAATAAGCGTAATACGACGATTTATCCTATAATCTTTTTACTAATTATTATATATTTATATTTAATTAATTATAACTTATTTATATTTAAAGATATAAGTAATTGTTTAAATATTTATTATAATTATTATTATAATTATTTATTAAGTTACGCTTTAATATACCGGAATCTAAATGCTTTAAGTAAAATATTAAAAAGATAAAAGTATTTAAGACGACGTTAAAATAATATTAAAATAACGTTAAAATAACGTTAAAATAACGCTAAGATAATATTAAGATAACGTTAGGATAACGTTAAGATAACCTTAAAAGCTAAGTAAATATATAAGTTAATAATAATTACTATTAAATATAGAATAAAGGTAACGTTTATTTACGTTAAAAAGTAATAAATATATTAATATTATAACGTTATAATAAGATAAATAATAATATATTAAGATTAATAAGGGCGAAAGCCTCTTAATTAAACTATATAACGTAAAATATAAGTTTAATAATATCTTAATTAATATAAAAATTATATTATTGGACGAGAAATCATTAAGCTTTTATAAAACTTTATTATTAATTATTAATACTGCTTATTTAAGTCTTATTATTATAGTAATAGTATTACGCGTATAAACGAAACGTATTAAAAGGATTAAATTAATATTTAATAACTTTATTATATTTATAACGTTAATAAGTAAAAAGTAATAATTAAAGTTTATTCTTACTTATATATAGATATTTTAGGCTATTTAAAGCGTTATTATTACGTACGGTTAATTTAACTTTTATTAAGTATCGATTTAATAATTAATATACTTAAGTATATTAATTAATAAAATAAATTATTACGTTAATAACGTAAAAATTAATAATATAATATTTTTTTATAAAGTTAATATCTTATACTTTTAAGAATAATATGAACTTAATATAATTAATAAGTAATCTTAATTATTAAGTTTCTTTAAGTTATCGTAAATATATAAATAAAAATATTTATTTTTTAACTTTATTTAACGTTTTTTCTTATTAAGACTTTCCGGATAAGTATTTAAATAGTTATAATCCTTACTTTAATATATTAATTAAAAGTTTACTTATGTATTTTCTTCCTATATACCCCCTTTACTTATTCTTAAAATAAGAATATATAAGGCGGAGCTTACTTAAGTCGTATTATAAGGTATTTAAGTATATTAATTATTAATCTTATATTTAACGTAATTATAATTATATTATTTATATATATTATATAATATATTTAAATGCTAATACGTAAAAAGTTAATAATATATATTATTTTTAGTTTTAACGGTATATAAGTAAGTATTACGTTAAGTTTTTTATATATAATACGTTAATCGGTTAATAACGTATATATTATTATTATTTTTTAAATAGTTTTATCGACCTATATAAATTAATTTAACTTCTTTTATAATATTTTTAAAATATATTTTATAGTGTTATTAAATTTTATTTAAGCGTTATTAATGTTTATTTTTTTATGCTTCGCCCTATATTAAAAAAGTTTTATAGGTCCTATATAATCGTATAAATATAAAATTTTATTAATAAATTTTTTATAAGCTAATTATTTTAATATTTTGATAATTATAATTACTTTATAATATTAATCTTAACGGGAACTTTTAATTATATCCAAGCGGTTAATAAGTTATTACCCTGGGAGCTTTTAAATGGTATACGTCTGGAGACTTAAAACGTAATTATAGTAACGAAAAGCTAGGAAATTAAGTAACGTTTATTACTTATTTATTGGTTTAACACAGTAATAAACGGTATACTTATTAAATTTATTAAGTAATTAATAATTATAAAAGAAAGTCCTTTTTTAAAATCCAGAAACTTCTAGCAGAATTATTAAGGCTGCTTTTTATTTCTGTTTTTTAATTATAATATTTAAGTCTTAATTTAAGATAAATAGGTAATCTTAAATTTACGTTTTTATATCTTTTACGGGCTTTATATTATTACTGCTTTTTAAATATTCTCTTTATTAACATTTTAAGTAGTTACTTAATTTTAAGCTTAGGCTGTTTTCGACCTAATTTAAGGTACGGATATATCCTTAATTGTCGTTACCGTAACTAACTACGGTATATCTACTATATTTTCTATAAAGGGTATTTTAAAAGGTTAACGTTATTTAAGTATAATAGTAAAGGAGCTCGATTTTCTTTACCTTTATCCTTATTCCTATTATTTATACTTTTTTTTTTATATTTTTATTATTTTAAAAATCTTTTTATCTTTAATTTTATTAAATATATTTTATTATAACCACTTATAAACGCTTTTTATTTTAAAGTTAATATATATATTTTTTGCCTTTTAAATTTTCTTATTTTAAGATATTTTAATAATAATAAAGCAGAATCTTTTACCTTTTTTAATAAAGTTTATTTTATTAAAAAGTTTTTATTAATATTTATTTATAATAAAACTATTTTAAGGATAACTTTTATATTAATTTTATTATACTTAAAGACTTCTTTATTATCTTAATTTATCTTTATTTTACCGATTTATTAAAATAACTTAAAGATATTTATATTTTAATTCTTAAAATTAATTAATATATCCTTCGAAATTGGTTCCTTATAGTATTTAATATTATTATAGGGATTATATTAAGTTATATACTTTAAATTGCCTTACGGACCCTTTTTTACCTTAATTATTTTTCAATTTAATTTTATCTTTATTTTCTATTTTACTTCCTTTACGATTTAAAGTATATTAACGTTTTCCTTTTATTTAAGCGGATAAAATAATAATACGGGTATAAAATTAATATTATTTATTTCTTACTTAATAACGTTATCTCCTTTAATTATTAAGATCGGTTAATTATTAATATCGATTAATAACGCGGTATTAAGGTTTATAATATCCTATATTTCGATTTCTTTTCCTTTCTTCTTTATTTCCGTAAAAATATTTTTCTTAATTTCGATTTAATTAATAATTTCTTTTTCGGACTCTTTATTTTTCTGTTTATTTTCTTTTTTTTTTTTTAAGGTTTATAATACCCTTTTCGATCTTCTTTTTTTTTTTAACGTTCTTCTTTAGATCTTTTTTCTTTTATACCTTAATCGTTTTTACCTTTATAACCTTAATTATGCTTTTGGGATCCATATTAAGTTATTATAAAAAGATTAATAAATTTCTTTACTTTATTTAAGCTTTATATTTAATATAAGGTTCGGTTAAAGCTTAATTTAAAACTTAATAGTTTTTAAAAATAACGAACTTATAAATTAAGGTTATATAAGTTAAATAAACGTAAAGGTAAGTTATATTTCTTACTATATTAATATATCCTCTTTAATATTAATTATTATATTATTTACGCTTACCTTACTTTCATTTATTTAATTCGGTACTTTATATATTAATATTTCAATAATAATAATAACGTTCCGTCTTATTATTTACGTTATAGAATACCGGAGGACCACGATATCAAACGGGGGACTTTTTGCGAATAATATCTTAATAATTAAACCTTTTTCCGGATTAACTTTATATAATAATACGTATAGTTAATTAACTAGAATAATAGCCATTTTAAACTTTACCGGAGGTTACTCCTTAACCGTTTTTAAGATAACAATATTAACGGCCGTCTTTATTAATAATTATATATTATCCCTTATAGGATTTAATTTAAATAATATTATATTCTTTATACCTTTATTATTAATTTTTAATAGACCTATAATAATTAATTTTAAAGGTATAAGTTACCGTTATAATTTTAATAAGTTAATTAAAGGATTAATAATGTTAATACTCTTAATTATATAAGTAAAGGGAAGTATTAAAGTTAAAGGAATAACGATTTAACTTTTACGTAAATATTTATAGCCGATTAATATATAATTAAAGCGTAAAATATTGAAATTTAAAGTTAATTTAAAGTATTTAAATTATAAAATTTAAAATTATTACGCTTTCTTTTAATATTTACGGTTTTAAGATTTACTATAATTATTCTTATACTTTATAATGCTTAATTTTAGTTACTTATATTCCGTTTTTAAAGTATCGCGTTTTATATAAAGTATAGAATACTTTATTTAAGCCCGTATTTTCTTTTAATTAACAAAAAGCTCGGAATTATCTATAAAGAATATGTATAATTAATATAAGAGTATTTTAATAATATTTAAAATGGTATTAATACGCATATTAACCTTTAAGTATATATCCTTTTTTTACTTTAATTATTACTATAGGTTTTAACAAGTTTAATAATTAAGTTTAATATTTAATTTAGAGTACTTAAAAGCTTCTTTAAGGTAACGTAATATAGCGTTACTATTATGGTAATGCTCGTTTACGATATTACATTATTAATTAATATAGGTATACTTTTAATAAAGCTTTTTATAGCGTTATTTAAATTATTAAAGGTTACCGTATATTGCTTAAAGCGTATAAGCTATTTCTCGTTATTTTATATAATATATAATATTTAGAAAATATATATTAACCTTATAGTTTATTAATAAGCTTCTTAAGTTTAAGTTTAGAACTTCTTACGGTCTTATTATTAATTAAAGGAGTTAATATAATAATTAATAATATATTTAATAAAGGAAGGGAGGACGTAAAAAACATAAATACATATAAAAAGAAAGTAGCCTTAAATAAATAATTGCGTTTATTAGTACTTAAGAAGTATCTTAGCGTAAAATAAGTATTAAGACTTATTAGTTTTACTTTAATAATTTTTAAATTTATTTTTTAAGCTTATAAATTTAAGTAATTAAAATATTTAAATAAATAATTATTAAAAGGTTAATATAAAACTATAATTAAAGTTAATTTTTAAAGGAAGCTTTAATATTATTAAATTTAATACTTTAACGTCGTAAAAATATTTGTTTTATATAGTTACGATACCGCCTTATATAGTTAAGAAGCCGGACGCTTAAAGTAAAAGATAAGCGGGTACATCCGTATCGTCCTATATAAGGGATATATCTCTTATAAATAAGATATACGGATTAAACGTAACTTTTTCTTTATTGGTTTTACGATTAAAAGTTAAAAAGGTTATTTATTATACTTTAAGGTCGTAATCTTTCTTTAATAGATAAGTTAAGTTTATTATGGGTATTAAATTGTTTATTATATTATAGTTTTAAGGCGGTTATCCTAACTGCTTTAATAAGGTATAAATATAAAAACGCTTATATTAATATATTATTATGTATAGATTAAAATTTATTAAGTAAATTAGCTTATTAACCTTTTTAAATAAGTTTTATTTACGTTTATAAGACTTTTTCTAAAAGGTTTTAACTATTTTACGGGGGGTATTTTCCTTTATTTGGGATATTATTTATAATAGTTAAAATACTCTATATAGGAAAGCTATTAAATTATTAAAACTTAATAAAAGAAAGACCGAAAGGTAAGGGGGAGGAATTATTACTATTTATAGCTTTTATTTTATACTTAAACCAAGCTTATTTTTTAAGTATAAAAAAGTTAGTTTTATTAATGGCTTTATTAATAATATATAAGTATATTTTTCCGTTACTTAAGTATTACGTAGTTTTACGCTATAATTATAAAAGTAATCTTTACGTTATTTACGATTATTTAATTTTACTTTATAGTTTTAATATTCTCTTAAAAATTAAAAATATTTATTCTTACTTACTTAATTTATTTATTTACCATACGGCAATTCCGCTTTATTAACCCGTGGTTTTAAGCTAACTTATTATTACGTATCGCTTTTATCTCGGTTAATATCTTTTATAATATTTTTGGGTTTATTCTTTTATAAGAATAGGTACGTATACCGCCAATTTTATTATTATAAATATAATACCCCTATTTTTTAAACCTTACTTAAGCTTCTTAACTTTATTTTTCGGAATTTTACTTGAAACTTTTTATTAAATCTATAAATCTTTTACTTAAGCGAGCGTAACTATAAATACGATTTATACCGTTATTAACGTAATTAGAAAAAGCTTTTTATCCGATAACTTAAATTATTTATATAAATTAATAGTAAATCTTTAATTATAATAAAAGCTGAAATATATTAATTAACCTTAAGTAAAATATTTTTTTAATAGCTTTTTTTATATTTTTAAGCTTATTATTTATATATCGGCTTTCTTATAAGATTTTTCTACGGGGTTATTAAGCATATATTGCCTTAATAGCTTATACTATATAATATTATCTTATATATAAGTCGATATTTCTGAAGATTTATCTTTATATTTTATTATATATTTTCCTTTTAACTACTTATTTTAATATTATTATTTTTATATATAAGAACTTTAGCTTTTAATACGGCTTATATTAGGTTAAAGTTAACGTAATTAAAAGCGCTATAAAGATTTTATTATAAATCCTTTAATAGTTATACGTTTATTTTAAATAATATATTAATTTATAACTGCCGTAAGCAGGCTTTAAATCATTTTAATAATTATATTCATTCGTAATTACCTTTTAAAATATACTAAATATAGGTTTAATATATATAGACTTTTTAATAAAGCCAAAAGATAGGTTTATATGGCGATTAACTTAACTTTACGATAATAATATAGAGAAATATCGGAGATCGTATTACTTAACGATCTACGGTAATCCTTATAATGAGGATACTTTATTAAGGTAATACGGTAACGTAATAATAATTATTATTAAGCAGGGTATAGCCGCCCTTCTCCCGCACGTTTAGGATTTATTAGATGGCTTCATAAAATATAAGGTTATAACGCGGAGAATCCATTTAATATAGCTGCTGAAGGATTAAGGTAAAAGCGCCCTCGGATAGCCATTCGCTCTAACAGCATGCAGGGAGGTGGGCTTGGAGCTCTTTGTAATTTACTTAATACAGCAAGATTATGGTCTAGAATAGATAACGGTAGCTACAGATTTTAGCGTTGTTTAGGACTTTTCGTGTTATCCTCCGTAAGTAATAATCGAATAATATAAGATTTATATAGTGATTTATATATAACGGGTACAAAATAAAAAAGGTTAAGCATTCTTATTTAACTTAAATAACGTTAAAAGGGTATACTTAATAAGCGTAAATTTTAGTACCGTATAATCCGTAAAGCTTATTAAAGCTTACCGGGCTTACTCCCTTAATATTTTTACCCGGTTTACTCTTTTAATATTTCTTATTAATACTTTAACCTTTACGCCTTAAAGAAGTTAATAAAGATTATTACTTAAAGGTATATTTTTATCGTAATTAATTTATTTACAATAAATCCTTAATTATACGTATATATTATTATATAAAAGTATATATAAAAAGCTAAGAGTAAACCTATTACTCCCGATTAAATCCGTTAACGTTTATTAAGTAAATAATTTAATAAATAATGCTTTTTTCCTTTACGTTTAAAAAGAAGACTACGTTTATAAGACTCTTAATAACGGTATAAATAATATTTATACCTCGAAATATAGATTAATAATCCGAAATAAGCCGTTAAATATTATTAATCTTAAAATTATTTTATAGTTTAAGGGAATTTATTAATTATTTTCCTTTTAAAAATTAAACTTTAAAGGAAAATATTCTATATATTATCGGTATACTTAAGGGTAAGTTTTATATTCTTATAATAATAATAATAGTTATTATAAATATTATTTAAACCGTTAAAATACCCAATAACCTTAATATCCGTTATAAAAGTTAAAACGTTAAAGTAAACTTTAAATATTACCCGATAAATAATAAATCCTTTAAGCCGGTATTTAATTAAATTTTAATAATATAACTTACTATTTTAATATAAAAAAGGACTTCTTAACTCGAAAAAAAAAAAACGGTAATTAAAAAAGCGAATATAATTAAGGAATGAAACTATTTATTTTATAAGTTAACTTAAGCGTAAGCGCGTAATTTTTTATATAATTAACGTTATCGATAATAATAATGGTTTTATTAATATAAATATTTCCTTTAAAGTACCGATTATAAGCATTATTATTTAACCGGTTCTAAAGATCTCGTTACGTTAATTACTTATTTAAAAACGATATAAAGGAGCGTTAAAAACGTAATATAAAGCCGTTATATAGGATATAACGGAAATTTATTATTTTAAATATAATAAGAGTTTCTTAGAAATTAATATTTATATTTAAAAATATAATTATATCCGGTTAACGGACAGTTAACCAAATATAATAACTTTTTTAAAGCGTTAAATTAACCGGATTATTATACTTTAAGCCGTTATTTTAAAAGGTTTTAAACAATAATAACTTTATTAATTAAAAAAGGTTAAGTTAATTAATTAAGTCGACTTAATTATAAATAAAGAGACTTAATACTAATATAGTTAACGTAGTCCTCGTCCTATAGCTTTATTAATATTATAAAAGATATAATAAAATTAACGGGGACTTACGCTTCCTATATATATGGTTCGTTATTAACATTAGTTAGTCGAAAAAGCGTATATCCTTCTATTATTAATAAGCCCGTTAAATATAGGTTTTATTTATTATTATTAAAACTTTTTTAATTATTATAGTTCGGGATTATAATTAAGGAAATATTACCGATTATTATAATTATAACCGCAATCCTTATGAAAAACGAGGTTAAGCTAAATATCCTTTAATTTAATCTTAAATACTTTTATAAAATTATTTTTAAATATTAATAATTATAAAGGTTATTTAATAATTAATAGCGTAATAAACGTCGGATTTAATAAAAGAGACTTCTAGTATTATAATTTTACGTATTAAATAACTTTTGAGTAAGCTTATTAAAGGCGGTTATATTATATTTAATTTTTTAACGACGTAGAAATAAGCCCAGTATAATTAAGCTTTCTTATATAAAAGTTAGTGAGATTACCGTAGTAAAAAGCTGGTACCATACCTAAGCTTATATTAAATATAAAGTTAAATAGATCTTAAATAAGGTAGTTGTCGTTAATAGATATTTAAAGAATTCGGAGTAACTTTAACGGTATAACTTTATAAATCCCTTTATTATTAATGCTTAAAATCCTTACTCCCGTAATTAGCGGTTTTAAGCCTTTCTTTAGATTATTAAAGCCGTAATAAATATATATATGAATTTTATACGTATACTTTATATTTATTATAATACGGTTATAAATGCGGATATAAACGTTATAAAGGTTATACCTATAGGTAAAGACGGTTTTAAGCTGCCGGTATAAGCATAAAAAACAAATAATATTATTATAGACGGATAATTAAGGGATTTTATAGCTTTTAAAATTGGATTAATATATTTATACGGCCATCCATCGTAAGACTTAAAGTATAATAAAATAATTTAATAGTTTCTCTTTAATAACTTAATATTAATAACGCGTAAAGATTTGTTTTTTAAAAATAACTTTAAAAGCTTCTTAATATAAAGGTATATATAGGCCGTTATATACGTTTATTAAATTGAATATTATAGCTATTTTAACGTAAACCGATAAATACGCGGAGTTTACCCACGGTATATACCCGGGGGGTATATATCCATAAGGATATAGGACGTTATATATATGGTTTTTTCGCGTAAAGAAAACGATCTATTTAAGGTAAGGAGCCGTTACAGGTAATTAATAAAATCTGAATCGATAAAGTTTATGCCCCGATTAACCTTAATAAAATTAAAAGGGTCGGTAATAAAGTAAGCAATATATTTTACCCTAAATTTAAAGAAGTAGCTTAGATATTATATATTATATAAATAATCCGTATTATCTTTTATATATTTAATTTTATTTATAAAACGTTAAATAAGTTCTTTTAATCGTTAAAACCTTAATAACGGAGAGATTTACTTATCCGTTAAATATAATATAGTAATAATAGAAAATATCTTTATTAAGTCTAAATAAGAAAAATACGTTTAAAAGTACTTTAATTTAAGGAGGTTATAGGTTGAGTTAAGACCGGGCCCGGTATTATTCTTTATTAATATAACGTATAAATAAGCTCTTAGAAATTATATAGTAAAACGGCTTAATGAAACTTAAAAATAAAAACGAAAAATTACCTTTTTAAATATAAAAAAGTTATTTATAAAAAAATATATTACGTTAATAAATAAGTATAAAAAACGGGTATATATAACGTTAAATACGTCTTAATTTAAGGATAAATATTATTATGCCGGAATATATATTGTTTTATAATATATAATTATAACCTTATTATCCGGTATAAGTACCCTTAAAAGGTCGCTTTTAATAAATAATACCGGGAAGTCGCCTTATAAGGTAACGTTATTAATATAAAGTATAATTAAGTTATTTTATTATTTATTTTTAAGGTTATTTTAAGGGAAGAGTTTTTATAAAGCGATATCTTTAATTTTATAACCGATAAAGAGCTATATAAACGGTTTTTACTTAATTAAATTAATTAACTCCTTTAGAAAATAAGGTAGCCTTCCGTAATCCCAGAAAACTATATCGGTATTTTCATATATTATAAGTTAAACGTAATATTAATAAGCTATAACTTAATATTTTTAAGAGTTATACGGTTTTAACTTATAATAATTATATATATAAAGCGTAATAACCTTTAAATAACGCACTTACTAAGCTTCCTTTAAAAGTAACGACCTTTCAATTAATAATTATAGAAGTTTTTTAAATCGTTATAAATTATAAAATAATCTTACGATTATAGTTATTATAGAAATTATACTTAATTTGGTAAAGTATTTTATTAACCGTTTTAAACCTTAACCGATTAAACGGGCTTTTTAATAGCTTAATTATTATAATATTTAGAAGTTAATAAACGTATATAGTTTAATAAAATACGATAAGCTTTTATAGGAAAATTATATACCGATAATTATCGATAAAAAGGTATAAATAGCGATATAAATAGCGATATAAAAACGAAATTTAAAAGATAATAATAGTTTATATATATTATAGCCAAAAAATAATCTTATTTATCTTTATAGTAAATACCGGCTTAAAATCGTAAGAATTTTTTTATATCCCGATAATTATTAATAAGTCGTAAACGTATATAATAATAGTAAATTATAATTACCTTTAATAAATCCTTATGTTTATTATAATTTATAGTAATAATTAATAGCTTAAAATAACGTTTTAAGTAAACTTATTTAAATGCGAAAAAATTTAAAGATAATAATATTTATAGAAACTTAAAATAAGTTAATAAAAAGAATAATTTGGCGTAAAAGTAAAAATAATTAACTATACTTTTATATTTATAAATAAAGTAAAAAAACTTATAATAAATAAAGAAGTAAGCTATTAAGGACCTATAAACTCAATATTTATAAGATTATCTTAATATTTTATTACCTTTTATTAAACTATAATTTACCTTATAGATCAACACCTTTTACCGGCTCCTATCTTTATATTATCTTAAAGTACGTTTTATCCTTAAATATAATAAATAATACTTATCGGTTTATAAAAGCTATATAAATATTTAATCTGGATTAAGGATATTTAAGATAATATCCTAAGTTAAAATAATAATTCTCGACGTAAACTTAATATATAAACGGTAAATATTCTATAAAATCGGTATCCTCGGTATTTTAAAGCCGATTAACGTTATATTAAGTAAGAATAATAATATATTATATTTTATCTAATATTTTATAAGCGAGTTATTATTATAAAACGGATTTTAAAGGTAAAAAGTCCTATATTATTAATTTATATTTTCCTTAAAGATATTAAGTTTTTTAAATTGGGCGTTAAAATTATAAAGAACCTACTCTTTTTTAATTATAAAACTTCGATCACTTAAGAGTTTATAAGATTATATAATTTAAGCCGCCGGTAATTAAAGTAAAAAAATAAGAATAATACCGTACTCCAATAAAAGGATTTAAGTAAAATTATTAATCGGTATAACTATCGTTAATTATAATTATTTGCGTTATAATATTTCTTTAATATATTAAGCTAAAGTCTTTATAAGGATAAAGTAACGTTAAAGAACTTTACGCTATATATTAAGTAAATCTAACGGTTTAAGATAATCCAATTAATATAAAAATATAAATTTACGGGGATCCCGTAATAAAATCGTAACTTAAAGATATTATTATTAAGAATAATTATAGAATTTATACTATATATACTTCCGTTATTAATGTTTGTTTATTCTTCGGAATTTAAAGTATTATACGTTAAGGATTTTATAAATATATTATCCTATACGTTATTAATAATAATAAAGGTTTTAATATTATAATATATTTATAAGTCCGGTATTAAGTATCGCTATAATATATTTTATAAGAAGTTTTTTTCGGTTAAATTAACGTTACTTATATCTCTATTATATCGATAATATAATTATTACGTAATAACGTTAGCCCTTTATAAGCTTATTTATTATTAAATAATACTTCTTTTAAAGGTTTTTCGGAAAGGTATCTGACTTAGGAAAGGCCGCTATTATTATTATTATACCTATTACTTTACCTGTATAAATAAACTTTAAATTTAAGTAGATAGATAATAATCCTATTTAGATAGATATTAATTATACGCAGAAAAATCCTGATTTTATTAAGACGGAGAACGATTTTCTTTACAGGTATAAACGTATAAAAAACGCAATAAATAAGGAGCCCTTTAGCCTTATTATATCCATAAGTAATTAACGATTAAACCTTTTAAGGGCTTTTTTTCTTAATAAGGTTTATAATATAATAATAATAATAATATCCCAGAATAAAAGACTTATTTAAGTCGTCCTTCCGCGGATTATAAAAAATAAAACGTTTTACTTTTTTCTAATATTAAAGGATTAAATTATTATCTTTAAACTTCTTTTATGAATAGAATATAAAATTTATATATATTATAATAACGCGAACGGTAAATATTAAACGGTAGATTTTAAGTAATTAAATCGTATTAATAAATTAATTATAATTTATCCTACTTCTTAATATTAATAGGTTTAAGAGGTTATTAAAGAATATAAATTACGTTATAAGATATATAAATAAATAGTTATTTAATCGTTTTGCTTAGCTTAAGTCGATTATAAACTGGCCTTAACCTTTGTACGTTTATTTAAGATTATTATTTTTATTTTAACTTTATTATCGTTATTATAAAATTAAGTTATTTCCTTTTTTAAAATTAAAACCTTGTTCTTTTTAAGCTTTAAAACGATTGCTTTCTTTTTAATTAAATTTTTTAATAAATTAAATTTAATATTTTTTTACTTAATAACTTCCTTTAATCGATAATTTTTTATGAGAAAAGAGTTAAGCTTTATTAATATATTAATTTTTTTTTAATCCTTATAAATATTAAAAGTACTAGCGTTATTAAAAGTAAATATTAATAATAAATTTAATTTCCGTTTATACGTAAGCGAAACTTTTATTTTTTTATATATAGTAAATTTATAATTAAGGGATTCTTTAATTATAAAGTATTATTTTTTTTTCCCTTAAAAGCTTAGTTTAAACCTTTTACTTTTATTCCAATAAAGTATTTATATAATTTTTAATTTAGGTATAATAATATATTATTTTTTATAATTAAGTAAAGGCGGTTTATAAGCGCTTATTTAAGTCCTTCCTTTCTTTTTTAAGAAGGTTTATATTATAGATTAAAGTTTTTAATAAATATAAGTTTCTATTATAACTTAAATGTTATTAATTAAGGTAAATAAGTAACGTTTTAAGGTTAAAGGCATTTTATACTTATTATAAATATATTATAAGTAGGTTTAAATCGGGGTTAATAATAAGAAAAGAATAAGGAAAAAGAGAAGTTAAACTTTATAAGTATACCCATATGTATTATATATTTATTTTAGGTTAATTATTAATTACGCTCTGATTATTATTTTATAGTTAAATTATTTTAGTTTATAATAATAATCGGCGCTTATATCCTATATATTTTAAGTATTAATTATTAAATAGATATTTAATTCTTAAATTTATCGTAATAAGGTATAAAAGAATTTATAAAGTTTACTTTATTATAACCGTTATTAATCTTTAATTTAGGTATAAAGACGTATAAGGTAATATCGGATTAATTAAGTTAATTATTATTATATCCCGTCTCTATAATTAAATTCATATTTATTTCTGACGTTAAACCTTATTTCTATATAAAACCTTATAATAATATTAACTTTTATAAATAAGAGTTAACTTAAAAGTTTATATCCTTAGGTTATACTATTTATATTATAGGAATAAAGAATATTATATATATTAAGTTATAAAATATAAGTAAATAAAAAATAACGTAAACTTAATAATAATATTTATTTTATTAAACCTTATTATTAATATACCCTTATATACCGTAATAACTATTATCTTTTTTTATAAAATTTAATATATATATAATATAAATATTATCGTTATTAAAAGGCATTTAATTAATAATTAAACTTAAAAGAAATATTATTTACGCGAATTTATATTAACCAGTTATTTTAAGGCTATTTTACAATCGGAAGGCTTAGGTTTTATATTTAAGTATATATCCTTAATTTTAAGTTACGCTTTCATTAAAGCACTTACGGTACGTATTATATCTTTAACTTATTATATACTCTTATTAAAAAACTTATACTTCTTATTTATAGTTATTTTTAAGAAAAACTTTTATATTATTAATATTCTTAATTAATCATAATTACTTTATCTCTTGTCTTTTATAATAATTATTATAAAGGAGTTTAATAAGTATAAAAGGGTATAAATAAAAGCTTAAAATATAAAGGGGCTATTATCGATTATAGCGCCGTTTTATCTTCGGTTTTATATAAACCTAAAGTAATAAACGCTTAATATTATTAGGCGTTAAAATTATTAATTAGATCCAGAAATAAAAATATAAACGTCTTAAGTACCAAAAGATTTATATTAAATTTATTTTATTAAGGGAGGGAACTTTAAGGTATCTATTTTATTAGTTTATAAATTATTAAAGGGAATAAAAAGGAAATCTTTTTATATATTATAATTTTTTTTTAAAGGCTTAATAATAATTCATAAAACCGTATTTTAAATAAGATTACAATAATATATAGAACCTTGGTAATATAACCTTTTATAACGGACTTTTTGCTTTAAATAACGTAAATTACTTTATAGAAATAAATAATAATTTCTATTAAGCTATTATATTTAATTTTATTATTAAGTTTATTATAAGATTAACTTAATAAGTTAATAATAAAAAAATAAAACTCTTATTAATTAAATTCCGCTAAATAAAGGAGGCTATAGAGATATATAAGAAACGGTAACGTTTATTATTCTTATTCTTTAAGGTAATAATTATTAATTATTCTTAAGTTTAAATATTAAGTATTTATAAGTTAATAAATTGCTTTAAAATATATAGAGTATATTAAATTATATTTATAAATTATAACCTTTTTTAAAGGAAATGTTTAAAATAAGGGACAAAAAAGTAAGCACGGACCCAAATTAGGTTAAAGACGGGGCTATAAAGTATACGGATTTTACTTAAAGCGATTAAATATAAATAAAATATAACTAAATTATAAATATATTAAAGTACGACTTAAAATATAACGGCAGGTTAACTATAAATATTATTAAGCGATTATTATTTATATTCCGTTTACTTATTTTTATAAAGTAATAAAGATATAATATAATTAATAATATCGTTAATTATTATAAAGATCGTTCTTATAATATTAATATTTATATTTAGATATTTTAAGCTATAATTTATATTATAGGGTTTAATTTATGTTTATATATATTTTAACGCTTTTTATAGCTATATTATAACGGTATATTAATTATAAAATTCATTTAAACGCTATTATCCGCTTTTAAAATAAAATAACTATATATTTAATTAATAGGGTTAAGAACCGTATAAATAACGTATTTTACGTTATATAGTTTCGCTTTTTATATTTATAGCCCTATATATATAATAAGTAACTTTAAAGCGTAAATAAAATAATTTTATTCCGTTATACTGCTTTATGGTAAGTATAAAATAAATAAAGGTTAATAGAAAAGCCGTTATAATTAAGCCTTAATAGTTAACAACGTAAGCGAATTCACTATA
The DNA here is from genome assembly GCA_019925105.1 of Niebla homalea. NCBI lineage: Eukaryota > Fungi > Ascomycota > Lecanoromycetes > Lecanorales > Ramalinaceae > Niebla > Niebla homalea. Next base: position 23,237 of record JAHGAU010000020.1, read on the forward strand.
TACGGATAAAGGGTAGAAGAAAGTTATAACTATAATAGTATTTAATTTAATTAATTAAGAAATTAATATAAACGTTATAGTATTAATTTAAGCTTTATATTACGGGTAAAGCGATTAACAAATTTATATACTCTTATTATACGGCTTAAGGATTTATTAACGATAGGCTTATCCGTAACGTCTTCTTAATTATCCTTCTTTAAATTATATTATTTTTAATACTTAATAGACTTAAAAATATTAATATTAAAGTTACTTTAATTTATAAGCTTAATCTTTATAGCTATTAAAAATTCTTGCTTAAATTAAGTTACTTAAAAAAACCCCATTATAAACGTTACGTTAAAAAGCTTAAATTACGGATATCTTATAAATTTAGCCGATAATTATTAGAGAAATTATATAAATATTTTATCGTATCCTATTTTATTAATATCCGTTTTTATACGTTACGGTATTATTAAAAACGAAAGAGTAGTTATCGATAACGTTATATTTGGAATTTAGAATTATAAGATTAAGTTAAAAAAGGGAAAAAATTTATTAAAAGAAATTAAAGATAAATTTTTTTATATTAAATTATAATTAAAAGACATTTTTAGAAACCGAGAATATAAGTTTAATAAAATACTATACGATAAAGTTAAGCGACTACTAAAATACTTAAGAATCGGAGTATATAATAACGCTTTAAGAAATAATATAGTTATTAATAATTATTAATATTTAAGGTATATTATTTAATAAATATTTAAATTTATTCCTATCGGCAATAAAATAAATTTAAATTATATTATTCTTATTAACGTTAAAGGAACGTTATACTTAAACCCGGAGGACCTTTAAAGTCGGATTAATATATATATTATATTATTAATTTTAAACTTACGCTAAAGCTAAATTATATCTTCATAATTATTAAGTTAAATAAATAAAAAGGACGCGTAATTAATTATATCGGAAGTAATATAAAGATTTTATTATTTTTTATACGATTTACGGAAGAAGGATATATTTTATTATATATAGATTAAAAAGCTATAAAACGTATTTAATATTTACTTATAAGGCGTAATAATAAATAACGGGTCCCTTTCTTATAAGTAGCCTAAAGGGTTAAATAATATATTTTCCATCTGCTTATAAAGCGTAATAATATCCCCCTTTTATAAGTAGCTTAAAGGGTTAAATAATATACCTTTTACCTACTCGTAAGGCGTAGTAGTAAATAACGGGTCCCCCTTTTATAAATAACTTAAAGAATTAAATAGTTCTCTTTCTTAAAGGTAACTTAAAGGGTTAAATAGTTCTCCCTTTTATAAATAGTTTAAAGGGTTAAATAATTCTCTTTCTTATAAGTAATTTAAAGGGTTAAATAATATACCTTTTACCTATTTATAAGGGGTAACAATAAACAATGGGTCCCCCTTTTATAGGTAGTTTAAAAAGTTAAATAGTTCTCCTTTTTATAAGTAGCTTAAAAAGTTAAATAATATATTTCCTACTTACTTATAAGAGTTTTATAAGTAGTTTAAAGGGTTAAATAATTTCTTTTCTTATAAATAGCTTAAAGGGTTAAATAATATACTTCTTATTTATTTATAGGATAGGGTCTTTTTAATAAGCGATATTAACTCCTTTTTATAACGGTTAACCGGTAATACGGATCCGACTATAGGGTTAGGAGAAAAATTGTCCGTATACTTATTTATATTTACTTTTAATAATTAATATTTAAGCCTTAAACTATATATAAAGGAGGGAATAATATTACTTATTATATAATTTATATAATTAGAAAGGTTTATATTAATTTAATAAGCGATTAAGACGGTAACGTTTAATGTTTATTATATAATATAATATAAATTTATTATATTATGCTCTGAGAAAATTAATAGTACGTTACCAAAAGTTATAATTATTAACCATTATAATTATTTTGGTAACGATGAAATTAATCCGTTTACTGCTTAATAAGTTTTATAAGTAATTCGGAAGAAATAATTATACCCTTTAATTTATTAAGCTTTCTATTTTTAACCTTTAAAAAGCGGTTATATTGGAAAATAAAGATTACGGAGTAACTTATTCTGCTTAGTAATTATTCATAAATAAGTAATTTAATTCCGTACTTAATCTTTCTTTTAATTACCTTTATATTATAAAAACGATGCTTATTAATATAAAGATACTCTTTTAAATATCCGCTTTTAATATTAGGTTCCGTTAATAATTAATTAATTCGCTTTTTAACTTTAAATATACTATATACCCTCTTTTTTTAATTATTAAACTTAATAATTAAAGACCGCTAGCTTAGCCCTTTACGTAATATACCTTATAATAAAGTATATTCCTTAACGAGCTAAATATTTACGATATGAAGATTATTAGTAATTTATAATAACTCGTTTTAATTAGTATTATAGTATACTTCCAATAAAAGCTTTTTAATTTTCTTTAGGTTTTTTTTTAATTCTTTTATAAAAACCTTAATAAGACTTAATAAAGCTAATAAGAGCCTTTAGGCTTACGTAAAAACTTAAGGATAAGCATATTAATCTTGATTTTATATTAATAATACTTTCTCTTTAATTAAAATTAAAATAAAATTATTTATTTCCTGATAATTTAGAAGTCCGTTATTGCCCCGCTTAATAAAAAAAAGGTTATAACGGCTTACCATAAAGGGAGTTATATTTTAATTAATTTTTTAAATAGTTATTAATAGCTTATTTTTATAAGGTTATAATAATTCACCGGAAGCCTTATAAAGTATATTAAATGCTTTTAATAAATAATATAATCCGCTTAAAGATATTATATAAAAATAACTTATAAATAATAAAAAAAATAGGATAAAGACATTATTATCCTTTATTATTTAAGTTTTAAGAATCGTCTTAGCTTTCTTAAGGGTTTTAATTATTAAGTTTATTATTTAAGTTAATATTATTTTAATAATAAAGTAATTTCTTATTTAAATAAGTAATTCTTAGTATAAATATTTAAAAATAAACTATCTATATCCATTATTAAGACTACGTATTATACCCTTGATAAAAAAAGATTTATTTACGGATTAATCTTTAATGACGGAAAGGATTTCTAAATAGAGTTAAAGAATACCCTTTTATATTTATATAAAAGGACTTTAATAAAGTTAAAAATCTTTAAAGAGGTAAAAACGTAATATTATTTATTCGGATTAAACGTAATTAATTATGTTAACTTTAAGATACGCGGAACGTCTTCCTTGGATAATATAATTATAAAGTAAGTTTTATTTATGTCTTAAGGGACCCGGGCTTAAAAAACATTAATAATAATAATAATTAGAGTATCTTTTTATATATTTACCTGGAAGGTTATAGAAGATAAATTTAAGAAACCAGGCTTAGAAATATCGAGATTAATAATATTCGGATTAAGTTTTACTTATTAATTAAACAGATACATTTCCAGGTATATAACGTTTTTAAGTCAATACTTTATTAACGTAAAAAAACCGCAGAAGATAAGAATCTTAATTATTATTCTTTAGTATAGTATTCGAATCGTTTAAGTTAATAAATATTATTAATATTACTGTTTCCGTCTTTTAATAGGTATTGGTATCGTTTAAATAAAACGAGGCTACGGCTTTAAAAATATGGTCTTTATATTTATTTTAGTAAGTAATATTATTCTGCTTAAAGTTATTTTAATAAAAAACTTAATCCTTATCTCTATAAAATCTTTTAACGTCCTTAATTTTATATCGGATAACGGCTCTTCGGAAAGTAATTATAGCTATATTACCGTTCTTTAATATAGTATTTAATTTATTTAAAATAAATAAAATTATTTTTAAAGTTCCTATTTTCCTTATTTCAGATACGGAATACTCTTAAGTCTTTATTAATGGTTATAGTGTTTATTTAATTTAATTTCTTATTTAATTTACGCTTTATAGCTTTAAGTATTTTAATAACTTATTAAAAACGACTTATAACTATAAGTACTTTAACGGAGCTTTTCGGAGATGAATTATAGCTCCTTAAGGACGAGTTATAGCTATAAGTGCTTTAATAGAACTCTTTATAAATATCCGATAACTCCTTAAAGACGAATTATAGTTTAATAACGTTAAAAAGCAATAAGATTATTATAAACGTATTCCTATAACTATAGAATATCTTTTTATTTCCTTATAAACGGTTATAAACTCTGAATAAAGCTTTATTATTTATATAGCCTTTAATAAAGGATATAAAGGAAAAAATAAAGGAAATAAAGAAGATAAGATAGAAAAAGTAAAGGAAATAGAGAAGGTGAAGGAAATAGAGGAGGTAAAGGAGATAAAGAAGGTAAAAAATAAAGAAGATAAGATAAAAAAGGTAAAGGAGATGGAAAAAATAGAAGATAAAAGAGATAGAATATTATAATAAATATACAGAATTCGGGGGTAATTCCGGGGTTAACTTTAAGGATAATTAAACTTAGAGTATACGTTAAATCAAATTTTCACGCGGATAAACACTTTTTAAATACTTAATTAATTGCTTTTTAAGAATTTTTCCGTAAATAATTAATTAATCCCTATATAATTAACTTTAATATTCTTAAATGGATTTATATCTTTATAACGGATTAGAATAATTTCCGTATAATTAAAAAACCTTATAAATAATTCTTAATTAAGATTTTATTAAATCTATATTTAAAGATAATTAACTTTATTTATTTTTTTAAAACCGATAATTATAGTTCCCTAAGGATATTACTTACGCCCTTATACGGTTCTTATAAGAAGTCGAATTTTTTATTATCCTTTACTCTATTGCTCTTTATTTACGGTATTTAACTTCCTTATTTTACTTAATCTTAAGCGTAAGTTAAAATTATAAAGAAATAAAATTATAATGTCTTTAATAATTAATAATTACTTCTTAGGCTTTAAGTTTTATTAATATATAATTAAAGGTTTAAACGTTTTACTTATTTATTAACCTTTTATAAATAACGTTATAATATTTATTTTAATATAATTAACTTTATTAAATAATATTACGTAATTATTAATTAATTTAAGGAGCGTAATCGTTATTAACGTATCGATTTTATATTATAATTTCTTTAATTTTATACTCTTTTTAGGTTTACGTACGTAGCTCGATATACGATTAATTTTATAAGAATAATATTTCCTTTAACGGAGTAAATAAATTAATACTTTAAGGAACTTATTAATAAAAGGCATTATACTATATATTATACGGTAAGAAACCCCTTTTTATTAATATCCTTGACAACTTAATTAAATATAAGGTCCTATTTTATTATTTTATCGTTTATAATTTAATATGCGTATAATAAGAACGGAAGGAGGAGATATTATAAATACGGATTTTTTAATAGTTCCTTTTTCCGATCTTTAAAAGTAATTCTTATTTATAAATTAACCCGTCCGATATAATTAATTTAAAAAATAATAATTAAGGCTATTAATATAGAGCGGAATAGAAATATAGAAATCTTATTTAAAATATAAGGTAATAATATATAATATTTTAAGGGGTCGTTTTATTTAAATATTAAAAAGCTTAAAAATTATAATAAAACGGAGTTATAAATTTAAAATTAAATAAACGGATTAATAAACTCCCGTATATCTATATATTAAGAATAAAATTATATCTTTATTATAAATATAGAATATTATTTTAATTAATAATCCTTTTAATTTATAATATTTAATTTAATATAAATATAAGAAAAGAATTAGATCTTAATTAAATAAAATTAAGAGATTGCTTAAGGGCCTTAAATTCTATTATTATATTATATAAGGTATATATTTATAATATTAATAATTAACTTTATTAAATACGTTTAGTTAATTATTTATATAGTTACCGTTATCCGTAAAATAAAAGTCTCCGTATATACGCCGGATAAGATTTTAATATCTCTTTTTCCTTTTTTTTCTTCATTATTATTTTAAATCATTATAACGTTAAATATTAAACCGTAAAAGTTTTACTTTTTAAGGCCTTTATAATCTTTAAAGTAAACTATTAATTATATTGATCCTGATTATACGTTTATAAACGAATATTATTAATTATAGCTATTAGTTTCCTTATTAACCCTTTTATCCACTTATAATCGGCTTTCCGAAGTATTTTATTTAAATAATACCTTAAATTATTACCCAATTAATCGTCCGAATAATTATTAAAGTTATTCTTAATAATAATTAAAGTTTATTAAACTTTTAAAATAAGCCCTTAAAGATAACGATAATACTTATAGGTTTATAAAAAAACGTTATTATTATCTATTATAATCGCTAGCTTCCTTATTAACTCTTTTAAGAGTAAACGACGGGCTCTTTAAAGTCCTTCGTCTGATTAATCGTTTAAGTAACGCTTTAATTAATATTTTATTATAATTAAAGTTTATAAAGCCTTTTAAATATGCCCTTAAAAACGGCGATATCGATTATATGCCTTTAAAGAAACGCTATCGATTTAAGTCGTTAATATCCTTATTAAGTCCTTTATTAATTAACGAATAACTCTCTATAATCCCGCGAATAAGTAATCCTTTAAGTATTCGCCTAAAGAGTACTCCGGCATAATATTTAAGCGGTAAAACGTTTACGATAATTAATAACTATTAATTTATATCGTTAATAATTATTTAATAAATATTATAATTATAAGGATAAAGTCTTAAGCAGGGCTTAAATACGTTTTTTTAGAACTTAAGACCGAGTATATTATACCTTATATATCGTTTATTCCTATTTAATAACGGTATCCGTATAAATTATACGGGAAAAAAGATACCAATAAAAGTTAAAAAAATAATAAATAAATAGATTCTCCGGGGGCGGTCCTTTTTACCGTTATCAGAGGAAAGAGTACTTTAAATAATTAAAAAGGCGGAAGCTTTTATGGATAATATTAAAGGTAAAGTATTAAATTTTATAATGATAAATATATTTCCCGTTAATCGCTTTAATATTAAAAAAGGGGGCAATATTATATAGTTTATTAACGTATTATTATATAATCTTAATTATAATTAACTATTTACTACGCTTAAACCTAACTTTTATTACGGATACCCTTTTAATTAAAGGTCCGATTAAATAACTTAAGAAAATACTATTATTAATTATTAAGTAATATAACCGTATATTTAATTAATAAAAAATAATAAGTTCCTATTTTTAATGCTTAAAATAAAATTAGAAATTATTAATAGAATATTATAGTATATTAAGAATTAAGCCGTAAATAATGATTTTTACTATATTAAAGCGTTATAATAATTTCTAAAATAAGCTTCCCCCACCGAGATTATCTCGATTACCGATTACGTCGTTTTTATAGATACTATTACCCATTAAGAAGTTATTTTCTATATATATTATTACTTTAAAGGGGACATTTACTATTATATATCTTATCTTAAAAGATTCTTAATTATAGATCTTAAGGATATTTAAGGGTATTACGATCTTATTAAAAATATTCTGGAATATAAGCTTATAACTCGTTAAATAAAGATTAAATATGCTTTTACGTAATTATTTTTAATACCGAATTAATAAAAGTAGATTTAACTTATTAATATCGTTTTAATGCTTATTACTTTATTTAATAAAAAGTTAAGGTTTAATAAAAGTACTTAAAATTTATAAAAGTAATAAAGCTTATATTTCCCTCTAGGTACAATAACTATTTAAATATAATAATATAATTAATAACGGTATAAAGTCCTTAATTTAATAAATTTTTTTCGATACTATATAAATAAATCCAATAAATTATGAATTCTCTTATTTAATCCTATATATAAGATAATAAATAATAATTATAAGGTTATTATTAATAATTAAACCGTTAAAGTCAATCCGGAGGTTATAAAAGCTTAATTTATTAAGATTAAAGTAAAGAACTTTATATATAAATAAAGTAAATTCTATAAAGCTTTTTATAATATTATATTTTTACGTTATAAATAAAAATAAATAAAGGAGGTCGAGGTTATTAACCGTATTTAATATTGAGAATTGCTATTTACGTTTATATGTCTTTATTTAAACCGTAAATTAAATAATTAAATAGAAATATTCCTTATAACCCGGAGGAAATATAGATATAAAGGTTTCTTATTATAATAGAAACCTTTTTTTAATAGTTTATAAGTATTTTTAAAGTTAAAAAGGGAATAATAATTATTTTTAAATATTAATCCTTTATTAAAAATACTTATATTAATATTAATAAACTTAATTACCGATTCTAATTAATCCTTTTAGGCGGTAACGATTATTTCTAAATTTATACGTTATAATAACTATAAAAGTTAATAATAATTCTTTAATATTATTATAGTTTTTTAAAATTAAGATAAAATTATTTATAATTTAAATAATATTATAAACTTAAAAGTAAACCTATTAAAAGAGGCTTTATATAAAGTAAATATAAAAGTAATTACGTAAAAGTTATATTTAAAAAGGTTAAATAACGGTTTTATATATTATTACTATATGGTTTAATAGACGATTTTTATTATTTAATTCAACGTTATATCTTAAATAAGGATAAGCGATTAATTACTTATCCGGATAATAATAAAAATACTTTCGGTGAAAGTGCCGTTTTAAACCGCTATAATTTTTAAAGGACTATAAGTACTTTACCGCCGGTAGCTTTTTATTACTTAAATAAAAAATATATTACGTTAACCTATATTAAATCAATAAAGACTCCGGGGGAGTTAAGAGTTAAAAGACGGCAAATAAGGCCTTTTTTTAATTAAGCTTCCGGCGGCAGAAGCCTTAATTTTCCTATCGCCGATATAGGGCCGTTAACGTATTAATAACTATTATTTATTATTAACGTTTTTCTTCAGGAGAATTAATAATAAAAATAAAGAAAGTATTAATTACGCGGACTTATTTAATAAAGATATAATCTTTTAACTTCCTCTTTTTTTCTTTTATTATAGGTAATCCCTTTAATTACCGTTAAATATTAATTATTAATTATTTTATTTTATATTTCACTTAAATTTCTTTTAAGAATACCTTTTTATACCGTTATTAAACCTTATAATAAGTCCGATAAGCATTTTAATACTCGTAATAAAGGGATATTCCCTTTATATTAACGATAAATCTTTTTTAATTTTAAAAAATTTTTTATAATAATCGTAATCTCCGGTATAATAGTTTTACTTCCGGATATTATTAAATCTTTATTTATTAAGCGATCGTAAGTTATTTAAGGCGTTAAAAATCGATTATTTAACTTATTTTATTAACGGCTTATATTATTACGGTTTAAGGCTTTAAGTTACGGGCTTAAATATTAAATATATATCTCGAGGTATAATTCTTTTAAAAGACGGTAAAGTTATAATGTTATAAGATCAGGTTTTATTACGATTCGGTAATAAAGTTTATACGTTAATTAATAAAGTTCTTAAATAGAAGATTTATATATTACCTATTATTATTATTTAAAGCTTCCCCATTATTACGTTAAAAGGTATATAAGCCGGTCGGTAGCTCCATATTAATAATATTATTTAAGCTAATTATTTACGGGCGGAAAGTAATATTTATTAAAGCGTCTGCCTCCGATACTTATATTTTATAAATCGTATTTTTATATTAATAAAATATAAATATTTTTTATATTTTTCCTTAAATAGAAGCTTTAATTATTTCTATCCTAAGGGAATATAAAGACAAAATAGTTAATTTATAGATATTAATTTAAAGGCGGTAAAAACTTAATTAATAAAAATTAAAGCTAACATTATAATATAAAGGTAAAATAATAAGTACGGCTTATTTAATATATTAAGGATATTAAATTTATTCTTATTATAATCGTAAGCCGTTATATAGAATTATAATAAAACGGGATATTAAGCGTAAAAGGGATTATTAACGTATTTTTATTACCGAGATAACCCTTAATATATTTATATATAATCTTTAATATTATTTATGGCCGTTCTTCTCCGTTAAAGTCCGTAAATAAGGTAACCTTAATATATCCGTAATAAACCACGAAAAAAATAATAAGCCGATTTTTTATAATTCTAGTTAATTATATAATTAAGGTTAATTATATACGGTACCGCTTATAATTAAATATTACCTTAAAGGAAAAAAATAGGGTCTTAAGGAGTTTAAATTCGTTTTTTATACGTATAATAAGCTTTTTCCTTTTCTTTATATATAAACTATATTTAATAATAAGTTATTATTATACTTACGATTAATTAATAAAAATATAATATTATAACGTTTATATACTTTATATATCTGGTTTTTTATGAACGGATTAATTATTTGGTTACCCGTTTTTTTCTTTTATACCAGGCAAAATACGTTTTAATATATTTATAGGGTATTAACCATATTTAACGTATCCTTTTAAACGGAGAAAAGTTAATTAAAAAAGATATAGAAAACGTTAATTAAAATACCTTTAAGGGTAATAATAAGATCTTTTTCTATAAATTTATAGTACTTAAGGACGTTAATTTATTTTATTTAATAAAGTAAAAGGGATCTTTTTATTTATATTATAGGCTTTTAATCCAGCTTTATAAATCCTTATTACTTACTTTATAAATATATTAAGTAAGGGTTAAAACGTTTAATTCGGCCTTTATCTATTTATAATATTCTGCTAATTATCTTATCGTATACTTTATATATCTTTTAACGGCTATAATAAGTAACGTAAATAATAAATAATAAAAAAAAAAATAGGAAAGTGAAATTAATAAGGGTGGATAATTAAAGGTAAAGGAGGGTTACCAGGTCGAAGGAAAAGAAAAGGTAATCCATAATATAAGTAAAGGAAATTTATATAGAAAAAGGATACTTTATAACCGACTTTTTAATGGTCATCTTAATCGGTTAAAAGGCTATTAAAAGCGGCGCCCGGACCAGCCGAAAGTGGCATCCTTTATGCCGTCCCCCCGTTATATTTTATAAATATTTTCCTTATAAATCCCCTCCTTTTTAATAATATTATTAAGCTATTCTTTAAGCTTAATAATTTAAGTAATAAGCTTTACGTTTTAAGTAGTAAGTTCTTTATTTTAAGACTTAAGTTCTTTACTATTATTTCGGTAAATATCTCGAGATCTATAAAAACGAGTAAATATAATATTAAACTATTAATTTATTAAATTTAATTAAAATTATAAGTCCTTATTTATTACGGTAAGATTTTAAATTTATTAACGTAAATTCCTTAATAAAATCAAAGCGACGATATCGTCTCCTTCTACGTCCGAGTCGTAATTTAGGTTATTTATAATATAGGATATAAATCGAAATAATAATTTTAAGTATTATAATATAAGTATTAAGGTAATAAGGCAAAATAGGGTAAATAAGGTAGGAGTCTTTATAGTCTCTTATTAAGCGGCTTACGTTCTTGATAATAGTTTAATAGTATCGAGACGTTTTAATTAATAAGGATAGTATATGTTTCTTATTATTTAAGGTAATATAGTATAACTAGGGCAGGAAACTTTATAGTCTCTTACCGAGCGGCTTAAACTCGATAATAGCCCGGTTAGTCCAGGCGATAAGAAGCCCGGGTTTTTGATTATTACTATAACGTTATAGTATAAGTACGGATAGCTATTATTATATTAGGGTATTAAAGTAGGTAGGTCCTAGTAATAAATAAATAATAGCTATCAAGGTAGCTATAATATAGGTGGTATACACATGGTAGGTGTGTACGCCAAGCCCCCCCGGGAGCTAGTCCTCATGGGGCAAGTAGGCCGAGCATGGGAGCAAGGCCACTTGAAACCATCACACGGAGTTAAAAATAATAAAAAGAATTAAAATCCAATAAGTATTAATAAAGAACGTTTTAATCCTTTAGAAACCGTTATAATTATTGATAGTACGGTTTAAGGGGAGGAAGTATATATAAGTAATACGACGCTATTTCCTTTATATTCTTATTTTATTTACTTTTACATTTCGGTATATTATAGACCTTAAATTTTTGGAAAAAAAAAGAAAAAAAAAGGAAGAGTAAACGACCACTTAAGTAAACATAGTTAAAGACGAAAAAACCAGAAAGAAGGGAGAAAGGAACATAATAAAAATCCGGAGGAAATAAGTATAAGTAAAGGGATACGGGGCCCTTAGTCTTTTATTTATTATATTATAAGCCGCGTAATAGCGAAATTATAAAAGGTTATATTTATTTATAATTAAAAACATTTCCTTTAAAAAAAAAAAGAGAAAGCGTATTAAGAGTAATATACGAATAGAAGCATAGTTAAGTTTTTAAGGTTATATATTAAGGATTTTACTTAAAAAGACGCCTTTATTAAGGATTATAAATCTGGATATTAAATCTATCGTAAATATTACGCTAAGAATACGGATAAAGTATATTATTAATATATATATAACAATTATTTTAAATAACGGATAATTAAAGCCTTAACCGCCCCTTTAAATAGGCAATTAAACTTAAGATTATCTTTTATTAGGATAGTCCTTACGTATAAGCTTATATTAATTATCCTATCTTAGGAGCGGAAGAAAAAGCGGATTAAAAGGACTTATATATATATAAGGGGTTAACTTAAAATAAATATAACCTATTATTAAAAAAGCAACTTAACGTATAACCCCGGTAATATAATTAAGAAAATTAATAAAATTTAAAGAGCCTAAAGATTAACTAAAACTTTAATTTAAAGATAATTATATATATACCCTTTTAATAAAGCGTATATTAAACTTAGGATTATAATAAAACGTATAATAACTTTAACTGGGAATAAAAGCTAATTAATATAAGCTAGAAATAATAAGCTTAAGAATTACTTAAAACGTTAAGTCTACCGGTATTAAGAATACCGAGTTAAAAGTAATAATAAACTTTTTATAAAGATATAATTATAATAATGATAAATATAATATAAATTAAGTACGGTTAATAAGTTAAACTTAAGTTAAAGACTTAAAAAGTTATTATATATATAATAAAAACGTAAGCGGAAAAGATTATTAAGGTAAAATAATTATAAGGATACGGATAAAAGTTACTATACGCGTATAACGTAAATAATAGAATTAAAAAGAGGAAAAATTAATAAAAGAATCCGGCTAAGTATATTATTTAAATAGAAAATTAATTGATAATTACTTTATGTATAAGAAAGAAAAATAACTTACCGAAATTAAAATTATTAAAACTTAAATTAAAGAAATTTTTGGTTAAGTTAAGATTAAATAAGCAGTATTTTTTTTCTTAAGTAAACGTTTATAAGATTTAATTGAAAAGTTAATCCTTAAAAAGGACGGGCTATATTTTATATAGGTTTTATTATATTAACCGGGCTTATACGATTTAAATAAATTAACGATATTAATAAAACTTAATTAACGTAAAAAGAATTAATTAACTTAAATTAAAAGGGTTAATTAAGTAAACGGGCGAAAAGAAAGCGATATAAATAATTAAATTATTTAAGCGGAAAATAAAGGAAATAAACGGAATAACTAAGATTACTAAACTAATTAAGTAATAAAACGGGATAATTAAGGATTAAAAGTAAGCTATAAAGGTAATAAACGGGTATTAAATATAAAGGATATAAAAGTAAATACTTATTAAGACTATAATTATTAAGTTAATTATAAACTATAATTAATTATAATGCGTATACGATTTCTTATATTAAACTTACGAGCGATATCGGGATTAAGGGGTATATAACGTATTAAAGAAAAAGCGTTTACTTAAATTATATCCCGATATTAAAAATCTATAAACAGGAATTAATAATAATCGATTTAAAAGCGAATTATTTTATATATATTTAATTAGAAACTATAATCGCCCGGCCGGTATTTAAAGATATAATTTAAATAAGCGTTATTCAATAAACTTTTAATATAACGGTAACTAATAAAGGTAAAGCAACGATTATTATTAATTTATTAATACTTAACATATACTTAAGCTTAATTATAAATATAAGAAATATAAATTTAAAAAGTTTTAATATAGGTTAAATTCGTATAAAAAAAGTTTTAAAAATTAAAAAAATAAAAAAAATAAAAAGGTTAAAAAAGGTAAAGAAAAATAAGGAAAATAAATAAATATAAAGGATAAAATAAACGGTTATATAATATAATTATAAAGTAAGTAAATAATCGGACGTTACCTTTAATATCCTATTTACCGACGGAACCGGTTAAGACGGAATTTATTAAAGATAATAAGTAATATTATTACGTTTAAAAAGAACCCCTTTTAATATACCTTTAGAAATACTTTATTAGGACGATCGTATATAAGGTATTAAGAGAATATAAAAACGTCTTTTATTTAGAAATAAATATAGCCCCGAAAGTACTTCATATATTAATTAATTAAGGGAAATGCATATAAATAAATAAGGGTAAATATTAAGAGCTATAATAAAAAATATACCTTTAATAAATAATATTAAGTATAATATTAAGCGTTAAAAGAGTTTATATAAAGGTTAAAAAGTTATCTGAAAATTAATAAACGATTATTTTATTATTTTTTTCTCTTTCCGTTACCTTTTTAAATAATAATATATAAGTAATAATACCTATAATAAATTATTATACCCCTTTAATTACCTTTTTAAAATTAAAACGATAAATTAATATAAAATTAATATTAATAAATAGGTACGAATTATATAACCATATATAATACCTTCTGAAGTACGTTAATAAGAAAGATATCGGAATTTATAAGATAAAATTTAAATAAAGCTTACTTAATAGCCTTTATAAAACGTACTTAAGTTACGTAAGAAACCTTTTAAAATATACTTAATAACGATAAGACTAATAAAATAAAAAGAAATATTAAAAGTATATAAACGGAAAAGCAGAATAAAAAGAATAGCCGATTCTAGGTTTTAATCCTTATAAAAAACGGTATTTATAATCTTTTAATAAGCGGAATAAAACGTATTATACTTTTAAGCGGATTAAGCATATTATACTTAAAGAAAATATAAATATAAATAAATTAAACCTTAAAGTAAATAAATATAAAGTATTAAAGTCGCCGTTATTAATATATTAAGATAATTAAAAGAAAGGATTACCCTTAAAAAAATTAAATCTTAATATACCGATTCATTATTAAGTAGTAAAAATTAAGAATAATGCTATAAAAGGAGTAAGTAAATATATATATAAATAACGTTAAAGGGTTAAAACTACTTAACTATAATACGTAATATTAAAGGAATAAATTTATTATAAAGGAAATAAAAAGTAAATTATTATTAAATTAATATTTTTTTAATTTTTATACTTATAATAATTTAAATTATATAATAAATATTATAAGTAATTAAATAAGTAAATAAGACATATATAAATATATATAATATAATTTAAAATATAAAAATATTAAAAATAATAACTTATTATAAGGAAAGTTGAAAAAAAGAAAAGTATAAAAAATATTAAATTTATGGATAAGTATATAAAAGGATAAAAATATTAAAAGGATTAACTAAGGGTAAAATCGATTCATATATACTTTAAAAAGGGAAAATATAACGTTTTATTATAATAAGTAACCTATATTTTACCAACTTATATAAAGGCTATAGGCTATTTCCAATTGCTTTTCATTGCTACCTACTATTTTATCACTTTTGCTCTTTCATTGCCTTCCATCTTTTCTTAATCTTTTTAATTAAGTTTTCCGTTAACTTAAAGGCCGAAAACTTTAATATTAACTTCCGGCTTTATTACGATTCTACTTAAGATTATTATAGTTATTATATCGTATGGTTTTAAACTTTTAATTATATAAATAAGTTTATACTTATATAATATAAATTAAATATTATACGTCCTTATCTACCTATAAGTAGACCTTATAAGTTTATTGTAACATTAAATAATTTATATGAGTCGACGTACTGTAAGTCAAAAAATAAATATTATTAATAAAGCCTTTTATTTGAATTTTTTATTTTTACTTTATTAACTTTTTAATTAGCGGATTACTAAAAAATAAAAATAAAACCGGGGAAATAAATAATTTTTAAGGTATTCCGGTTATAATTAGCTTTATTAAGCTTATGTTTTCATTTAAATTAATTAATATTACTCAATTACTTAGGAAACTTTTTATTTAATATATAAAAAAGGATAATATTCTCTTATTTTATAAATTAGAAGTCTCTTGCCTTTCTCGCCGTGGCGAGAAGTAGGCTTTATAACGTAAAGTTTACTATAGATTACTTAATAACAAGAAAGGTAATAAAGGTTTTAAATAAGGGTTTAATATAGGTTTTAATAAAGGGCTTAGTAAAGGGCTTAATAAGGGGCATAATAAAGGGTTTGCTGGGGATAAGGGTAATAGTGAGGGTAAGGGTGGTGGTAATGGTATTGGTGAAGGTAAGGTAGTTAAGGTAGGTAAGGGTGCAGGTAAGGGTGAGGGTGCAGGTAAGGGTGAGGGTGAGGGTGAGGGTGAGGGTGAGGGTGAGGGTGAGGGTGAGGGTGAGGGTGAGGGTGAGGGTGAGGGTGAGGGTGAGGGTGAGGGTGAGGGTGAGGGTGAGGGTGAGGGTGAGGGTGGGGGGTGAGGGTGAGGGTGAGGGTGAGGGTGAGGGTGAGGGTGAGGGTGAGGGTGAGGGTGAGGGTGAGGGTGAGGGTGAGGGGGAGGGTGAGGGTGAGGGTGAGGGTGAGGGTGAGGGTGAGGGTGAGGGTGAGGGTGAGGGTGAGGGTGAGTGTGAGGGTGAGGGTGAGGGTGAGGGTGAGGGTGAGGGTGAGGGTGAGGGTGAGGGTGAGGGTGAGGGTGAGGGTGAGGGTGAGGGTGAGGGTGAGGGTGAGGGTGAGGGTGAGGGTGAGGGTGAGGGTGAGGGTGAGGGTGAGGGTGAGGGTGAGGGTGAGGGTGAGGGTGAGGGTGAGGGTGAGGGTGAGGGTGAGGGTGAGGGTGAGGGTGAGGGTGAGGGTGAGGGTGAGGGTGAGGGTGAGGGTGAGGGTGAGGGTGAGGGTGAGGGTGAGGGTGAGGGTGAGGGTGAGGGTGAGGGTGAGGGTGAGGGTCAGGGTGAGGGTGTAGGTAAGGGGCCTTGCTTAGCTCTTAGGTTCTCTATCCAGATTACGGTGTTTTTAGGCCTGTTCCTATGGGGCCATGCGGGGATCGGGTATCACTTTAGGTGCGGGGAGGCCTTACTTAGCTCTTAAGTTTTCCATCTATATTACGAGGTTTTTGGGCCTATTACGGTAAGGGTATACGGGTATCGGGCGTTACTTCTTATTTAAAAGTTTATTAAAGGGTTTAATAAAGGGCTTATTAAGGGTATAGCGAAGGACATAAGGGGTATAAGTAAGGGTATAAGTAAAAGGCTTTACTTAACTCTTAGGTTCCATATTTAAATTACGGTATTTTTAACCCTATTCTTATAAGGGTATACGGGGAGTGGGTATTACTTTAAGTACGGGAAGGCCTTACTTACGTCTTAAGTTCCTTATTTAGATTACGGTATTTTTCGGCCTATTATAGTAAGGGCATACGGGCGTCGGACGTCGCATTATAGTAAAAGGCCTGGTAAAGAGCCTAGTAAAGGGCTTATAGTAGGTAAGATAGCCACAGTAAGTGAGGTAGGTGAGGTAGGTGAGGGTGCGGTAGGTGCGGTAGGTGCAGTAGGTGAGGGTGTAGTAGGTGAGGGTGCAGTAGGTGAGGTAGGTGAGGTAAGTGAGGGTGGTAAGGTAGGTGAGGTAGGTGAGGGTGCAGTAGGTAAGGGTGGTGCAGTAGGTGAGGGTGCAGTAGGTGTGGTAGGTGCGGTAGGTGCAGTAGGTGAGGGTCAGTAGGGGTGGTAGGTGAGGTAGGTGAGGTAGGTGAGGTAGGGGAGGTAGGGGAGGTAGGGGTGGTAGGTGAGGTAGGTGGAGGTAGGTGAGGTAGGTGAGGTAGGTGGAGGTAGGGGTGAGGTAGGGTGGAGGTAGGTGAGGTAGGTGAGGTAGGTGAGGTAGGTGAGGTAGGTGAGGTAGGTGAGGTAGGTGAGGTAGGTGCAGTAGGTGAGAGTGCAGTAAATAAGGGTGGTAAGCGGGGAGTAATAAGGGTGTCTAAATTTCAACAAAGCGGCTTAGCCCTACTACGTCGTAATCGTAAAACGGCCATATAAACCACCCTTTTAATAAGTATATTACTAATTATTACTCGGTTTTATCTAAAATCTAAAAACCTAGTTATAGTAAGTATATTCTTAAACTTTTATAAAAGAATTTTTAAATTTTATTAAAATTCAATAATATATTAAAAGTATAAGTTAAGGACCTAAAATTGTTGATAATAATAAATTTTTTAAAGTTTAAAAATTTTCTAACTTAATATACCGAGGTTCTACCGCGAGTTTATTATTAGCTATAAGGGTATTTACTTAGTAATGTATCCTTAGCTTTTTATAATAAGAGATGAATTCATCTTTAATAATTTTATTTTGTTAAAAACTTTAATAAAATTTAAAGAAAAAAGATTTATCATAGCCTTTGAAAGCCAGTTTTATTAATCTTTTCCTCTTTATATCTATTTATTAATCCGGGAAGAGCCCGTATTATTTCGCGTAATTATTAAAAATCTTTATAATTACCGTTTCTAAGGCTTTCCTTAACGTATAAAAGAATATAATTGGCCTACAACTTTTATTTTAAAGTAATCCGGCTTAATTAATTTCTTAAGGATAATCGTTTTAATCTTCTTAAACTTATAAAAATAATAATTAACCCCATAATAAGCTTAAAATAAATAAATAATAACCTTCCTAAATAATATTATTGTTATTAATAAGGAATTCTTCGGAATTCCGTTTAATTTAAAGGCTTTATTTTTCTTTAATTTATTAATTGCTTTAATTTTTTAAAGTTATTTTTTGATTAGTATTTATTAAGTTAAAATATATAATTCCTTTAATATCCGTTAAATTAAGGTTTAATTAAAAAAAAAAGGGAAGAAAGCTTTTTTTATTAAACCTTAATTTTACAGTTAAAAATGTTAATTATTATATTATTAAACCTTTTAAAAAGTAGGAATTTAGGGATAAATTTAAGCCTTTTACTTTATTCTTTATGATACTTTATTAATTTCTATACTTTACGGGGGAAAACGATTAAATTATAAACTATTAATCAAAAGTATGTTTACTCAATTTCCTTAATGTTTTTTGGCTTTTTTTCGTAAGTTTCTTTTAGTTATATAAATATTTCTTAATTTTTATATTTAATAGTTTATTTATTTAAGGTTTTTATTTTTATAATTATTATTATATATTCTTTATTTTAATAAGTCTTAATTCTTTAAGATAATTTTATTATTAGGATTATTATATTAATTATTTGAGCGGAGGATGGCGACGAACAAAGGGACCCTAGAGGTTTAAAACGATGCGTATATATATAGCTTTAACGATAATAAGGGGAATATATTAAGTACGATAAATAAAAGTAATGTAATAGTTAAGAATAAAGTAATAAACGGGCAAATAACTTATATTAATAAAAACGGTAATAACGCGTATAGGTAATATAATAATAATAAACCGAATAACGCTTAAAATAAATAAGGAAATTAAGGTTAATAGAATACGCGTATTAAAGTACGTAAAACATATAATAATAAAATGGAAATAATAGGTAAATAAGGGGGTAAGAAGGCCGGTACGGTATTAATAATAAAGGGTATAAACGGGGGGAAAAGGTAAAAAAACCGCAGTAAAAATATTATTAAGGATATATAAAAAGGAAATAAAGTTAATAAGGAAAACGGAACCTTAAAGGATTAAAAATAAAAAGCGGAGATAATATATCGCCCGGTAAAGGAAGGCGAAAAGGCGATAAAGGAAGCGGTAAAAGCCTTAAAAGGATTCCTTATAGTGGAATAAAAGGATATTACGTTAAAAATTTAACCGATATTATAAATTAAATTAAAAAACATAAGGGATTTTTATATAAAAATAAGGGTAAAGTTAAGGGAAACGGAGCGTTTACGGGGCTTTTAAAAGGCGGGAGTAAAAGCGTTAATAAAAAGTAAAAACGGCGGTTTAAAATTAAGTATATAAAATAAAGATATAAAGGCGGCGGCCCCTTAAATAAAAAAAAGTTAAGCGATAAAAATAATAAAAAGGGTATTTACGGTAAAGAATAAAAGGATAACGGAAAAAAAAGCGGCTCTATTAAAAAAAGTAAAAATAATAATAATCCGTTTATTTAATAATAAAAAAAGGAATATAGTAATAAAAATAAACCCGTTATAATTAATAAAGGCTTTTAAAATAATAACGGAATTATTAATAAAATAAATTATTATAATACGTAAGCTATAAAGTAAAAATATTCTTTTTAATATAATGTTTTTAAAGGTAAAAAAAAGCTTAAAGAGATTCAAGGCTTAAATTAATAAGGGAAAATATAAGTCGGTTAAGGTTTTAAGGTAATTATTTACCGTTATAATAAATAAGATATACTTATTACGTTTTAAAGAAGTTAAGAAAAAAACTATGTTAAAGAATGTAGAAAAAGAGAATATAGTTTTTTATTTAGGGCTTAAAATCATTAACTATAAGCTTCTATTAATAATAAAAAGATTTAACTTTTTAAAATACGTAAAAAGGTACTTTACCGTTATATTAAGCGTAACGTTAATAAAAATATATAATAACGTCTTAAATAAAGGGATTACCGAAAAAAGATTTCTTAAGATAATTTAATTATAAAATAAAACGGTTAATATTTATTAATATTTTAAGTATTAAAGTTATAAATATATTATTATAAAATACCTTAATATTATAAAATATACGGGTTATATTAAGGGCTATAATATTTATAAATATATAAAGTTAATAATTAAAGGGCTTATAAAAAGTACGTTTAAATATATTACGTATAATAAGGAGGGATACTTAATATAAGATTCTAAATATATAATAAGAGCCAGGGAGACTAAACGTAAGGAAACCCGGATAACCGTAAAAATTTAACGGTATAATACGTATAAAATTGGTTTAATAAGTTAATTAAAGGTAGCCTTAAAATATAAACTTAATTAATTAAATAATAAAAGGTAAATAATAATAAAAAAGAAAATGTTCTTTGCGATCCCGATTTTAAAGGCCGGCTATTTTATATCTTTAATAATAACCGGGAAGGTACTTAATTAAAAAATACTTAACTTTAATAAAAAGTTTATAACTTAAATAAATATAAAAAAAAAAGCCTTTATAAAGGTTAATATATAATATATTAACGTTTATAAGAATAATATAATATAACGTTAATAATAAAAAAATTAAAGCTATAATATTAATATTTAAATTTAAAAAAGTTAAAGATATTAACGTTATAATAATATAGGAATTATTATATAATTTATATATATATTCGTTTATTAACTTAAAGGAAAGGTTTTATTTAACCTTTAAAAAAGATAAAATAATTAAAATATATTTCTTTATAAATAAGCGGCTTAACGTAAATAATTAAGATATTATTTATTATAATAGAACTTTTTATATATTTTATATTATAAGGGAAAAAGACTTAAAAAGTGACCTTAATATTTATAATATATATAACCCGCCGTTAATTAATAAAGAAAGACTTTTTATAATATTATTACTTAAAAAGGTTTTAATTATTTTAAATAAATATATATTACTTAAAGACTTTAACTTATATTATTATATATAGAATAAGGAAAAGTATATAATAAATTATATTAAATTAAATAACCTATTAATAATTATTATTTAAATTAACCTCTTATTATTAATATTATAAGGGATTATTACGTAAAAAAGTTATAAATTTAAAATAACGATTAATTTAACCTTTAATACGGAAAAGGTTACCGGCGTAATTATAATATATAGGTTATAAAAAGACTTAAAATATAATTTAAACTATATATTAATATAAATAACTTTGGATTAAACCGTTAATATAACTATATTATTACCGGTAAGGAAGGTATAAAAAACGGTTAAGAAAACAGAGGTTTATATAAAAACGGGGGAAATAATAATATAATTCATAAACCTCCCTTAATTAAATAATAAAGACCGGATCGATTTTTTTATAAAGTAAATAATAAAGGCATTAAATAAAATAATTAATAAAATTATTTTAATAATAAAACTTTCTTAAAAAGTTAAAACTTATTAAAATAAAGGATATATAATTATAATTATAAAAATGAAAAAACTAATTAAATAAACTTTTAAATATAAGAATTAAGAAATACTTAATTAATTAAAAATTATTTAAAAAGAAAAGGAAAGGATTATTAAGAAAATTAAATAAATATATTTTTAATTTATAATATATAATTTAACGGTTTTACTTTATAATATTTAAAAGTTAATAAAATATAATAAAGAATAAAATAAGAAATTATAGTTTATCTTTAAATTCCCGCCTTTTAAAAGACTTAATAATATATTAATTAATACCTTTAATAATGAAATTAAAATCCTTAAAAAAGTATTTTTCCCCTTTCCGTTAAAAGTTAATTTAAATAATATTAACGGCGTTTTATACTTTAACCTTATATTAATAAATAAAATAATAATATAAAATATAATAATTAAAGTAATTAATAAATTAAAGAAAAATAAAGCCCCGGGATTAAATAGGATTCTTAATAAATTCTTAATAATAATAATTTTATTTTTTAAAAAGGTCTTTATTTACCTTTTTTAAGTATATTTTAACGTTAATTATTATCCGTATAAATTTAAAGAAATAAAAATAATTATCCTTAAGAAGTTTATTAAACCAGATTATTTTAAAATAAAGTCTTATAAACTTATTATACTCCTATATACGTTAAGGAAGGCTTTAAAGATAATAATAATAAAAATCCTTAACGATTATATAAAGAATTATAAACTTTTTTTTAATTAATAAATAAGAATAAAAAGAAATCGGTTAATAAAAATAGCCCTTAAAAGATTAATTAATAATATATATATAATATAAAGTTATAAGAAGAAATATATTATAAGTTTTCTTTCTTTTAATATTATAAATATTTTTAATAAGGTAAATTATTAAAAATTATTATATAACTTAAAAAAGAAAAAAATATTATTTTTTTTAATTAAGTAAATAAATTTTTTTAAGCGATTAAGCTATATTAATTAATTTAAAATAAAAAATAAGCTTAATAAAGCCTATTATAATAAAGATTCCTTAAGGATTATTTATTTCTTTTATATTGTTTTTATTCTTTAACGGTTTATTAATTAAAAAGTTTATTAAGTTAAAATAAAAGGTCTAAGTTGGAAACTTTATTAATAATATTTATTTCTTAATTTATAATATTTTTATATATATAAATTATTTAAAATTAAAATAAACCTATAAAATTTATTTTTAATAAGTAAGAACTTATAAGGCTTAATTTATACTATATAAGTATAAACTTATTTATATAATTAAGAACTTAAAATTATATAATATAATAATTATAATAAACTTAAATAAAGTTACGGTAAAGCCGGATATTAATATTAAAGTTTTTAATTTTTAAGTAAATAAAAAACTTAATTAAAAAAAATTATATAAAAAAAGTTTAAAAAAGATAACTTTATAAGAAAAAAACCTTATTTATTTCGTTATATTAATATAAAGAGTTACGTTATAAAAGGCCCGGATTATTTACCAAGCTATAATAAAATTAATTATAATATATATTATAACCATTTAATATATACTTAAGGGTACTCTAAGATATAGGAAAAAGCTTATTTAAATATTATAAAAAGTCCAGAATTAATATTTAAAAGTAATTAATAATATTTATAAAATAACCCTTATCCCGGTATTAAAGTTTAAAATCTTTATACCGCCGATTAAAATTTTATTAAATTAAATAGTTACTTAAATAAAATTAAAGAAATATATATATTTAATTACGATAATAAGAAACGGGCGGATCTATTAGAATCTTAATAAGCTTAAAGTTAAAGGGAATAAATTAAAAATATTTATCTCCCTTCCTATTAAGATAAAGTAAAAATAAATAAAAAAGGAAATTAATTTTATTAATATCCCAGAAATTAATTTAAACGGGTATAAATTCCCGTTAAGTATAAGAAAGATCGAAATTAAGGGGATCTAAAAAACGAAAACTATAACGATTACCTTATAGGTTATAATAAAGTGGATTAAGCATTAATAAAAGTATAAAGACTTTATATTTTAAAGTCGTTATTATTTAATTCTTAATAATAAAAAAATTATTAATAAGTATTTCCGCCGTTATAATATTATAAAGAAGGGTAATAACGTATTAATAATTTAACTCCGGATAAATAAAAACGATTTAACTTATTTCCTATTTATTATATATATTAAGGGTCGGATAAACGCCGGATATAAATATAAATAAAAAAAGCAAGACGCTATATATATCCTTATTTTTTATCCCTTATTTATAAAAGTTAAGTTAAAACTTATTATAAAAGTTAATACTTATAATTACCGTTAAATATTATTTATAAAGTAAAATATTTAAGTAATTATTAAGTTTATAATATTTACCGGATTATTATTATAGTTTAATTTCGTTATAAAGATAAATAAAGTTATTAAAGATTTTATAAAGAAAACCCGTTATTAATTAAAGAAAAAAAAGAGGAATGGAAACCGGTTATATTAATTATATAAATCGGAAAGCATTTTTTATAGTTATAAGGATATAATAATAAACGCTTATTAAAAGTCCTTAAAAAAATTAATAACAATAATAATATAAAAGAGGTATATATTAAGCGTATAAGTATTAATAAAAATATTTAAAGGTATTATATAAAATTAAAGTAATATAAATATATAAAGGAATAAAAGAATAACGAGTTTAAGGATAGCCCTTATAAAGATATAATTATAATATTACGGATTTTCTTGGGGGAATTAAAATATAGGAAGTATATAAATAGATTATTATTCTTTAAACGGTTATTAATATCCTTTACCTTAAAGGATAAAGGGTAAAGGCTTAATAAACGCCGGTTTTTACCTTAACGTTATAAGTATCAGGTTTTTACGGTTATTAATAAGGTTAAAAGGCCACGTATTAAGGAACGCCGGAATTAACTTAGCTAGACCCGTAGTATAAATCAATCAATCAATCAATATTAATTATTTTATTTAACGTTATTATTACTTTTTTTATAAAAAGGTTAATTTAAACCTTATTACTTAGCCGGGGAAGCTTTATTAATTACGGTATTATTTCTTTGACTTTTATATATATTTTAACTTCTTTGTCCGGTTTTTACGTTTTTTTGTCAATATTAGCGGCGTTATATTAACCGATTAATTAAATGTTATTTATTTTAATATATAATTTAAGTTATACTTTAAGTTTTCTCAAGGTTCATATGGTATTATTATATTGATAATCCTTTCTGTATTAAATGTTAAATCGATTATTATTTTAAATTTTAAATTTTCTTATATTATAATACTTTAAAATATTAATAATAAAAAGTCAAACGTTATAACGGTTATTAATAATTCCTCTAATCTAGTATGATTAATTATATAACCTTTTTCGTTCCATATATTATAATAAAGATTACATCTTTTAATATAATATATTTATTATGTAAAAATATAATATATTTAAATAACGGTATCATTAAAAACTTTACTTTATTAATTAATGGTAAATTATACCTTACCGAAGCCCATAGAGTAGAAAACACCGAGTAAACGCCGCTTTAACGCTTGAAGCCGCTTTAAAATATAAGCGCCTTGTTGGTGTATGGACCAAAAGTGTCATAATGTATGAATGATGAATGATGATTCTACCTGAATGCAGATGGGATCCTAAGGATCATCTGTCCTCTACGTATAAAGAGTATCCTATACCTATAGATACTCCCGCGTATTTTTTATGCTATATATATATATAATAAATATTATTAAAAAGATAAAGGCTATTATTTACAGTAATTATCTTAATATATTAATATAAATATAAATACTTAATATACGTTATACTCTATATATCCTATATTCTTATGTTAAAATCTTACTTAAATTTACAGGGGCAGCCGCGGTTACGCTTAAAATAGAGTATATAAAACAATAAAAATATTACTTTAATAAACGCCGATAATTGCGATAAAATAACAATATCGGGAGGTTTATTATAGCGGGTAATAATAACGTTATTGAATTTAAGATACGTAATATAGAATTTACGTAATAAGTTTAAATATAGCTTTAACGACGGGAGTTTATTATTATATTTCATACTTTAAGTAACTTATTTAATTAAATATCTATTATTTTTTTCCTTATAAATAATGCTTTTAATAATATACTCTTTCTTATTCTCGGAATCTACTTTAAATATAAGTAGTACGTTACGGTTAAATTATTTATTGAAAGGGTCTTTTATTAAATTACTAATTGTCAGGCTTCAGGGGTGTTGGTAGCTCAGGAATAGGCCCTACCGGGCCTATCCCGGGCCAAACATGGGGTTAGTCCGGCACCCAGGAGTGTTACCGACTGGGTATATTAAGGCCTTCGGCCCTTTTACTCTTATATTTCTATACTTTAATATCTTTAATTATACGTAATATACCCATTACCTTTTAACTGTTTTAAAGGGGCTTATACTTTAATATTATATTAAAAGTAAAAAAGGATAAAAACAAATAAAAGAAAAGATTAAAAAAGGGGAAAAGATAGGTCTTTTAACTTTTCCGTTAAGCGGATTCTATATTATAAGGGTAATATCGTAAAGTAAAATAATAAAATTTATATTATAATAAGGTTTAATCTTACTTCCTTATATTATAAAGTATCCCTTAAAGTATTTTTTCTTCTGAATATATAAATACTTTATATTATAAAGTAAATATAAGATTAAATATTTTAATTAAAGGTTTTAAAGAATAAAAAGGTAAATAATAAGTAAAAATTTGATAAATTCTTATAAACTTGCTTTTAATTAGATTTATAATATTTTTAAGGTTTACTTTATTCGTAACTTTTAAATTATTTTATTAAAGTTTAATTTTTTAAATCGATTCTTTATATAACTTAATAAAATTAATATTTACCTATTTAAAGTTATCGTAACCTCCCGTTTTAATTATTAACGTTTTTTTATAGCCCGTCCGGATATTAATTGCTACGCGTTTAATCGTAATTACCGCCTATTTAATACCGTTATTAACTATCGGCTAACCGTCCGTTATTAATAAGTATTATTAATAAAAGCCTTTATTTTACCTCGTTAGTCCCTATAAGGATATAAATAAATTAACTTTAATATAATATTAAAGTATAAGCCCCTTTAAAACAGTTAAAAGGTAAAGGTTATATTACGTATAATTAATATCTGCTTAACGGAAAAGTTAAAAGACCTATCTTTTCCCCTTTTTTAATCTTTTCTTTTATTTGTTTTTATCCTTTTTTAATTTTAATTTACTTTTTATTTATTTTTTATTTATTAAAATTATAAATAATAAGCCTTAAAAATCCTTTTTATTAAAGACCTTTACGTTAACATAAATTTTATAAAGCGGTTCTTAAGGGGACCCTAATTAATTAATACTATTTATTAAGGATAAAACCTTTTTCCGGTAAAATAAAAAAGATAAGGACTTAATAAATTATTTAATTATTAAAAACCCGGTTTTAAATAATAATTACGGGGGATATAAGGATTATATTACCCGTTAATATTACTATAAATTAAAAAGTACCGCTTTAAAGGAATTAATCAAATATGTTTTATATCTTATTAAGACTTTATACTTATTTTACCTTTTAATCCGTATTATTTAAAAGATTTAAGGAATTCTTAAAGTAATTAAACTTTTTACGTTAAAAATATAATATTGGTATATAATATCATAAGGACGTAAAAAATAAAGTATAAGTTTTTTAAATAGAATTAAACGATATTAAAAAAGACTTATAATTAAAAATAAACCGAATTACTTACTTATAATAGTAAAACTATAAAAATTCTTTTCCCTTAGAAAATATAAACCGTTTTAAGGCGTTAAAAATCCTTAATTATAAATTAAAAGGTTAAAACGTAAACCTTATTATTAAGCTTAAAAATCTTTAATAAAAAGGTTTAACTTTTTTACTTTATTAATCTTTATTATCTTTAACTTTTTATAAGAAGTTAAAGTTTATTAAAATTAAGGATTTAAAACCCTCTATTAAGAAGGACTATAATTAATACCGTTTCTTTAAATGTTATATTATTATTAAACTCCGTATTAATAAGGATTAATACTCAATTATATAAGCTTAAATTAATTATATTTTAATATTATTAAACTTAAAAGACTTTAAGTAATTAAAAATTAAATATAATAAAAATACCTTATTAAGTTTTTAAACTTTTAAGGAATTTTAAACCTTTTTAAATTAAATCTTTAAAAATATTAATTAAAAAAAGATTAAATTAATAGTTTTAAGTTTTAAAAACATTTAATAAAAAATAAATCTATAATATTTTAGTTTAATTTTATCCGTTTAATTAAAGTTTTTAAATATATAGATCTTAAAAGGAACGTAAAAATTATAATTTAGAAATTAATTATTTAACTTTTTAGTTAACTTCGTAAAATTTTTTTTAAGGAAATTATAACTTAAATAACTTTAAAAAAACCCGGATATACTTAGAAAGGATATACTATTTTTAATATTCAAAATATTATTATTAATAAAAAACCCTCGCTCTTAATCCGGCTTTTATTAAGGAAATTAAGGAAATTATAAGAACCCGTATTATTTTATTTAAATTTACCGGTAAAATAAAAGGTTTTAAAGAGTTTAATTCTTAATAAATTACTTTTATTATTATAAAGTTAACCCCCTTATTAAACGTAAAATAGTTTATTTATTAAAAGAATTATTTTTAAGTTAATTACCCTTAACGTTAACGTAACCGTAATAATACCCGGGAGTATTTGGTTTAAGTTTATTATATCGCTTAAAACTTAAATGAAAAATTTATTTAAAACTTTAACGGCCGGATCTCCTATATTTTAAAGGATATTTTATCGGAAGACTTAAACGGGCCAATAAAAAAATTAAACCTTATAAAAGTCGTTATAAAGGATAAATAAACGTATTCTTTTTAAATTTTTATGATCAGGTATACCGATAATATTAAAAACCCCTTTAACGTTTAAGATAATAAACCCTAAATTATTAACGGGTTTATAAGTTACGGAAATTAATATATTCCTTGATTCTTTTTAATTAATTTGGATATTACTGGTTATTATTTTATTAATAAATAAATTATCCTTTAAATTTATATAATACTTTAAATCTCTCCTTTAGCTTTCTTTCGACTTAAGTTGATTTAAAATTATAAAAGAAAATATTTATAATTTATTATTTATATTATTTATATTATTTATTCCCGGTTAATTATAAAAAGCTACTTAAAAAGCTAATCCTTTATATTTATTATTTAACTTAAGATATACAATATAATCCTTAGAAAACCCTAAATAAAACGGTATTGCGTATTTGTTTACCTTATAATTAATAAGATCTTCTTTATGCCAAATTAATATAATTATAACGGGGCCAACTACCAAAACGCGAAGCCTATTCCGGAGTTCCTTCGGACGGCAGCCTTAACCCACCAAGCCTTAGACATACTCCCAGAAAGCAAAACGATTGGGTACGGTGGCTACCTATGGTCGAGTTTGCGGACAATAACAACCTGAATCGATCGACCAAAATAATACTTTTCTACCTTAATAAGGGCTTTTACCCAAGGATGTTATTCGGTCCCGATAATATTAAATATATTACCGCCCGTGAACAATTCCAGGCTAAGGAAGTTACCGATATTATTAGAACTATATAAGAAATTCTTAATATAATACGTTTTAATTTAAATAAGGTTTATAACGATACGTTTAAATAAGTTAATTATTAACGCCGGGACGTTAAGTTTAAAATAAACAATAAAGTTTATATAAATATTAAGTATTTAATAATTAATCGGCTTAATAAAAAGTTAAATTATAAACGTTTAAATCCTTATATTATCCTTAAATAATATTATTCCTTTTATAAATTAAATATTTTAAATATTTTTTAAGCTTATTTTATTTTTTATATAAACAACTTAATTTATATCCCGATCGAAAAGAAATTATTATTATCGGGATAGATTAATTTACCCTTTAAACCCGTTATTATAAACGAAAAGGGTATTAAGGAGTAAAAGCTTAAAGAAATTATTAATTCCCGACGTACTAATTAAAAATAGGGGCTGTAATATAAGGTTAAATAAGTAAACTTATCCCCGGATAATACTTAATATTATACCGATATAAAAGAATTCCTTTATACTTAAAGATTAATTAAAGCTTTTTATAAGAAATACCCGGATAAGCCCGGACTATAACCCGGAGATCCAACTGATATCGCTATACTTAAGGTAGCCTTTAAGGGCTATCCTAAACGTCCAGGTCAGATAACGATCTCGCCGGGCTTAAAACTCGATGTCGCAGGCCGCATATTGCGTCCCTACTGGGCCTAAGGGCCCCCTAAGACGGCCTTGCAGCTCCCCGAAGCCACTGAAGCGACCACCACCATCACTCACCCATATGGACCTCACTTCAGTTACCCGGCCCATAAGTGATGGGTAAGAGGGGTGGTTTTGAGTTCAAAATTTTTCCTTTTCAGCGTGCTTACAGGCTCGAGGGCGAGCCTTTCCCAGGGGGGCGGTAATGTTAGGGTTCAGGGGTATTGGTAGCTCAGGAATAGGCCCTACCGGGCCTATCCCGGGCCAAACCCGGGGTTAGTCCGGCACCCAGGAGTGTTACCGACTGGGTATATTAGGGCCTTCGGCCCCCTTACTCTTACACCTCTGTACTTTAATGTCTTTATGTCAGGGTGATAACCACTCGGCCATCTCATGGACAAAAGTAGCTATCCGGGGTAGGTAATAGCGCTTAGGGGTAAGCCGCTATTACCATATATGAGAAGGTAGTCTACCCGGGGGATCACCCCCAGGGGTAGGCCCTACCCCGGAGCCCTTGCTCCAGGGTAGGTACTGCCATAACACTTTAATTATACGCAATACACCCTTTGCCTTCCAACTGCCCCAGAGGGGCTTACACTCTAATATTAATTAACTTAAGTATATTAATTAAAATAACCGGTATTATTTTTATATTAACGGGTAATTTAAACTTATATATGAAATAACTAATTTTCTTAATAATAGCGAAAGGTCCGGCGTACTATTAATATAACTTATAATTTTCATTATTAAGGATATTGTATTTATAATATAACTTTAAATAAGTTAAATTAATTTATAACGTTAATTACATCAGAATTTAATTATTATTTACGTAAATTTTAACGCGTTTTATACTTTTTTACGGTTCTATAATGAAAGTATATTAAACTTAAAAATTAAAAAAGTAATTAATAAGTTTAAAAAGTTATATATATTGATATTGTAATAAATCATATTAAAAGTAAACTTAATTATAAACGACTTTGAATTATTTTAAAATACCTTAAATATACAGGATAATATTTATTTAATTATAATCCGGATACATAATTATAAAGTAACGTAATATAATTTTAACCGTTTGATTAATCCGTTTAAATTAATTATTAATTTAAGGATAATATAGGTTAAACGTAAAAATATAAATATTTATTTCTTTAAATATAGATTTCTAAAATATAAAAATAAATTTACGATTTTTATTTAATATAATTCTAAAGGGAATTCCTTATCCTTATTTTATTAATTCGGTTAATAATAATTTTATTTAATTATTAACCTTAAATTTAATATTATTAAGGAATAAGAATATTTATTTAAAAAACTTATCGGTAACGGTAAAGAATATATCGTAATTATATTAATTTAATAAAGCGATAATAAAGTCTATATAAAATATATAGAAAATAATTAATAAGCTTAAGATTAGTTAAAGCGATTTATAAGGTATATACCTTTTAATTTAATTTAAATTATATTTAAAATAATATATAATATATTTCCGTAATTATTTTCTTAACCCGAATAAATAAACCGAATTCGTTAATTTATTATAACATCGGTTAGAGTTACTATATAGTAAATTATTATATACTTATTAAAAGATTACCTTTTTAAGTTTATTAAGTACGTATAATTATAATAAATAATTAATGGATTCTAAATTATAAATAAGGCCGCCCTTTAATATAAAGTATAATTTGATTTTTATATTTTATAAATTTAATTCCTTTTTAATTATTAAGACTTTTTATAATCTTATTTATATTTTATTTTTTATATATCCTTCTTTAATTTACTCTTTAAATTTATTTAAAATATAAATATAATAAATAATAGTTAATTTACTATTATTTATATTATTAAGAATTCCGATTTCTATAAATAAACTTTATATATTATTAATTAATCGTAATAATACGTCGGGAATAATATTTATTAAATCCGACTTATAACGTAACGAATATCGAGTATCGATAACTATTACGATATATAAATTAAACGGAGATTAAGCTTATTAATTTTTAAATTCGTTTATTTAAAGATATTAATAATTACGTTATAATCTATAAAGATTATATAGTTAAACTTATAATAATTCATTTTAATTAAATATTTAATTTTATTTACGATTTAAATTATACTTATAGTCTTTAATTTTATAAGTTAATAATTTTTTTTAAATTATATTTAAGCTTCTATTAAGGGATATTATTAATTATACTTTATTATACGTAATTTTTAATAAATCGTTAATTTCCGTAATATTATAAGGTAACGGGTTATCCTTAATATAATATATTATAACCGTAATACTTAATTCTTTTAATATATCGATATCGGTAAATAACGGTTAATTAGAATTATAATATATAAAAAATAACGGTTTTAAAACCGTATTTTTTAAAGCCTTAAAAATATAATTTTCTTCTTAAATAAATATAAACTTAATCCGAAATATCCTTTATTTACGGCGTAAACCGATATATTTTAAATTTACCTTTTTTAAATCTATACTAAAAGTAATTTTATATAGTTAAAGCGGGATAATACGTTAAATATAATTCTTTATTCCCGTATATAATTAATTTATAAGCTTAAGGAAGACTTTAATGTTTCTTAATATATTAAAAAATTTAACGTTTTAAATAGCCTTAATTTTATTATGAAGTATAAATATCTATAAAGAATCGACTTATTAATTAAAAAGTTTAATCGTAAGGTAACCGATAAATAATTTTATCGGTAAAAGGTTTACGCGTTTATCTTTAAGAATTTAAAAAACTTAACGTAAATAAATAATATACTTTTTTAATAAATAATTAAAAACAATTATTTTATCTATAAATATTTACTTAAAATTTTATATTAAACGTAATATATTATTTATTTATTTTTTAATATATAAAAGATTATTTTAAAACTTATTAATATAACCGAAAATTTCCTTTAATCCTTATAAAAGATAATATAAAGTTTATATCGGTTAAATTTATGTATAAGAAATTAATAAAAATAACCGTATATATAATTACGGTAATATATTTATAATTTATAATTAAAGAAATTATTTCTTATTATAACAATAACGGATATAAATCGGAAATCGTAATTTTATTAAGTAATTAAATATTAATTATAATATAACTTTTACGTCCGTTTAAGGTATTATATTAAATAATAAAAGTAAAATCCAAAAATTTTATAAAGTATATAAATTAATATAACTTACCCTTATTATATATTTTATTTAAAGTTTAATTTATGACCTTTTATTTTTACATTTAATATTATATACTTTCTTAAGTTTAATAATTATATTAAATTAAAAGTTAATAAATATATATTAATTTTTTAAAACATTAATTATAATATTATTATTTTTAAAGATATTACCGAATTCCTTAACGATATTACTTAATTAAACTTACGTATTTCCGTTATATATATAAATCTTAAGATTATTAAGTAAAACTTATTCTTTACCATTATTTATTTATAATAATTAATTTAAGTAAATCTTTAAATAATTAAAAGTTATAAAGACTATTTTAATAAGTATAAAGATTAATATTATTATTAAAATAGCTTTATAAATTTAGAACTTAAATTTTTAAATTCTCTATCCGTAAATAATAAATAATATTAATAAACTTAAGATTATTAAATAATAAGGTTACGGGGGTAAATTATATAAAATTTTAAGTTTTACTTTATATAATAAGTTAACCTTTTAATTAATACCGTTTTTAATTTAAACGATAAATATTTTTAAGTTAATAATATACGTAAATATATTACTTTAAAATCCAAGATTATAAAACGGTATTAATTACGGTTTAAAGATAAAATCCCGGGATTTAAGTAATTCTTTCAAAGTCCTTTTTTTTTAAATATATAATTAATACTTATACCGTATTATAAGCTAAAACTTAAGTGTATTATTTTACGTAAATTATAGGTTAAAATTATGTTATTTTTTTATAAAAGTAATTGTTTTAATACTTATATTTTTATAAGTATCAATAATAGATTTTTAATTATTAAAATCGATTATTATTTTATTAAGAGTTATAATATCGGTAACGATTAAAATATTAATAAGTAAATTATATATTAAATAAATTTTAACCGAGATTTTTCTTAAATTAAATATTATAAATTTGTTCATAATTAACTTAAAATTATTAACGTTTATAACCGGAATTAAGTTAAGTAATTTTTAAATTTTAAAGTTTATATTTAAAATTTAAAAGAATATAATATTATAATTAATAATCGCAATAAAATACCCGTTATTTATATAGAAGTTTATTACGGATAAATTAAGGGTAAATTAAACTTTATTTATAGTATATTAATATACCTTAAAAATAAAGCTTATAAAGTATATACTTTTTATTATAATAAAGTTAATAATTACCGGTATTATACTATTAACTTATTAAGCTTATACTTATTAATTATTTACGGACTAAATCCGTTACTTAAACATAAAGACCTTAAGAATACTTAAGTTTATTGCTTTTAATTTTTAATAATTATTTTTAAAATAAATAAAAAGTTTATTCTTTAATAAGTACTTTATTACGTATTTAAAGTAATAATAATAAGCGGGGATTTAATATATAAAATATACTTCTTCCGTAATAAGGTGCTTATTATTTTAAGATCCTTTTAATTTTTCTTTATTAAATAATATTTTCTTTTTTTCTTTATTTTTAAATATAAAAATTTAATTAATCCTTTATTCTATATAATATATTTAATATTTAAAATTGGATCCTTTTTTTTAAGGGCTTTAATTTTCCTTAACCTAACATTAATATCTTTTTTTACGACGTTAAAGGTAATTACCGCTATCTTTTTTCTTAAGGTTATATATCGTAAGCTTTATTTTATTTATACGTTTAAGAAAATAACGTTAATAATTAAAAAAATGGACCGGCTTTTGGATTTTCTATAAAATTCCGGTTACCTTAAAATAACGTATCCGTTCTATAACTTTACGGATATATTTACGGAACTATATAATACTTAATAACGTAAACTTATTAATTATATTTAAATTTATTTATAAGCTTAAGGTAATTATTAATAATAATATTTATATTTAATAATTATAAATCCCGTTAAAATTCTAAGTTTAACCCGCGGTAAATAAGCGTAAGTTAATTTTAAATATTATTAAAATTTAACGTATATATAACCCGTAAAATAATCTACGTATATTTACGGGGTTCCCGGTTCCGAAAAGTATTATTTATAATATACTTTTCGGTAATTAAAATATTTAAGCCGACTTATTAAAGTAACTTAAATCTTATAATAATTTAAAAAGTTTATTTAATTAAATTATTATTATATTTAATAAGTCGTTTTTCGGTATTTAATAACTTTCTAGTATAGTACTTTAAAGCGGTATTTTTTAAATATAATTATAGGTTATTCCGTAATAATTATATATTTATTATTTAAAGAATATCTTTTAATCGATCGATAAAGATATATATATCCCGGAAAAAAATATACTTCCCGAAATACTTAATTATAAAAGCTATATCGGAAAACTTATTTTCCTAAAAAAAAGTTAAAAAATCCGACGTTATTAAGATTAAAATTTATTAATTAATTTAATTATAAGTTTCTTATTATTTATATTACGTTATTAAGAAAAAAGAATAAATTATTATTAAAATTATTTTATTATTAACCTTATCTAATAACGGGAATTAATTCTTAAATTATACCCCGTAATTATATTATTTACTCTTTAATAAAACTTATTATTTTTAACCGATTAAGTAAATTAATAAGTTAAATAAAAATTGCTTTTTTAGTAAAAGTACTTGTCACGGTATGGACCATGGGAGGATTCCTTGGCACGGAGCGGCCTTACCTTCTTCCGCATGCTTGGCGCACACATACATATTACACCCACTCACTTTATGTATACCGCATTTCTCGTGACAGTACTTCTTATTTAATATAATAAACTTAAGTTTAATATTTAAATTTATTAAGCTTAAGTTCCGGTTTAATACTTAAAGTCGGAGGGAAACGTTATAATATTAACGTTAATATAAAAAATAAATCTAATAACTATTATAATAATAGAAAACTATTTAATAGAAATAATAGTTTTACGGTAATAAGTTTTTAAGGACTTTAATTATATCGACGTATTTTAAATTTATTTAATTGTATTAAGGTTAATAACAACTTATATAATAATTATAACGATAATAAAGCGTTTTTAAAGTATAGAAGATTACGTTAAAGTAATAAAAAATTTGAAATTAAATTTAAAAAAATTAAATTAAAAAAAGAAATAATAAATTTTATAACTCTAAAAGATTTTAACCCAAGTAATTTACTTACGGTAAATATAATTCTTAAGTTACTTAATCGTTAATAGTTTTTAACTATTTAAGCGATTCCTTTTAAAGTTAAGTATAAAATCGTTACGGTTATTAAGTTACCGGATTTTAATAAGACGTTTAATGAATATATTAAAATAATAATATTAAAATCCGGTAATACTTAAGAAGCTTATAATATATATATTTTCTTCATAATACCGTGTTTAATCTTTCTTTAAAAGTATTTAAAAGTGAATTAAAGGCGGTATTTTAAAGGATATAAAGCTAATATCTTTAATACCGCTATAAGGGAAATATCCGTTATAATTAATAAACTGATATTTTAATTCGTATTAACGGATCTTATAATATACGTTAATATAGTATTAATATAAGTAGCTATTATTATTATTTATTAGTATATAAATTAAAAAGTATAATAATATATAAATAATATTCTACCTAAAGGATAAGAGCATTATAAGGATACCTATCCTCTACGTATAAACGGGTGTCCTATATTTATCAATGCTCCTATGTATATATGCATATAACATTATAAGTATAAATATTAATAACTTATTAGACGATTATTTAAAACTTAATTATCTTATATACGTTACGTTTATTATTATTATTATAAAGGACGACTTAACATAATATATTAAATAAGGGTATTAAGAAGACCTTACTTAAAAGATAATTATCGCGATCTTAAATAAAAATAAGGACCTTAACTATAAGAATAAGTTAATACTATTACTTATATATAAACGATACTTTAAATTAAGGCTAAAACTTATATAAAACGTAAATATTATATAAAAAATAGTTTAATTATAATAAACATTTATAACGATCTTATTTATTATATCGATTAAATTATAGCATATTATTATATTTATATTCCCCATATAATAATAAAGGATATCTTTAATATTATATATAATAAAAAAAATCCGGGCTATAAACGCTACTTCTATATTATTAATTCGTCTTAATATATATAACGCTTTAAATATTTCTTATAATAATATTTTAATTAATATTTTATAGTGTTGGTGTATGGACCAAAAAGTGTGATAATGTATGAATCATGATTCTACCTGAATGCAGATGGGATCCTAAGGATCATCTGTCCTCTACGTACAAAGAGTGTCCTACACCTATGGATGCTCCCGCGTATCCCCCATGCTATGTATCCACATAACATTATTAACATATAGCCTATTTTAATATTATTAGTACCATTTTATATTATTATAATTAATTTTATCTTTATATTATTTACGATAATAAATATTTTCAATATTATAATATCCGTTACTTATAAATTTAATAAAAGAATTATATTAATTACTAATAAGAATACGTTTTCGGCCGGATAATAAAGTAAGGTTTTCTTAAAGTAATTAAACCCCTTAAATTAAGGACTTTTTTCCGTTATCGTATTTAACCGCGATCGGAAGTTTATATCTAAATAAATATTATTACGGTATAAGGATATAGGAATAATACTTACTTTGTAATAAAGGTAAGGTAGGATACTATCCTTTATATAGGATAATATCCCTTAGGTAATATAGTTATTTATCCTTTAGAACAATAACAACTAATACACACTTTACCATACTATATATTGTCCATACCTTACAATTTAATAAGGTATTATTTATAATTATTTTAATTAAGGGCTCTTAATTTAAAAGGTTTAAAGTAAAGGGGATCTTTTAGGGTAAAGGTAACGGAGCAGGTAAAGTCTTTACTATGGGAGTAATCTACGGGGAAGGTGATTTAACTAATAAGGATGGATTCAAGGGTAATATACTTAATTTAAGTATAAATTTATTGATAAGGTCTTTAAGTATTATAGATGGTTATACTTTTAATAGCAATACTTTAA
This sequence comes from Niebla homalea, assembly GCA_019925105.1. Classification (NCBI taxonomy): domain Eukaryota; kingdom Fungi; phylum Ascomycota; class Lecanoromycetes; order Lecanorales; family Ramalinaceae; genus Niebla; species Niebla homalea. The sequence continues at coordinate 62,116 of JAHGAU010000020.1, forward strand.
CTAAGGGCATTAATTTAATAAGAGATTTAAAAAGTATAAATCTTATATAAAGGTTATAAATTATAAGGTAGGATTTAGATAAGAAGCAGTTAGTTAAGGTATTAATAATAAAATCCTGGATCTTATAAGTAAGGTTTAAGCTATTAAGAAAGGTAATCTAATTAATTTAAGAGCTTATAAATATAATAGTAATAAGGATGGAGATAAGGCCGAGTTTGATAAAGCTCGTAATAAAGGTATTGCGAGAATATAAGATATTTAATTAAAGACTCCGCTTAATAATAAGGGATTAAATAGATAAGCTATAACGTAGTTACCTTAACTTAAGGCAATAAAGGTTATACTTAATCTGTAAGAACGTATGGACCCTATATTATTATTATTATTTTTACTCCCTTAACCGGTACGGTATAAGACGGGATTTAATTATGGTCTTCTTATACCGGCCGGTACGGTATAGAGGTATTTCCCGTTCCCGTACCGTCCCTATACCGGCGGTATAAGACCGGGAAATACTAAGAAACCGTTATTTATTATTAATATATTAATAAGCAAGATTTAATTAATTAGTCAATGGTTATAAGTCGAGAATTATTACTTAATAATATAGCGTTATACCGTATTTATTATTATACTTATTAATATACTTATTATTATGCTTATTATTATATCTATCGTTATATTCCTTTTAAATTATAATATAACGTTAATAAAAAGCCGCCTTATATTACCGTGTATTAATTATTATACTTATTATTATGCTTATTTTAATCGTAATTTAATACTATATAAGAAGCCGCCTTTTTTATAAGTATTTTTAATTATTTATACTTAAATTAATAAAAATTAATTCTACGATTAAGCTAAGTATTAAATAAATAGGATATTAAATATTCTTAATAATAACTTAATATATCCTTCGGTTAAATATTAAATTTATTAATTATTAAATTTAAATATATTCTTAATTAATTATAAATCCTTCTATATAATAATAACGCGCTTTATATAGATATAAGTTAAATTAATAACTTTTATAATAGTATTAACTTTATATTACTTAAGTCTAAATATATTATTATATATTTAAAATACGAAACAAAGTAAACCTTATTATTTTTTAAAAAGTAATTAAAGTAACGGATTAAAAGCGTATATCCTAGCTTAAGGGGCTAATATATATAATCTTTTTAACTAAACGAAAAAAGGGTATTTTCTCAATTAAGAAATTTATACTTTTTTAATATTTCTTAATCTTAAATAATACTTTAATTAAAGGAATTATATTAATATTAACGTTTATATAAATATTCTTAATTATAACTTATTACTTTATTCAAAAAATGGTTTACGCTTAATATAAGGTACCCTTATATTATAGCTTATATTTATTATCGGTATAGTATCAAAGATTATCTTTTTATTTATAAATTTATAATACGCTTTTTAAATAAGGTTCTTTTTAAGGACCTTATTATTAATTAACCTTTTCGTTATTTAGTTAATATATATTATTTCGTAAACTATAATATGATTTAAATTAAAAGTAATAAAATAGAATATAATAAGTAATATATTTTAAATAGAAAACAAAGTAAACGTTAAGGGGAGAAACTATTAATTTATATAATTATTTAATAAATTTTAACCCTATATAAATCTATGCCCTTTTTAACTTAATATGAAGAGATATAATTTATCTTAATCCTTTTAAAAAAAGATAACGTAATATAAGAGAATAAAAATAATTATTTAACTTAATTTTAATAAGTACGCGGCCCTTTATACTTATTATTATATTTATCCTTATTGTAAAATAATATTAATAATTACCCGTAAATTTATATTAAATTAAGTTTAGTTTAACTTAACGCGAATTTTTTTAAATATATAATTATATAAAAATAATATTAAATTATTAAAATATTAAGAAAGGATAATATATTAAATTTAATTATTAATTAAATTATTTATATTAATCTTTATAATAATCGTATACGTTTTATTATAGCCTTAGAAATTAAGCTTAAAGGGGTTTCCCGATTAAGTTTAACGGAAAATTTCACTTATATATTTATTAAAATACCTATTAATAATTTTTCTTTTTTTAATTGATATTTTTATTCATTCTTTATAATAATACGCACTTATAACGATAAATAACTTTAATAAGTAGAATAAGCATATGATTAATATAAGAATAATCTTAAATATCAATAATATATTAATTAAAAATAAAAAAATCGAATTAAATAATAATTTTAATAAATTCTTTTAATTTAATTTATTAAATATAGATAAGGACTTCAATACTTAATTTACCGTTTCCGAAGAAGATATTATATAGAATTCTTTATAACGTAATATATACGGTCGTAAACGGGGTAAGTAATTAAGTAAATATAAAGCCTTAAAAGACTTATTATAAAATCTTAATATTATTAAATTCCGTAATCGAATAACCTCCTTTTACCCTCTTAAATAAAAACCTTAAAAAAGCTAAATACTAATAATATTAATAATATTACTTATTATTTATGGAAGCTTAAAATAATAATAAAATATAGAAATATTAATAAAGGTCGGAAAATAAAATTAAAGAAAATTAAAAAAGAAAATATTATTATATATTAATATACTATAATTATATTAATCTTTATACTTATCTAATTAATAATAATATTATTTTAATAAAGGTTTATACGTATATTTTTATTAAAAAAATAACTTAAATATAAATAATATTAAGAAATTAAAGGTAATTAAGGATAATAAGAACTTATTATAATATAATTTAAATATAAAAGAAATTAAATAAAGTATAAGTTCTTAATTTATTTATAATTTATTTAATTTCGTTTTTATTTAATTTTAATATTTTAAATTTAAATTTTATAACTTTCTTAAAATAAATTATAATTTAAAAAATAAATAAATATTTTAATATAAGTTTAAATTAACTTATTAATATAAGTTAAAAGTCTTATATTATTTCGTACTATAATTATAAGATAATTTAATTTAAAGCTATTTATAAAATTAAATAATAATAAATAAATAGTTTATAACTTAAGATAAAATAAATAAGGGTTTATAATTATCCGATTATCTATATTAACCTATATATAATAAGGAAAATGTATTTTTTACTTTAATTTATTATAAATATTATTATATTAATCGATCTTAAGATTAATACTTTTTATATTAACTTTCCGTCCTTATATTATTATTTTATAAAGAAAAAATATATAGTTTGATAAAATAAAGTAATTTATATTAAAAGCCGGGAATTCTTTAATCTTAAGGATTTTTATTAAGTAATATTACCCGGTTTTATATATTAATAAAACGATTATAATTTTAATAAGTAAAATTAAAACTTATTAATAAACGTTATTACTATTAAGGAAGTATATAATTTAATTATTTTTAATTTTAATAATTCTATACTTAAAAGTTTTAAACGGATTATTCTTATTATAAATAAATTAACGATATTATTAAAAAGCTCTTTTTTATATAATAAATAATAAATATAAAATTCTTATAAAGAAAGTAAATATAATAATTAATATAAAGATTATTATAATAAATTTTAATATTAAATTTTAATAAATCAAATTCTTAATAATACGTTTTATTCCTATATTAATTTCTTAATTTAATATTTAGATAATTCCTTATTTTTAATTAATTAATTTTAACTTATATTATATAAATTATAATTCAACCCTTAAATATAAAATATTTACTTTTAAGTATTTAAATTAATTATATATTCTTTTATATTAATATTATCCTCTATATATATATAATATAAAGAAGGAATATTAAATTCCTATTATTAATTGAATTATAAAAAACGGAATAATAAAGTTTTCTTACGTTAAAACTTATTAATAAGGAAATACTCTGTAATTTCTTATAATACCTTTATTCCTTAAGATTAAAATTTAAACGCCTTTTTATTTATTATCTTTTCAATATTTTCCTTAATAAGCTATATAAATTATATCTTCGATATTAATAAGTTTAAGGTTTTTTAATATCGACGGATTTCGTATAATACGTGATTTATCTTTAATTAATATTTTAATTTTTTATCTTAAAATATAATTATACGTTTTACTTTAAGTTTACGGATAATACGTTACTTTAATATTATTTTTTAAGGGATTTTTTTATAATCTTTCTATAAGCTCCTTATTTTCTATCTTAAAAGTCTTATTTCCGTAAGCTCGTATTTTAAGGGGTATAATTAAAATAAAATCGTATAAAGTCGAGAATAATTATTATAAGTTTATTAAATTATTAAAGTAAAAAGTTTAAAAATATATTAATGAAAATTAAGATAATAAATTAATTATTAGCAGTTAGCGCCATCTCTACGCCGGCGTTATAGTAATACGCTATACTACTACGCTAAGGTAGGCCGAAGGGCCTTAATAATGGCCTTAACATACGTTATTCATAAGCTATAGCTTAACTAGCGTAAAGCGGAATAGTTATCGTTTTTACCTTAAGTAAAAACTATACTTTAATTCTTTTTAAGTTCCTTAAGAATTAGTCTTATTATTAATTTACATATTAAAGTAATACCTAAGTATTTAACCCGTAACGTTACGTTTTTAATATTTATTTTTATTGATTTTACCGGTATACCGTTAACGGAGTTAATTTAATATTTTAATTCTTCTTCCTTATTAAAGAAAAGGCCCGACGTTACCGTTATAATAAATACTTAATTAACTTAACGAACCTTAAAATAAAAATATAATATTTACTTTTTAACTAAGAATCCTTTTATTATAATTAAGTAAATCGTAATAACGGAACTCCGTTATAATATTATAGCTTAATAAGCTTAACTTCTAGAATTATAGTTTAAAGTTAATTAGCTTAAGGTTAAAAATATACTTATTAAGAGTATATATTTAGCCGCGTTAATACGTAATATAAAGGTTTATACTCCGGGACTTTTCCCTGCGTTAATCTTATTATAAAGCTTTATACCGGTAATATATCGTTAATAGGCTTTATTAAATTTAAGTTTTATTAAAATAAATTTAAGAATAAATATTGAACATGATTTATTAATTTAAAAAGATAATTCTTATTTTATCTTAAGTATTTCCTTACCGAAGGAAAAAAAGTATTTTTTTATTTAAAATTTATCTTTTATAAAATACTTGATTTATCGGACGAAAAAATTAATAGAATAAATTATTAAAAGCTTAAGGATAAGCTTTTAAACTTAATAATTCATCCGGAGAATTATTAGCTTTCTTATTATAAGCATTTTTGAAATATTCAATAACGCTTTAATTAAAAAATAATATAATTTTATAATACTTTAAAGATTATAAAAAAATATTCATTATTATTATTAAATAAGTTTTATACTTATATATTCTTTATAAAGCTTTTACCGGAACTTAAAATTAAAATCCTTAAAATTAATAAGGTATTTAAAACTTAAAATAATATCGTAATAACGATAATTATATAAAAGAATAACCTAAAGCGTATTATTAATAATAATTAAAAAGTTAATAAAGGTAAATCCCTTAAAAATAGGGTATTTAAATTTAATTTTAATAACTTAAAGCCGTCGTATATTTTTATTAAAAATAATTCTCATAATTAAAAGTATAAAATTATATTTAAAAACTCTAACGCCGCCCTTAAAGTAAATAAGAACGTCGAATATTATATATATTACGGAAAGGGCTATTCTATATCCGATTATCTTATTATTTAAAAAATGAAATTTCAATAATAAACGTAAAATCCTATAAAAAGGATAATACGTTAAAAAACGATAAAGCTTTAATAACGCCTTAAAATCGGAATTAATAAAGAATTAATTAAAAATATATTTAACTTTTATTATCAAAAGCTAAATGAGTTTTTAAGATAATCCTTAATTATTAAGTATATTAATTAATACCGGAGTTAAAATAAATTTAATTTTATAAATATATACGGTTTAATAAGATTTATAATTGACCTCTATTATTTTATTATAAGCGGTTTTCCTTAATAATAAATAAATCTTTTATTATAACGCTTATTAATTATAATATTATTTAATTAATAATTAAGGATAATAAAAGTAATATAAAATACTCTTTTACGTTATTATTTAAGAGAATTTAAATGTAATATTTAATTTATTAACTTTATATACCTTATAAATAATGATCGATCCGGTAACGGATAAATAATATTTTAAAGTTAATTCTTATAAGTTATAAATTAATAATATTAATAACTTCAATTAAAGTTTAACGGAGATTAATAAGGTTTTTATAATTATTTATATAAATATAATAACGGAATACTTAAAAGTATTATAAATCCCTTAAAGTAATTTAACGTATATAAGTATTATAAAAGACTTTATTAACTTAAGCATCTTAAAAAAATTAAGTAAATATATAAATATCTTTTTTAATAATATAGTTGATATTTTATTTAAATTAAAATAAAAAGATTACGTTATTAACTTAAATAATAAGAAGTTATTATATAATTTTTTATATAATTTATTTTGAGTAAAATTAACGGAGTTTTAATAATATTTAAAGGATATTATAATCCGGGATTAAATTTATTACTTAACGTTATTTATAAGCGCCCCCACCTTTTTTATATTTAAGATGGACGGTAGCTTATATTTTTATATTAATTACTATAAGTTAAATATAATTATAATTCAAAATTAATATTTATTATTTTTAATTATTAAGATTTTTAACTAATTAAATAACTTTAAACGGTTTATTAAGTTAAACCTTAAGGATACTTATTATCGGTTATAAATTAAGTTTAACGATAAGTAAAAAACGGCGTTCGATATACGTTATAATTATTTTAAGTATTTTATTATACCGTTTAAGTCAATTAACGTTTTAATAACTTTTTAAGTTTACATTAATTATATTTTTACTAACTTTATTAATATAACTTATATAATTTATTTAAATAATATTTTAGTATTTAAAAAGGATCCGGCGGATTATTAATGTTATATTTAATAAATCCTCAAGTAATTTTATTAGTTTTAACTTTATACTAACCTTTAAAAGTATTAATCTAATATTATTTAAGTAAAGTTCTTAAAGTTTATCGTTTCTATTAAAAGGATTTAAATAAATTAAAAGCGTATTTAGACTATTAAGGATTAATTTACGTTAAAAACTTATTAAGAAATATAAATTTTTTTAGGTTTCATAAATTTTTAATTATTATTTTTATTATTAATACTTAAGGACAATTAAGCTTTTAATTAACTTACTTAAGAATAATAAGGAAGGGAAAAAGGTTAATTTATTAAAGTAAATTAATACGATTTATACGGCGTTTTACCGGCTTTATAAAACGTTTATTAATATATTATTATGCCGCTATTTTAAAATAAAAAGTATAAATAAAGATTAATATATCCAACTTTACTATTATAGGTATCTTATTTTAATAGTTTAAGGAGGATTATTAACGTTTAATTATATATTAATTTAAAAAAATAACCTTTATTGAATAAAATTATAAAACGTATGATTAAGAGCTCCTTATTATTATTATAAGGTTTAAATAATAACAATATTATTTAAAAAGGAACCTTAAAGTTATTTAAATATAAATAAACTATAATAATCTTTAAAAGTTTATAAAGTAGCCGGCGTTAAGCCTACATTAAATTAAATAAGTTTTAAAACTTATTAACTATAACTTTAAAATATTTTATCGTTAAAATAAAATAAACTTTATTAATCTTTTATTGAAACGTATAAATTATAAAAGAATCTTACCTTTAAATATTACTTTATTATTTATGTTATAAAATAAGATTATATTATAATCCGATAATTCGATAAAACGTTAATAAACGGTGGCTATTAACTATTAATTATTATTCACTTTAAAAAGTATTTAAACTATTATTATATAAAAAGAGATTTAATAATTACTTAAAAAACCTTATAAGGAATTTAAATTAATTAAGTTACTTATTAAAGATTTATAAGTTAATAATATATGTATATATAAAATTAAGGACGATAATATAATATTAATACGTTTTTATTGAAATCATAATAATACTTAAAAATTTAATCCGAATAACCCTATTACTTATAAGGGCTATATATATATCCCCCGGAATAAAGCGGTTAAGGAAAAACTAATTAATAAGTATTATAATAACCCGTTAATAAGCTATTTTAAACCTAAAAAAACTTATAAGCTTTTAACCCGTAAATATTATTAAAATAGCTTAAAAGCTTAAATTAATAATTATATTTCAATATATAATACTTATTAAAGGATTAAAATATTATGTTATTGCCTTTATAACGAGCTTATTTTATTCTTTTAATTAATTATATCTTAAAAGGAACTTAATATAAATTTTATTATTAATTTATCTGTAAATAAAGTTAAAAATAATATTTATAATTCAATTTTAATAATTATAAATAAGTATATAAAGATATATAAATACTTCCTTATTATAAAAGAAATTAATACCGCTATATTAACGGATTTCTTCTTTAAAAAAATCGTATTACGTTATAATACGCCGGTTAAAATCGTAATTAATTAAGGGTTTTTATTTATAAGTAAATTCTAAGGATTAATATATTATTATATAAAGATAAAGTATAAATTAAGTATTATTTTCTACCCATAAACGGATAGTTAAGTAGAACGTTAAGATTAAAGTTTCAAATAATATTTAAGGACATTTATTGACTTTAAATAAATGAATTAAGTAAAGTTATTTCTTTTAATTAAATTTATTAATATAAATTTAAAATATTTAATTTTAAATTATAGCTTTTTTATAATAATATATAATTGTAACCTAAATATTTACTTTAAACTTAAGGATAAGGTTATAAAAAAGAAATACTTATAATAAAAAATAAAGTTAAATTATTATATAAAATATAATTAATATTAACGGATTAATAATATTATATAATTAAATTAACTTAAAAGATTTATAATAAGAAATATAAGTTAAAATTATATAACGTCGGTGAATTAATAATATTGAATATTAAAAACTTTAAATTAAAATAACCGAATAAGAAGCTTACGCCTTGATTTATAAAACTTTTTAAAATTAATAATAAAATTAAGACGTAAACGTATTACTTTTTTTATTATTTATTAAATTTATTTTATTATTTATATTTCTCTTTTAAAGCTTTATTATATTTATGTTAACGATTAAATAATAAAAGCTATAATATAAGTACCCGAATTAATTAATAATGAAAAAGAATAAATAATTAAAAAAATTACTAATAAAATTAAAAATTAAAAAAACGTTTAATATTAAATTAAATAAGCGAATTAAAACCTTAAATATAATTAATAAATATTAAAGGTAAACTTAATGTACTTTTAAGAATTACGGGAATAAGATAATAAGATAATACGGAATAAAAGGAAACGTAAATAAGGTTTTAATATTATAATAATAGAAATTATATATATAATTAATTATTATATATATAATTAATATTATAGTTACTTAGCCTTTATATATTATCCTTCCGTAAGATTATTAAAGTCTAAACTTTAATTAATAACTTTACTTATTATAAGTATTATATACGCAGAAAAGTTAATATTATAAAAACGATTATCTTTATTATAATATTATAATTAATATAAGTAACTTTAATAATAACCGTAATAATACCGAAAGCGAAAAAACGTAAGTATTAAATTATAAGTATTTAATACGTTATTAAATAAATAATATTAAGTAAATAAAAATAAAAAATTGAAGTCGTTTAAAATAATAAAAAATCGATAAGTATATTTATTAAGGTTACGTTAACGTATTAATAACTTTAATAATATTATCCGTTATATTACTTTTAATAATATATAAATTATAAGTACTTAACGCTTAACGTTATTAACTTTAATATTTAACGTTAAACTTTAATAATATTAACATATAAAAATAAAAGAATAATTTATAGCTTGACGTTAACGTAAATTACCTTTTTTTTCGCTTTCTTTTATATATAAGTTAACGGTATTTAAAGTAAATATAAAGATATTATACTTTTCTTTTTTTCCTTTAATTTCGGATTAAAAATATTTCTTTAATATTATTTATTAATAAGGCTCCTTAATTCGATTTTAAGGTATTATTTTTAAAAGTTAAAGTCGATTTTTTTAACGGTATTATTAAAGAGGATATAATTTCCTTTTCCCTTTTTTAAAATAAGTTAAAACTTAAATCTTCCTTCTTTTTTTTACGTTTTAAGTTACCGGATATTATAAGCCCGGGGTCTTATTTCTTTACCCTGAATATAAAGTTAAAAAATAAGGAATAATTCCCCGGTAAAGTTGACTTTTATAAAGGGCCCGGCCCTTTTATATTAAGCCGATTTAACTATTAAATATTAACGTTATTATATTATTATTAAATTATTATTTATTTATTTACTTTTTAAGCCTGATAATTTTTCTTTCCGCCGTTTTAATATAAGTAATAAACGCTTTTTTCTTAATTTAAAGGATTAATACCTTCTTTTTAACTTCTAAAGTAACTTAACGGAGTATATATTCCGCTTAACCGGTAATAATTAATATTTAATTAATATTTAACCAGAAGGCTTTAAAATCCCGAAGGATTTTATTGCACTTTTATACGTATTAAGCTTACGCCTTAATAAATTATGTATTAATCGATTAATTTTTATATATTTATTAAATTATCCGGAACTATAATTAATCCGGGAATTATATATATATTAAAGCGATAATAATATAACGGCATTAAAAATACTTACGGGGAGGTAACGGGAAGGGTATCGTTTATAGCGATACCGCGGATAAGGTAACGGGCTATATATATAACGTAATTTACCCTATAAAAAGCAAGTAAAATAAGGTATTATTATATACGTCGTTAATATATTATTTATATATCCGCCCGCGATACGTTATTACTCTTAAGTAATACTATATTAAAAATAAAACTTATATATAATACCGAAAGGATAAATAAACGATAAACTATAAACGTAAATATAACGTTTATATAGTATTAACGTTACTTACTATAATAATAATATAAATAATAAGGATATATAACTATATATATATTAACTTTTAAATATTAATATATATTTTTAATATATTATACTTATATGCGATTAAGATTATTAAAAAGAAAAAAAGAAGTTTAAAATAAAATAAAAACCTTATTATATTTATATACGGGTTTTATAATAATATTTATTTTATTATAGAGCAATAAATTAATAATAAAACCTTAAATAATTATTAATTAATATTATAAAAATTCTTTTCTTATTTATTTTTTCTTATTAAGTTTTATAAAAAGGTTTTCAATAAGCCTTATAAGTGACGTTAATTTATTATTAACGTAAAGTATCCTTATTATATTATTATTAAATAAATATTATTATATTTATATATATACTTAAGAACTCTTTTCCTTTTACCCTTTTTTTATTAAGTTTAATAATAGATTTTTAATAAGCCTTATATTTAATTAATTTTACATTAACTTCTTAAATATATATTTTATACTTTAGAAATTAATGTATAAAAAGGAAAATAATTATTAATAATTAACCTTATCTTTATACCGGCGTTATAATAATACGTTATATTATTACGTTAAGGTAAGCCGAAAGGCCTTAATAAAAAGTTTCAATAACGGCCTTAATATACGTTATTTATAAACTATAGCTTAACCGGCGTAAAGCAAAGTAACTATCGCTTTTACCTTAAATAAAGGTTATATTCTAGTTCTTTTTAAGTTCCTTCAGAATTAATCTTATTATTAATCTATTTATTAAAGTAATACTTAAGTATCTAAACCGTAACGTTATATTTTCTATACCTACCTTTATTAGTCCGGCCGGCGTGCCGCCAGCGGCGTCAGTTTAATATTAACGTTAAAATTTACGTAAAATTACTTCTTAATAATAGTTTACTTTAATTCTTTATTATTTCGCTTATGTATAAAGTTAATACGTTCTTAGGATTTATTAAGTAAGGAAAAAATATAAAACTTAATTTTAAAATTTTTTTAAAGGAATAATATAAGGAATAAATATTTTTATAATAATTAAATGAATCTCTATCGACCGTTATTATCCTTGATATACAAGTATTATTAAACGTTTTTTTAAATAAAGAATTTAATTTTTAATTTATTAATTTTTAAACTAATTATTTATTTATTTATTTATTTAAGCTTTATAAGATATTTATTATATCTTTTGATATATTTAATAATATCACTTTAATACCTATAGATCCTCTTATAATTAACGAATAAGAACCGGTATTAAAGTAAATAAGCTTATATTAGATTTATAAAAAAGCGACTTAAGAAGATTTCTTTATATAGTAATAAATTACTTTTTAAGTCGCGTAATATCTTAATAAATAAATTTCTTAAAGGGCTAAAAAGAAATCGTAAGCTTAATTTAACTTTGAAGAAGGTATATTATATTAAAAAGCTTTAAAAGGTCAATTATACGTAATTTATAAAAGATATAATAAAGGGCTATAGTACCTTAAAAAGGACGGAACGTTAAGAATTAAGAATTATATAATAAATAAAAGTTATAAGAAGATGAGTAAAGTAAAAAATTTAAGGTAACTTTTAATTTAAATTAATATAATTAAGTAGGTATTATTCTCTTTTCTTTTAATTCCGATAAATATAAAGATAATTATAAATCTATAATTAATATATATTATAGTATTGAATTTTTCAACGAGTTAAACTTTTACTTAATAGTAAAGTCTCAATATAGAGTAATTTTTTAAAGTAATTACGGCGATAAGTAATTAAGATAAGCTTATCTTTTACTATCGTAAATAATAATAAGACTTATTATTGATTCTATTATTTTAACCTTAATATTTTAATATTATCCGTAACGATTATAAAGAATGATATTATAAAGCGCTTGAAAAAATCGAACTTAACTTACTTTAAAAACCCTTAACCGATAAAACTAAGGTTTCGTTAATAATAAACTATTAACTTATTAATAATAAGTAATTATATATAAGGATTATAACTTATTAAATTTATCAGGGTTCAGGGGTGTTGGTAACTCAGGAGTAGGCCCTACCGGGCCTATCCCGGGCCAAGCCCGGGGTTAGTCCGGTACCCAGGAGTATCACCGACTGGGTATATTAGGGCCTTCGGTTTCTTCACTCCTTTACCTTTGTATTTTAATGTTTTTAATTATACGTAATATACCTTTTACCTTTTAATTACCTTAAAAAGGCTTATACTTTAATATTATATTAAAGTTAACTTATTTACGCCCTTATAAGGAGTAACGAAATAAAATAAAGGCTCTTATTAATAATACTTATTAATAGCGGATAATAAGCCAATAATTAAAAACGGTATTAAACGGGCGGTAATTACGGTTAAACGTACGGTAATCAGTATTTAAACTGGTTATAAGAAAACGTTAATAATTAAGACGGAAGGTTATAATAGCTTTAAATAGGTAAATACTGATTCTACTAAGTTATATAAAGAATTAATTTAAGGGTTAAACCTTAATAAAGTAATTTAAAGGCTATAAGTAAAATAAATTTTAAAAAAATTATTATAAATTTAACTAAAAATAAGTTTATAAAAGCCTATAGAATCCTTATTTATTACTTATTTTTTCTTCTCCTTAAAACCTTTAATTAAAATATTTAGTTTTATATTTACTTTATAATATAAAGTATTTAATACCCGGAAGAAAAAATATTTTAAGGAGTATTTTATAATATAAAGGAGTAATATTAAATTTTATTATAATATAAACTTTATTATTCTACCTTATAATATTACCCTTATAATATAGAATCCGTTTAACGGAAAAATTAAGAGATTTATCTTTTTTCTTTTTCTTAATTTTTTCTTCCACTTATCTTTATCTTTCTTTAACCTTAATTTACCTTTTATTTACCTTTTATTTACTAAGATTATAAATAATAAACCCCAATAATCCTCTTTATTAAAAACTTTTACGTTAAAATATAATTTATAAAGCGGTTTTTAAGGGGACCCCGATTAATTAATATTATTTATTAAGGATAAGGCCCCTTTTTAATAAAATAAAAAAGATAAGGACCCAATAAATTACTTAACCACCAGGAACCCGGTTTCCAATAATAATTACGGGAGATATAAGGATTATATTGCCTGCCGGCGTTATTATAAATTAAAAAGTATTACTCCGAAAGAATTAATTAAACGTACTTTATACCTTATAAAGACTTATACTTATTTTACCTTTTAATCCGTATTATTTAAGAGATTTAAGGAATTCTTAAAGTAATTAGACCTTTTACGTTAAGAACGTAACGTTAATATATAATATTATAAAAATGTAAATAACGAGGTATAAGTCCTTTAAATGGAATTAAACGATCTTAAGAAAGATTTATAATTAAAGATAAACCGAATTACCCGTTTATAATAGTAAAATTACGGTAACTTTTTTCCCTTAAAAAACTTAAACCGTTTTAAGGTATTAGAAATCCGTAACCGTAAATTAAAAAATCAGAACGTAAACCTTATTATTAAGCTTAGAAATCCCCGACGGAATAATCTAGCCCTTTTACCTTACCGATCTACGGCATCCTTTACCTTTTACGAAAAGCCCTTCCGTATTTTCAGCGATAACCAGGTTTTAAAGTATTTTATTAAGAGTTAAAAGCTTATAAAACGTTAAGCGAGGTACCTTAATACCTTTTCTGAGTTTAATTTTAAGGTTATTTACCGCCCGGGTAAATAAAATGGTAAAATCGACGTCCTTATTCAGATACCCGGTTATCGACCTTAAGGCGATAACGATAATAGGGTTAAAGATTAGTTTTAAACCGTTTTATTTTTTAAGCGCTTTAAGGTCTTAGCTTTAAACGAAAAAGAAGAAATACCGATATTAACTTATTTAATCCTTAAAGAATTCGGATTTTATAAGTAAATCCGTAAAGTTAATTATATTAATAAAGGTTTAACGGAGTTTAAGAAAATAATTACGGAGAACAGATTATTTAATTTTAAAGGCGTATTTTTAAACCGTATTAAAGTTCGGTCCGATATCCTTATTAATAAAGGTAAATTATAAGTATTAACGTTATTTATTACGGAAATCCTAAAGTATACTTATAATAAATTAATTAATAATTATTTCGGTTAGGATTATATAATTAAACTTATTTCCCGGTATTTTTTTTAATTTACTTTATAGGATAATATCGACCGTTGTATTTTAAATTATAATATTTATTTTTATTTTAAAACTTTATAATAAAAGCCCGTAAAACTATTCTATTAACTAGAAATCCCGGAATAAAAATAGGTTAATTTTTTAATTAACTTTATTACCGGATTATTTAAATATAAGGATATAAACGTTATCCTTACCGTAATTTATATATTATTTAAAGGCCGATATTATATCCTTTATTACGTTAAAAAAGAAGGAACCTTTATTAAAAAAATAGTTTAACTCTTTATTAAAGAAGTATTTAAATATTATAATTTTCCGGATAATATTATTTTAAATTACGGCTTATAATTTATTAATAAAATATAATGCTTTTTATTATATTAACTTAAAATCGACCCTTAAATTTTAATTCCTTATTACGTTAAAAGTAACGGTTAAATTAAAAGAATAAATTAAAAAATAAAGTAAAGACTCTGGATTTATATAAATAACTTATAAAATAATTAAGTATAATAACTATTTATAATAGAATTTACGGATAATAATAACCTAAATTAATCGATTAAAATAATATTTTTTTACCTTAATAAAGACTTTTACCCAAGGATATTATTTAATTTTAATAATATTAAATATATTACCGCCCGTAAATAACTTTAAGTTAAAGAAATTATTAATATTATTAAAATTATATAAAAAATTCTTAATATAATACGTTTTAATTTAAATAAAGTTTACGATAATATATTTAAGTAAATTAATTATTAACGTTAAAACGTAAAATTTAAAATAAATAATAAGGTTTATATAAACGTTAAGTATTTAATAATTAATTAATTTAATAAAAAGCTAAATTATAAACATTTAAATCCTTATATTATCCTTAAATAATATTATTTTTTTTATAAATTAAATATTTTAAATATTTTCCGGGCTTACTTTACCTTCTATATAAATAACTTAATCCGTATCCCGATTAAAAAGAAATTATTATTATTGGGATAAATTAATTTACCCTTTAAACCCGTTATTATAAATAAAAAGGGTATTAAGGAATAAGAGTTTAAAGAAATTATTAATTCTTTATATACCGGCCAAAAATAAAGGTTATAATATAAGGTTAAATAAATAAACTTATTCCCGGATAATATTTAATATTACATTAACGTAAAAGAAATCCTTTATATTTAAGGATTAATTAAAGCTTTTTATAAGAAGTACCCGGATAAGCCCGGATTATAACCCGGAGATCTAATTAATATTATTATATTTAAAGTAATTTTTAAGGGCTATCTTAAACGTTTAAATTAAATAACGATCTTATTAAGCTTAAAACTCGATATTATAAGCCGTATATTACGTTTTTATTGGGCTTAAAGGCCCTTTAAGACGGCCTTATAGCTCCTTAAAGCCATTGAAATGACTATTATTAATATTATTTACCCATATGGATTATACGCCTTTTTATTAATGTAAATTTAATATATAAGGTAATAAAGTTGAAAAAATATTTTAAAAAAAAGGTAAATCGTAAAAAACGATACCTGCCCCGGAACCCTCCGGACGAAATCGCGTTTTAAGGCCCACTATAAGGGCTACCGCCACGATATTACCCCTACAATTTTTATATTACTTACCCGGTTAATTAATAACGGGTAACCTGGGTAATATTTTTATACCACTTACCCGGTTAACCAGTAACGGGTAAGCTGGGTGGTATATAAACCTTACTTCAGTTACCCGGCCCATAAGTGATGGGTAAGAAAGGTGGTTTTAAGTAAAAAATTTTTCCTTTTCAGCGTACTTATAAACTTAAAGGCGAACCTTTCCTAGGGGGGGGGGTAATATTAAGGTTTAAGGGTGTTGGTAACTCAGGAGTAAACCTTACCGGGCCTATCCCGGGCCAAGCCTGGGGTTAATCCGGCACCTAGGAGTATCACCGACTAGGTATATTAGGGCCTTCAGCCCTTTTACTTCTATACCTTTGTATTTTAGTGTCTTTAGTTATACGTAATACACCCTTTGCCTTCCAACCACCCCAGAGGGGCTTGCACTCTAATAAAATTAATTTTAATTAAGAATATTATAATATCTTAATCGGCTTTAAATATATTAAAGGTACTTATAATAATAATTAACTTACGTCCGTCGTAAATAAGGTAATCGTAAAGTATAATTTAAAAATCGTACTATAGCGGTTATAACTAATAATATAAGTAATAATAATATAATAATAATTATAATACGTTAAAAGGTTAATTTACGGTAAAGAATATTTATAAATATTATTAAAAAGGAAATATTAACGTTAAGGTAAGCTTTAACACGGAGTAAGGTAGAATATCTATTATACTTAATATATATTATTTAACTTTTACTTAAGGCCTTTTTAACTTATTTTAAGGTTAATCCTTAAAATAATAATATAAATTACCAATAAGATTATTAACTTAGAGTTAAAGAAATAACGAATAAAAATATAAGTATTTTTAAAATACTTATAAAAAAATAATCGATTTATAATAATTATTATATTAATTTAACTGAATAAATAATAATAATAGCGAATGATAGCGACGAATAAAAGGACCTTAGAGGTCCAAAATAATGCGTATACGTATAGCTCTAATAATAATGAGAGAAGTATATTAAGTATAATAAATAGAAATAACGTAATAATTAAGAATAAAATGGTAAACGGGCAAATAGCCTATATTAATAAAAACGGCGACGACATATATGGGTAATATAATAATAATAAGTTAAATAATACTTAAAGTAAATAAGGGAATTAAAGTTAATAAAATACGTATATTAAAGCGTATAAAATACATAATAATAATACGGAAATAATAAGTAAATAAAAAGGTAAGAAAACCGGTAAAATATTAATAACGAAGGATATAAACGGAAGGAAAAGATAAGAAAACTATAATGAAAATATTATTAAGGATATATAAAAGGGAAATAAAGCTAATAAAAAGGATAAGACCTTAAAGGATTAAAAATGAAAAGCGGAGATAATACGTTGCCTAATAAATAAAGGCGAAAAGGCAATAAAAGAAGTAATAAAAGCCTTAAAAAAACTCCTTATAATAAAATAAAAAAATATTATATTAAAGATTTAACCGATATTATAGATTGGATTAAAAAGCATAAAAGACTTTTATATAAAAATAAAAATAAAATTAAAAAAAACGGAATATTTACGGAACTCTTAAAGGGCGGGAATAAGGGCGTTAATAAAGGATAAAGACGGCGGTTTAAGGTTAAAAATATAAAATAAAAATATAAAGGCGGTAACCCCTTAAGTGAAAGAAAGCTGGGCGATAAGGGTAATAAAAGGGGTATTTATGGTAAAGAATAAAGGGATAACGGAAGAAAAAATAGCCGTATTAAAGAAGGCAAGGATAATAATAATCCGCTTATTTAATAATAAAAAGAAAAATGTAATTACGGAAGTAAATTTATTATAATTAATAAAAGCTTTTAAGATAATAATAGAATTATTAATAAAATAAATTATCGTAATACGTAAATTATAAAATAAGAACATCCTTTTTAATATAACGTTATTAAAAATAAAAGAAAACTTAAAGAAATTTAAAACTTAAATTAATAAAAAAAAGTATAAATTAATTAAAGTTTTAAAATAATTATTTATTATTATAATAAATAAAATATACTTATTATATTTTATAAAAATAAAATAAAAATTACGTTAAAAAGTATAAAAAAAGAAAATACGGTTCTTTATTTAAAACTTAAAATCGTTAATTATAAACTTTTTCCGGTAATAAGGAAGCTTAATTTTTAAGATATATAAAGAAATACTTTATTATTATATTAAATATAATATTAAGAAAGATATATAACGATATCTTAAATAAAGGAATTATTAAAAGGGGATTTCTTAAAATAACTTAATTATAAAATAAAATAACGGATATTTATTGATATTTTAAATATTAAAGTTATAAATATATTATTATAAAATACTTTAATATTATAAAGTATATAATTTACGTTAAAAGCTATAATATTTATAAATATATAAAGTTAATAATTAAAAGGCTTATAAAGGGCGCGTTTAAATATATTACGTATAATAAGGAGGGATACCCAATATAGGATTCTAAATATATAATAAGAATTAAGGAAATTAAATATAAAGAAACCCGGATAACCACGAAAATCCAACGGTATAATACGTATAAAACTAATTTAACGGGTTAATTAAAAATAGCTTTAAGACGTAAATTTAATTAATTAAATAATAAAAGGTAAATAATAATAATAAATAAAATAAAGAAGAAGAAGTTCCTTATAATCCCGACCTTAAGGGCCGGCCGTTTTACGTTTTTAATAATAACCGGGAAGGTATTAAATTAAAAAACGCTTAACTTTAATAAAAAGTCCGTAACTTAAACGGATATAAATAAAAAAGCTTTTGTAAAGATTAATATATAATATGTTAACGCTTTTAAAAATAATATAATATAACGTCCGTAATAAGGAAATTAAAGTAATAATATTAATATTTAAATCCAAAAAATTTAAAAACGTT
This sequence comes from Niebla homalea, assembly GCA_019925105.1. Taxonomy (NCBI): domain Eukaryota; kingdom Fungi; phylum Ascomycota; class Lecanoromycetes; order Lecanorales; family Ramalinaceae; genus Niebla; species Niebla homalea. The sequence goes on from JAHGAU010000020.1 coordinate 81,955, forward strand.
AATATTATTGATTGATTGATTGATTTATACTACGAATCTAGCTAAGTTAATTCCGGCGTTCTTTAATACTCGGCTATTTAGCCTTATTAATAGCTGTAAAAACCCGATATCCATAATGTTAAAAATAAAAACCGGTATTTATTTAGCCTTTATTTACGTCTTAAAGGTTAAGAATATCTATAATTATTTAATGAATAAAAATTTATTTATACGTTTTTTCTAAGAAAACTTATAATATTATAATTAAATCTACTTAAAGGTTACCCTTAAACCTATTGTTTTTCCGTTATTTTATAAGTCTATTTAATATTAAAATTTTAGAATTCCGATTATACCCTTAAATATCCTTATTAATATATATATTATTATTATTTTATTTATATAATTTTATTAATTAATATAGTATCGCTTTTTATACCGCCCCGGTATTTATAGCCCCCTTAACCCCCTATTAAGTATAGTTTTCCCGCCGTTGCTTTTTACCCCCGGGTTAACGATAAGGTTTCTTAATTAAGTTTTTAATTAATTTTTTTATTTCTTTAATTAAGTTAAATTATAATAATAAGCCCGTAATTATTATAAATTTAACGGCCGTTTTAAATTTTTTTTTTTTATTAATAAATATTTAATAATAATTATTAATCCTTATTTTTTTTAATTAATCCCGGTTTAAGCTATTTAAATAATAAATAAAAGATTAATATATATATAGCGTTTTATTTTTATTATTTATATTTATAATTAATATTAATCCGGTTATCAATATATATAATAAAAAAATAAAAATTAAGCTATTTTTACTTATTCAGAGTTAAATTATTAATACGTTATTACCTTTTTTTTTATAATCCCGTAACGTTAAAGATATTTATTAATAACCTTATTATTATTTAACGTTAAATACCGTTACCCTTAAGGGATTAATTCTTTATATTTACGTTAATATTTTATTTATTTCCTTATAATTTATAAGGTAATTATCGTTAATTTTATTTTTATAGTTTTCTTTTTTTCCGCCATTTTTATTTTAAATAAGAATTTATATACTTTTATATTAACTTCTTAAATATAAGTTAAATTAATCTCTTTTTTAATTTACTTTAATTTAACTTCCGTAAAAAAAAAAAAAATTATTTTTTTACGTTTTTTTATTTAAGGCCTTTTATAATTTTAATAAATACGTTCGTTTCCTATTAATATAATTAAGTTTTTATTTTTTTTAAGTTTTATTTAAATAATTATTTAATTTAAAATTAACTTTATTAATAATATAAAAATTTCGGATTTTAATATCGGGACGGAAATTACTTTATATATTTTATTTATTACTTTTAAGTATTGGTTTTAAACTTTTATAATTACCGGACAGGTTTTTTCTTATATTTAAGCGTATTTTTAAATACGTATTAAATAATTATTATATATGTTATCGTAAACTTTATAACCGCTTAATAAATAATTCTAACCTTTTATAAAATAGCTCCTTACGTTAATACTATAAGGTAAATAAGGCCCCTTTCTTATAAAATTATTTTCTTTTAAACTTTTTTTTATATAGTTTTTTTAATTTAATTTCTTATTAACTTATAAATTAAATATTTTAATATTAATTTCCGGTTTTATTATTATATTATTTAAGTCTATTATAATTATTATATCGTATAACTTTAAGCTTTTTATTATATAAATAAGTTTATATTTATATAAAGTAAATTAGGCCTTATACATTTTTATTTATTATAAGTAGACTTTATAAACTTATTTTAACTTTAAATAATTTATATAAATAAGCGTATTATAAATTAAAAGGTAAATATTATTAATAAAGCCCTTTATTTAAATATTTTATTTTAACTTTATTAAGTCTTTAATAAACGGGCTATTAAAGAATAAGAATAAGATTAAAAAAATAAATAATTTTTAAGGAATTTTTATTATTATAAACTTTATCGTATTTATTTTTTATCTTAGGTTAATTAATGTCGTTTAATTACTTAAGAAATTCTTTATTTAATTTATAATAAAAAAATAAAACCTTTTTTTTTCCGTAAATTATATAGTATTTTTTAATAATTTATTTTATTAAACGTCCTTATAATATTTAAAGAAAAAAGACTTATAACGTATTTTTTCCTATAATTTTATACCATATATACGTTATTAATTAAGCTTTTAAGAGCCGTTTCCGTTAACCGTCCTTTTTTTACCTTTATTTATTAATTAAAGAATAATCTATATTCTTTTATATAATTACTTAAGATCTTTATGATTACCGTCTTTAAAGTTTTCCTTAATATATAAAGGAATATTATAGGTTTATACAATTTTATTTCTGAATAATTTAACTTGACCGGTTTCTTAAGGATAATCGTTTTAATTTTTTTAAATTTATAAGGGTAATATCTTATATTAAAGTAAACTTAAAATAAATAAATAAAGACCTTTTTAAATAATAACGTTACTATAAATAAAAACTTATTTAATATATTATTAAGTCCGGGGGCTTTATTTTTCTTTAGCTTATTAATCGCCTTAATTATTATCTTTTAAGTTATTATTTTATTTATTATTATTAATTTAAAATATATTATATTATTAATATCTATTAAGTTAACTTCTAGTAATAAAGGAAAAAACGTTTTTTTAAGAGCCTTAATTTTATCGTTAAAGGTATTTATTATTATATCGTTTAATCTTTTTAAAGGTAAAAACTTAAAAATAAATTTAAATTTTTTATTTTATTTTTTACCGTATTTTATTAATTTTTAAATATTATAAAAGGAAACCGTTAAGTTATATATTATAACCCGAAAGTATATTTACTTAACCTTCTGGATAATTCTTTTCTTTTTTTCTTAAGCTTCTTTTAATTATTAAAGCGTCTTTTAATTTTTATACTTAATAATTTACTTTATAAGCGTTTTTATTTTTATAATTATTTTCATATATTTTTTATTTTAATAAATTTTAATTCTTTAAGATAACTTTATTATTAAGATTATAACGTTAATTATTTTATTTAAAGCCTTTATTATTTACTTTATAAAACGGTCGATTTATTCTTTATTATTAAGTTAAGGAAGCTTTATTAATTAAAATATTATTTTTATTGCTTTTATTAATATTTTAATTTTTTTAACCGTTTTTTACGCCCGTTTAAACGGTAAAAACGGAGTTATATTGATAAATTAATTTGTAATCGTTTATATTAAGACGTAATTTAAACCATATTTTAAGTCCTTTTAAGGTCCGTATATTATAATTAAGTTAATAATATTTTTTAAGTTAAATATTAAGTTAATCGTAATTTTAAATTTATAACTTTTTTTATATAATAGCTTTTTTTAACGTTAATAACGTGAAATTAAATTATATAATAATTATTAATAACTCTTTAAATTTAATATAATTAATTATATTATTATCCTTATTCTATTAAACGTAATAAAGATTAAAATTTTTTATTAAAAAATACTTATTAAATACGGTTATAATATCCTTAAATAACGGAATTATAAAAGGTCCCTTCCTATTAGCCGGTAACGGATTATACGTATTATAAATATTTAAAGTACCTTTAATATCCCCTTTTTATACGATCCGGAATATATATAGGTTCTTTCCGTAATAAGTAACGTCTTAATTATTTATATTTAATTTCTTATTAATAAAGAAGTATATCCGCGTTATTTTATTACCCTTAAAGGTTAAATAAAAATTATCTCCCGAATTAATTAAAAAGTAAATATATAAATTATATAACGGCTTTTATATCGCTATAATATTAATATCCTTTATTTTTTTAAATTTAAATATTAATATTATAGCTTTAACCGCTTCTTTACGTACGTGTTAAGCCCGACGTATGCCTAAAGCTTGAGGGTAGTATGGTAATGTGAAATGTATGTATAGCCTTAACAAATGGTATATTTGGTAAGTAGATTAATTGCTGAAGAAGTAGAAGGAAAAGTGGGAAGGACAGGTATTAAGTATTCCTGTGGCCCAGCTACGCTAGGGTCACGAGGTAAGCACTAACCCCTATGTTGTTTCCTACCATAACAGTACGTTATATTATATTACCTTTAAAAGTATAAGTATATTAAATATCGACGTCCGTTAAGCTTTTTTTATCAACTTTTATTCATATAAATGGTCCTTTTTTAAGGTTAAACGTTATTTATTTTAATCTTCTTATTACGATAATAATCCCGGTCGGACGGCCGGCCTTAAGGGTTAATATCGTTATAAGTTTTTTCTTCTTTATATTATTAATTACCGCGTTTTACCCTTTTTTATTTAATAAACTCCGTTTACGTCTTAAGACCGTTTTTAATTACTTTGCCGGTCTAGGTTTATAGAAGTTATAACGTTAAACCTTAATTATTATTTTAATCTCCTTATATTAGGTCTCCTTTGTCCTTACCGTATACCGTAAGTCCCACGTTAAGTAATTATTATTACCGTATACTATATATTTTAACGTATTCTTCGTTAAGCTTTTTATTATTAAGTTAATATATTTATACGTATTATACCCTTTAATATATATTATATATTTTATATTATTAAGGTACCTCGTAATAATATATCCGTACCTTTAATATTTAAAATATTAATAAATATTTATTACTTAATTTTAAGGTCTCGTTAATTTAAGGGATTTATCCTTTATTACCCTTTTATTAAAAATATTGTTATATATCTTTATTAACGTTATATTTAAGATAACCGTAAAGTATTTCTTTATATAATTAAAAACGTTTAGCTTCTTTATTATAAAAAGAAGATTATAATCGATAATCTTTAGCCTAAAATAAAGGACCGTATTCTCTTTCTTTATCCGTTTTAAAATAACTTCCTTTTCCTCCCTTATAAACCTTATTAAGTATATCCCGTTTACCGTAATAATAAAAAATTACCTTAATATCTTTATTATCTTATACCCCTTTTTACCGGCCTATCCCTTTAATTTCTTTAGCCCCTTTTTTATTTTTAATAAGGTTATATTAAAGAAAATATCCTTATTTTATAATTTATATATTATAATAATTTATTTTATTAATAACTTTTTTATTACCTTAAATATTTTTATTAATTATAACGGGTTTATTTTTACCGTTATATTCTTTTTTTTTATTTAATAATTATATAATTATTATCCTTGTTTTCCTTAATATCACCGCTTTTTCCCCCGCTTTTACCTCCTTTATTATTAATACCAGCGCTGCCTTTACGGCTTTTATTATTTAACTTATTCCCGCTCCCTTTTTTAAAGTTTTTTCCGTTGTTCCTTTACTTTATATATATCCTTTTTATTTCTTTTCACCTTTGTCCGCCGGCGTTTTTACTATTACCCCTTAAGTTCCGCGTAACTTTTTTAATTCCTTTAAATTTTTCCCCGTATTTACGTAAAAGTTTCTTATTCCCTATAATTTAATTTATAATATCGGTTAAGTCTTTAACGTAATATCCTTTTATATAATTATAAAAAAGTTTTTTAACGCCTTTATCGTTTTTTCCTTTTTTATTTTTCCTTTATATATTTAATAAATTTTTTTTTATAGTTTATTTTTATTTATTTAATATTTCTTTATTTTTATTTAACTTTTTCTTAGTTTATATATACTTAATAAGGCCTTTTACGCCTCCGCTTATCCCTTATCCGTCTCCGTATATTATCTTTATCCTTTCCGCTTTTTATTTATTACTTTTTATAATAATATTTTTACGCGTTATACGCGTCCCTTTACGTATATCTTATTAACTATAAATTCCTTATTCGATTTAAGGTTTTTTTATCATATATTTATTACGTTATTTATATAATTTATTATCGTTCTTATTAATTTAAACCGTTTACCCTTCCTCCCCCTTTATTTCTACCATTATTCCGCTTCTACTTATCGTATTTAAAGTACTGTCCTTACTGTTACTTAAATTATATATACGTATATTATTTTTGACCTCTGGGGTCCCGTTATTCGTCGCCATTTTTTCCCTCATCCACACTTAAGTATCACGTTAATATTATTATAATATAGGAACTACCGTATAACCTATATATATATTTATCTATTAATTTAAGGGAGGGATTTTATTTAACCTTTAAAGGAAATAAAATAATTAAAATATATTTCTTTATAAATAAATAACTTAACGTAAATAGTTAAAACGTTACTTATTACGGTAAAAACCTTTATATACTCCGTATTATAAAAGAAATAAACTTAAAAAGCGACCTTAATATTTATAATACGTATAACCTGCCGCCGGTTAATAAGGAAAAACCGTTTATAATATCGTTACTTAAAAAGGTTTTAATTATTTTAAGTAAATATATATTATTTAAAGACTTTAACCTATATTATTATATATAAAATAAAGAAGGGTATATAATGAATTACGTTAAATCGGACGACTTATTAATAATTACCGCTTAAGTTAACCTTTTATTATTAATATTATAAAGGATTATTACGTAAGAAAATTATAAATTTAAAATAACGATTAATTTAACCTTTAATACGGAAGGGGTTATTAATATAATTATAAAATATAAACTATAAAAAAACTTAAAATATAACTCGGATTATATACCGATATAAATAACCTTAAACTAAACCGTTAATATAACCTTACCGTTATTAATATAGAAAACGTGGAAAACGCTTAAGGTAATAGAAATTTATATAAAAGCGGAAAAAACGGTAATATAATTTATAGATTTTCTTTAATTAAATAATAAAAACCGGATTGACTTCTTTATAAAGTAAGTGAAAAAAATATTAAATAAGGTAATTAATAAAATAATCTTAACAACGAAATTTTCTTAAAGAGTTAAAACTTATTAAAATAAAGGGTATATAACCGTAATTATAAAAACGGAAAAACTAATAAAATAAACTTTTAAATATAAAAATTAAGAAATACTTAATTAATTAAAAATTACTTAAAAAGAAAAGGAGAAAATTATTAAAAAGGTTAAATAAATATACTTTTAATTTATAATATATAATTTAACGGTTTTATTTTATAATATTTAAAAGTTAATAAAATATAATAAGGAATTAAGTAAGAAATTAAAGTTTATCCTTAAATTCCTGTTTTTTAAGAAACTTAATAATATATTAATTAATATTTTTAATAGTAAAATCGAGGCCCTTAAAAAAGTATTTTTCCCCCTCCGTTAAAAATTAATTTAAACGATATTAATAACGTTATATATTCCGACCCTATATTAATAAATAAAATAATAATATAAGATATAATAATTAAAGCGATTAATAAATTAAAGAAAAATAAAGCCTTAAGATTAAATAAAATCCTTAATAGATTCCTATTAATAATAATATTACCGTTTAAAAGGATTTTTATTTACTTTTTTTAAGTATATTTTAACGTTAATTATTATTTATATAAATTTAAAAAAATAAAAACGATTATCCTTAAGAAGTTTATTAGGCCGGATTACTTTAAGGTAAAGTTTTATAAATTTATTACGCTTTTTATATATTAAAGAAGGCTTTAAAAACGGTAATAATGAAAATCCTTAATAATTATATAGAGAATTACGGACTTTTCCTTAATTAATAAATAAGAATAAAAAGAGGTCGGTTAATAAAAATAGCCCTTAAAAGATTAATTAACGGTATATATATAATATAAAATTACAGGAAGAAGTATATTATAAGTTTTTTTTCTTTTAATATTATAAATATTTTTAATAAGATAAATTATTAAAGGTTATTATATAACTTAAAAAAAAAGGGAATATTATTCTTCTTAATTAAATAAACGAAAAGTTTCTTAAATAATTAAGTTATATTAATTAATTTAAGATAAAAAATAAGCCTAATAAAGCCCGTTTTAATAAGGACTCCTTAAGGATTATTTATTTCTTTTATATTATTTTTATTTTTTAACGGTTTATTAATTAAAAAACTTATTAAGTTAAAATAGAAAATTTAAATTAAAGGCTTTATTAATAACGTTTATTTTTTAATTTATAATATTTTTATATATATAAATTATTTAGAATTAAAATAGGCTTATAAAATCTATTTTTAATAAATAAGAACTTATAAGGCTTAATTTATATTATATAAATATAAATTTATTTATATAATTAAGAACCCAAAGTTATACGATATAATAATTATAATAAACTTAAGTAAAATTATAATAAAGCCGGATACCAATATTAAAGTTTTCAACTTTTAAGTAAATAAAAAGCTTAATTAAAAAGATTATATAAAAAAATTTAAAAGAAAATAACTTTATAAGAAAAAGATTTTATTTATCTTATTGTATCGATATAAAGAATTATATTATAAAAAGCTTAAATTATTTATTAAGTCATAATAAAATTAATTATAATATATATTATAGTTATTTAATATATATTTAAAAATATTCCGGGATATAAGAAAAAGCTTATTTAGATATTATAGAAAGTCTAAAACCGGTATTTAAGAGTAATTAATGGTACTTATAAAGTAACCTTTATTACGATATTAAAGTTTAAAGTCTTTATATTATTAATTAAAATCTTATTAAATTAAATAATTACTTAAATAAAATTAAAGAAAAATATATACTTAATTACGATAATAGGAAATAAACGGATCCGGTAGAATCTTAATAAGTTTTAAGTTAAAGGGAATAAAATAAAAATATTTATTCCCTTTTTTATTAAGATAAAATAAGAATAAATTAAAAAAAAATTAAATTTTATTAATATCCCGGAAATTAATTTAAACGTATATAAATTCCCGTTAAATATAAAAAAGATTAAGATTAAAGGGATTTAAAGAATAAAAGCTATAACGATTACCTTATAAATTATAATAAAATAAACTAAACGTTAACAAAAATATAAAGACTTTATACCTTAAGGTTATCGTTATTTAATTTTTACCGATAAAAAAATTATTAATAAATATCTTTATTATTATAATATTATAAGGAAGAATAATAACGTATTAATAATTTAACTTTAAACGGATAAAAACGGGTTAATTTATTTTTTATTTATTATATATACCGGAAATCGGATAAACGCCGGGTATAAGTATAAATAAAGAAAGTAAAACGTTATATATATTTTTATTTTTTATCCTTTATTTATAGAAATTAAATTAAAACTTGAAATAAATAAATTTGGAGATGGCGACGAACAACGGGACCCCAGAGGTCAGAAATAATATACGTATATATAACTTAAATAATAATAAGGATAATATTTTAAATATAATAAACGGAAGCGGAATAATGGTAAAGGTAAAGGGGGAGGAAGGGTAAGCGACCTAGGTTAATAAGAACGGTAATAAGTTATATAAATAACGTAATAAATATAAGATAAAAAAACCTTAAATTAAATAAGGAACTTATAATTAATAAGATACGCGTGAAAAAACGCGTATAACGCGTAAAAATATTATTATAAAGGATAATAAATAAAGGATAAAGGGGATAAAGACGGTACGCGGGGACGGATAAAAGGTAAGTAGAGGCGTAAAAAGCCTTATTAAATATATATAAATTAAGAGAAAGTTAAATAAAAATAAAAAGATATTAAATAAATAAGAATAAGCTATAAAAAAAGGTAATTATTAAATATATAAAAGAAAAGTAAAAAAAAAAAGAAATAATAAGAATATTAAAAAGCTTCCTTATAATTATATAAAAGGATATTACGTTAAAAACCTAGTTAATATTATAAGTTAAGCTATAAGGAGTAAAAGACTTTTACGTAGATATAAAAAGAAATTTAAGGGAGTTAAAGAGGTTATATAGAGTTTAAAAAGCGGTAATAAAAATACCGGCGGACGGAGGTAAAAGGAAATAAAGAAAATATATATAAAGTAAAAGAATAACGGGGGAAACTTTAAGGAAAAGAACGGGGATAAACTGGGTAATAAGGATTATAAGGGCGGCGTTAACGTTAATAATAAAGGAAATAAAAACGGAAAAGAAAATAACGGCGTTAAAAAAGGTAAAAATAATAATTATATAATTATTAAATAAAAAGGAAAAAAATATAACGGTAAAAATAAACTTATTATAATTAATAAAAACGTTTAAAATAACGGAAAAGTTATTAATAAAATAGATTATTATAATACGTAAACTATAAAGTAAAAATATTTTTTTTAATATAATTTTATTAAAGGTAAAAGAAAGGTTAAAGAAGTTAAAAGGATAAGCTAATAAAAAAGGATATAAAATAATAAAAATATTAAGGTAATTCTTTATTATTATGGTAAACGGGATATATTTAATAAGGTTTATAGGGGAGGAAGGGGAAGTTACCTTAAGGCGGATAAAAAAGGAGAATATAGTTTTTTACTTTAAATTAAAGTTTATCGATTATAATCTCCCCTTTATAATAAAGAAATTAAATATTTTTAATTATATAAAGAAATACTTTACGGTTATTTTAAACGTAATATTAATAAGGATATACAATAATATCCTTAATAAAAGGGTAATAAAGGGTAAGTTTTTTAAATTAATAAAACCTTAAAACCAGACAGCAGATATTTATTAATACTTTAAATATTAAGGGTATAAATATATTATTATAAAATTTTTTAATAATATAAAGTATATAATATATCCTAAAAGGTATAATATATATAAATACGTTAACTTAATAATAAAAAGCCTAATAAAAAACGCGCCGAAATACGCGGTATATAATAATAATAATTATTTAACGTAAAACTTATAATATATAATAAGAATAAAAAAGACTTAATATAAAAAGATTAAGATAACGGTTAAAATTTAACGTTATAACTTATATAAACTTAGATTAATAAAGTAATTAAAAACGGTTTTAAAACGTAAATAGAGTTTATTAAATAAAGAAGGGTAAAATACGGTAACCAATAACGTAAAGAAAAGGAAGCTTATAGTAATATTAACCCTTAAGGCCGGCCGTTTAACCGGGATTATTATTATAATAAAAAAATTAGAATAAATAACGTTTAATCTTAAAAAGAAACCATCTATATAAATAAAAATTAATAAAAAGAACTTAATAGACGTTAATATTTAATATATTTACGTTTTTAAGGATAATATAATATAACGTATATAAAGAAATAATTAAAACCGTAATATTAATATTTAAATTTAAGGAAATAAAAAATATTAATATTATAGCGATATAAAAGTTATTATATAATTTATATATTTATTTTTTAATTAACTTAAAAGATAGTTTTTATTTAACTTTTAAGGATAATAAAATAACGCGGATATACTTCTTTATTAATAAAAAACTAAATATAAATAATTGAAACGTTATTTATTATAAAGGGAACCTATATATACTTTAAATTATATAAAAGGGGGATATTAAGGGTACTTTAAATATTTATAATATATATAATCCGTTACCGGTTAATAAGAAAAAACTTTTTATAATCCCGTTATTTAAGGATATTATAACCGTACTTAATAAATACCTTTTAATAAAGGACTTTAATTTTTATTACGTTTAATAGAATAAAGACGGTTATATAATTAATTATACTGAATTTAAGGAGTTATTAATAATTATTATACGGTTTAATTTTACGTTATTAATACCGAAAAAGGCTATTATATAAAAAAGCCGTAAACTTAGGACTATAATTAACTTAATATTTAATTTAGAAAATATTATTAACTTAATTATAATATACGGACCTTAAAAGGACCTAAAATATGGTTCGGATTACATCTTAATATAAATAACCTTAAATTAATTTATTAATATAATTCCGTTTCTACCGTTTAAATAAACGTAAAAAACGGTTAAAGAAATTAAGATATTAATAAAAACGGTAAAAATAATATCTTAATTAACGGAGCTTCTTTAACTTAATAATAAGGAATAAATCGATTATTTTATAAAGCGGATAATAAAGGCTTTAAATAAAATAATTAACGTTATAATCTTAATAATAAAACCGTTTTAAAAAGTTAAAACCTATTAAAATAAAAAATATATAAAAGCGACTATAAAAATAAAAGCGTTTATAAAGTAAGTTATTAAGTATAAAAACCGGGAGATGCTTTAATAATTAAAAAAAGCTTAAAAAGAAAAGGAAAGAATTATTTAAAAGGTTAAATAAATATACTTCCGGGTTATAATATATAACTTAACGGTTTCCTTTTATAATATTTAAAAGCTAATAAAATACGGTAAAAAACAAAATAAAAAACTTAAACTTATTTTTAAATTTTTACCCTTAAAAAAATTAAACTGTACGGTAATAAATATCTTTAACGGTAAAATTAAGGCTCTTAAAGGGGTATTCTTTCCCCCGTTACCGGAAGTTAACTTAATAAATATCGATAATATAATATATTTTAAATTAATAATAATAAGTAAAATAATAATTTAAGAAATAATAATTAAAATAATTAATAAATTAAAAAAGGATAAAACCTTTAAACTTAATAATATATTAAATAAATTCCTATTTATAATAACGTTATTATTTAAAAAAATCTTTATTTACTTATTTTAAGTTTATTTTAATATAAGATATTACCCCCGTAAATTTAAGGAGGCCAAGATAATTATCCTTAAAAAGCCGGTTAAGTTAAATTATTTAAAAATAAAATTATATAAATTTATAGTATTCCTTTACACGTTAAAGAAAGCTTTAAAAATAATAATCGTAAAGATCTTAAATAATTACGTAAAAAAATATAGGTTATTCTTTAATTAATAAATAAAAATAAAAAGAAAACGGTTAACGGAAACGCCTTTTAAAGGCTTAATTAATAATATATATATAATATAAAGTTATAAAAAGAAGTATATTGTAAATCTTCTTTCTTTAAATATTATAAAAACGTTTAATAAAATAAATTACCGAAAATTACTATATAATTTACGGAAGAAAAAGGTTTTATTTTTCTTTATAAATTAAATAAAAAGTTTCTTAAGTAATTAAGCGACGTTAATTAACTTAAAATAAAAAATAAATATAATAAAGCCTACGATAATAAGGATTCTTTAAAGGTTATTTATTTTCTTAATCTTATTTTTATTCTTTAATGGTTTATTTATTAAAAACTTAATGAAGTTAAAATAAAAAATTTAAATAAAAGGCTTTATTAACGATATTTACCTTTTCATTTATAATACGTTTATTTATATAAACTATTTAAAGTTAAAATAAACTTATAAAGTTTATTTATAATAAATAAAAATATATAAAACTTAATTTACCTTATATAAATATAAGCTTATTTATATAATAAAAAGCTTAAAGCTATATAATATAATAATTATAATAAACTTAAATAATATAACGGTAAAACCGGAAGTTAATATTAAAGTACTTAACTTATAAATTAATAAGAAATTAAACTAAAAGGACTATATAAGAAAGGTTTAAAAAAAGATAATTTCATAGGAAAAAGGCCTTATTTACCTTATAATATTAATATAAAAAGTTACCTTATAAAAGGCTAAAACCGTTTATTAAGCGGTTATAAAGTTTACGTTAACGTATATAATAATTATTTAATATATACTTAAAAGTACACTTAAATATAGGAAAAAGCCCGTCCGATAATTATAAAAAGTTTAAAACTAATACTTAAAAATAATAAGTAAAATATATAAAGTAATTCCCGTCTTAATATTGGAATTTAAGGTTTTTATATTATTAATAAAGTTGGTTTTAAATTAAATAATTATTTAAATAAAGCTTAAAAAAGATATAAACTTAATTATATTAATAAGAAATAAATATATTTATTAAAATTATAAAAGGCCTTAAATAAAAAAACGTAAAGAAATAATATTTATTTCTTTTACGGAAGTTAAATTAAAATAGATTAAAAAAGAGGTCGATTTAACTTACGTTTAAAAAGTTAATATAGGAATATATAAACTTTTACTTAAAGTGAAAACGGCGGAAAAAAAGAAGGCCGTAAGGGTAAAGTTAATGGCGATTACCCTATAAATTATAAAGAAATAAATAAAGTATTAATATAAATATAAAGAATTAATCCCTTAAAGGTAATAATATTTAATATTAAATAACAATAAGGTTATTAATAAGTATCTCCGGTATTATAAGATTATAAAGAAAAGTAATAATATATTAATAATTTAACTCCGGATAAATAAAAACGGCTTAATTATTTTTTTTATTATATATATTAATAACCGGATTAACGTTAATTATAAATATGAATAATAAAAATAAAACGCTATATATATATTAATCTTTTATTTATTATTTAAGGAGCTTAAATTAAGATTAATTAAAAAAGTAAAAATTAACGATTATCGTTAAATATTTATTAATAAAAAGGGTATTAAAGTAATTATTAAATTTATAATAATTATAAGCTTATTATTATAATTTAATTTAATTAAAAAAATAAAAAAAGTAATTGAAAATTTAATTAAGAAATCTCGCCATTAACTTAAAGGTAAAAAGCAGTGGTAAAAAAACTATACCTAATAAGGGACTAAGGGGGCTATAAATACCGGGGCGGTATAAAAAATGATACTATATTGGTCGGTAAAATTATATAAATAAAATAATAATAATATATATATTAATAAGGATATTTAATAATATAATCGGAATTCTGAAATTTTAATATTAAATAAATCCGTAAAGTAATAGAAAAATAATAAGTTTAAAAATAATCCTTAAGTAAATTTAATCGTAATATTATAAGTTTTCTTAAAAAAAATATATAAATAAATTCTTATTCTTTAAATAACTATAAATGTTTTTAACCTTTAAGACGTAAGTAAAAACTAGGTAAATACCGGTTTTTATTCTTAATATTATAGATATCGGGTTTTTTATGGTTATTAATAAGGCTAAATAACCGAGTATTAAAGAACGCCGGAATTAGCTTAGCTAGATCCGTAGTATAAATCAATCAATCAATCAATTAAATTAAAACTTATCGTAAAAGTTAATATTTATAATTATTATTAAATATTATTTACGAAAAAAGGCATCCGGGTAACCGTTAAGTTTATAATATTTATCGGATTATTATTATAATTTAATTTTATTATAAAGATAAATAAGGTTATTAAAAACCTTATAAAAAAAACTTATTATCGGTTAAAAAAGAAAAGGAAAAACGGAAATTAATTACATTAATTATATAAATTAAAAAGCATTTTTTATAGCCGTAAAGATATAATAATAAACGTTTATTAAAAATCTTTAAAAAAGTTAACGGTAATAATAATATAAAAGGGATATATATTAAGTATATAAATATTAATAAGGATATTTAAAGGTATTACGTAAAGTTAAAGCAATATAAATATATAAAGGAATAAAAGAGTAAAAAGTTTAAGGGCAGCCTTTATAAGGATATAATCGTAATATTATGGATTTTCTTAAGGAAGTTAAAATATAAGAAATATATTAATAGATTACTACTTTCTAAATAACCGTTAATATTTTTTACCCTAAGGGGTAAAAAGTAGAAACCTAATAGACGCCGGTTTTTGCCCTGACGTTATAAGTGTTAGGTTTTTACGGTTACTAATAAGGCTAAAAGGCTACGTATTAAGGAACGCCGGAATTAACTTAGCTAGATCCGTAATATGAATCAATCAATTAATCAATTAATATTTAAAAGTTAATACGTATATAACTACATATTTTCATTATTTAAATTATTATTATAGTAAATAATGTTAACGTTATATAAGCGCTTTACTTACGTTTATAGTGTATTCGTTTATTTATCCCTTTAATATTATATATAA
Source organism: Niebla homalea (assembly GCA_019925105.1). Classification (NCBI taxonomy): domain Eukaryota; kingdom Fungi; phylum Ascomycota; class Lecanoromycetes; order Lecanorales; family Ramalinaceae; genus Niebla; species Niebla homalea. The sequence goes on from JAHGAU010000020.1 coordinate 97,721, forward strand.
GTTTTACCTCTAATATATTATTACTTAAGAGTAACGGCGCGTCATAAGCGGATACGTAAATAATATATTAATAACGTATATAACGATATTTTATTTTATTTACTTTTTATAAGGTAAGTTACGCTACGTATATAGCCTATTACCTTACCCGTAGTATTACCGTAAGCGATACTTTTCCCGTTACCTCCCCGTAAGTATCTTTAACGTCGTTATATTATTATCGCTTTAATATATATATAGTTCCCGGATTAATTATAGTCCCGGGTAACTTAATAAATATATAAATATCGATTAATCGGTACGCGGTTTATTAAGGTATAAGCTTAATATATATAGAAACGCGATAAAATCCTTTAGGATTTTAAGCTTTCCGGTTAAATATTAGTTAAACGTTAATTATTATTAATTAAGCAGAATATACGTTCTGTTAAATTACCTTAAAAGCTAAAAAGGAGATATTTATCCTTTAAATTAAAGAAAAACGTTTATTATTTATATTGAAATAACGGAAAGAAAAGTTATCCTACTTAAAAAATAAGTAAATAAATTATAATTTAATAATAATATAATAACGTTAACGTTTAATAATTAAATTAACTTAATATGGAAAAATTGGGCTTTTTATAAAAGTTAATTCTATTAAAAAACTATTCCTTATTTTTTAACTTTATATCCAAAATAAAGAAATAAAACCTTAAGCTTATAATATCCGGTAACTTAAAAAACAAAAAAGGAAGAAAACTTAAGCTTTAATTTATTTAAAAAAAAGGGAGAAAAAATTATATTTTCCTTAATAACGTCGTCGGGGAGGTCGGCCTTAACTTTTAAGGGTAATACCTTAAAATCGTATTAAGGAACCTTACCGGTAAATAATACTAATGAGGTATCTTTAATTTAAAGTTAAAGGAAAAAGAAAAAGGTATAATGTCCTTATATTTACCTTAAGTATTATTAATTTATATATAGAAAAATACGAGGAAGGAAAAGGTAATTTATATTAATACGGAGCTATAAATTATTTTTTTATTTTTATATATTTATATTATTAAAGTTTAACGTTAAATATTAAAGTTAATAACGTTAAATATTAAACGTTTATAATCTATATATTATTAAAAGTAATATAACGGATAATATTATTAAAGTTACCGGTACGTTAATATAACCTTAATAAATATATTTATCGACCTTTATTATTTTAAACGACTTTACTTTTTTACCTTTATTTACTTAATATTATCTATTTAATAGCGCGTTAAATATTTATAATTTAACCTTCATATTTTTTTGCCTTTGATATTATCGCGGTTATTATTAAAGTTACTTATATTAATTATAATATTATAATAAAAATAATTATTTTTATAAAATTAACTTATTTATACGTATAATACTTATACTTTATAAAATTATTAATTTAAGCTTAAACTTTAATAATCTTACGGAAAGATAATATATAAGGACTAAATAGTTATAATATTAATTATATATATAATTATTAATTATATATATAACTTCCGTTATTACGGTATTATAACCTTATTTACGTTTTCTTTTACTTTATATTATATTATCGTAGTATTCTTATAGTTCTTAAGAATACTTTAAGTTTGCTTTTAATACTTATTAATTATATTTAAAGGCTTAATTCGTTTACTTAACTTAATATTAAATGCCCTTTTTACTTTTAACTTTATTAATAATTTTTTTAATTACTTATTCCTCTTTATTATTAATTAATTTAAATGTTTATATTATACTTTCCGTTATTTAATTATTAACGTGAATAAAAGAAAAATATAAATTATAAAGTAAATTTAATAAATAATAAGAAGGAATAAGTAGTACGTTTACGTTTTAATTTTATTATTGATTTTTAAGGGTCTTATAAATCGGGGTATAAGCTTTTTACTTAATTATTTTAACTTAAGGTTTTTAATATTTAATATTATTAATTTACCGATATTATATAATTTTAGTTTATATTTTTTATTATACGTATTTTAAGTTAATTTAATAATATAGCGCTATTAATCTATTAATATTAATTATATTTTATATAATATTTTAACTTTATTTTTTACTATAAGTATTTCTTTTTTTATAGGTTTATTTTTAGGTTTAAAATAAATATTTAAGTTATAATTATATATTATTATAAAAGGGTTATAGCTTAAAGTTAAATATTCTAAGTTTATATAAGTAAATCTAATTAAAAAAAATAACTTTATTTAATTTATTTATTTAAAATTAATAAAGATCCTTAAATACTTGTTAAGGCTTTAATTTCAACGTTTTATTTTTATGTAATAATATATTAATCCTTAAAATTTATTTATAAATAAAAATACCTGGGTAATTACGATTTTAGCCGGCGTATTATAGCGTAATACGATTTCTTTAAAGAAAAGGTCTATTAATATAATAACGTTAATTTATTTTATAATAAAAAGGAATTTATATATCTTTATATATTTATTTATAATTATTAAAATTAAATTATAAACGTTATCTTTAATTTTATTTATAAATAAATTAATAATAAAGTCTATATTAAGTTCTTTTTAAAGTATAGCCGGTGAAGGAAATAAAATAAGCTTACCGTAAAAGCGGTAACGCGGTACCTTAATCCTTTAATAGGTATTATATATTTTAATATGAATTAGGATGGCGACGAATAAAGGGACCCTAGAGGTCCAAAACGATACGTATATGTATAGCTCTAGCGACAATAAGGGGAGTATATTAAGTGTAATAAGTAAAAGTAGCATAATAATTAAGAATAAGGTGGTAAACGGATAAGTAACCCATATTAATAGAAATAGCGATAACGCGTACGGGTAATATAATAATAATAAATTAAATAACGCTTAAAATAAATAAGGGAATTAAGGTTAATAGAATATACGTATTAAAGCATATAAAATACGTAATAATAATACGGAAATAATAGGTAAATAAAGGGGTTAAAAGGCCGGTATAATATTAATAATAAAGGATATAAACGGGGAGAAAAAACAAAAAAACCGCGGTAAAAGTATTATTAAGGGTATATAAAAGGGAAATAAAGTTAATAAAAAAGACGGGACCTTAAGGGATTAAAGGTAAAAAACGGAGATAATATATTGCTTAATAAAGGAGGGCGAAAAAGCAGTAAAAGAAATAATAAAAACTTTAAAAGGACTTTTTACGGTAAAGTAAAAAGATATTATATTAAAGACTTAACCGATACTATAGATTAAATTAAAAGGTATAAAAAACTTCTATATAAAAATAGGGGTAAAGTTAAGGGAAATAAAGCGTTTATAGGGATTTTAAAGGGCGGGAATAAAAGCGTTAATAAAGGGTAAAAACGGGTTACTTAAAAGGAAAAAGAGAGGATTATTAAGAAGGTTAAATAAATATACTTTCGGTCTATAATATATAACTTAACGGTTTTACCTCGTGGTATTTAGAAGTTAGCGAAATATAGTAAAAAATAGAATGGGAAATTAAAGCTTATCCTTAAATTCCCGTTTTTTAAGAGACCCGATAGTATATTAATTAATACCTTTAACGGTAAGATTAAAGCCCTTAAAGGAACATTTTTCTCTTTTCCGTTAAAAGTTAATTTAAACGATATTAATAACGTTATATACCCCGACCCCGTATTAATAAATAAGGTAATAATATAAGATATAATAATTAAAGCGATTAATAAATTAAAGAAGGATAAAGCCCCGGGATCGAATAAAATTCTTAATAGATTTTTAATAATAATAATTTTACTGTTTAAAAAGGTTTTTACTTACCTTTTTTAAGTATATCTTAACGTCGGTTACCATTTATATAAGTTTAAGGAAATAAAGATAATCATCCTTAAAAAGCTTATTAAGCTAAATTACTCTAAGGTAAAATCTTATAGACTTATTATACTCCTATATATATTAAAGAAAACCTTAAAAACGGTAATAGTAAGGATCCTTAACGACTATATAGAGAATTACGGACTTCTCCCTAATTAATAAATAAGAATAAGGAAAAGGAAAAGTTAGTTAATAAATATAGCCCTTAAAGGATTAATCGACGGCGTATATATGGTATAAGGTTATGGGAAGAAGTATATTATGAGTTTTTTTTCTCTTAATATTATAAGTACCTTTAATAAAATAAATTATTAAAGGTTATTATATAACTTAAGGAAAAAAAGGATATTACCCTTTTTAATTAAGTAAATAAAGAGTTTCTTAAGCGATTAAATTATATTAATTAACCTAAGATAAAAGATAAGCTTAATAAAGTCCGTTATAACGGGGATTCTTTAGGGATTATTTATTTTTCCTATATTGTTCCTATTTTTTAATGGTTTATTAATTAAAAAGTTCGTTAAGTTAAAATAAAAGGTTTAAGTTAAAAACTTTATTAATAATATTTATTTTTTAACTTATAGTACCTTTATACGTATGAATTATTTAGAATTAAAATAAACTTATAAAGTCTATTTTTAATAAATAAGAATTTATAAGGCTTAATTTACATTATATAAATATAAACTTATTTATATAATTAAAAGCCCGAGGTTATATAATATAATAACTATAATAAACTTAAGTAAAGTTATAATAAAGTCGGATATTAATATTAAAGTCCTTAGCCTTTAAGTAAATAAGAAACTTAATTAAAAAAATTATATAAGAAAGGTTTAAAAGAAAATAACTTTATAAAAAAAAGGCTTTACTTATCTCGCCGTATCGATATAAAGAATTACGTTATAAAAGGCCCGGATTATTTAATAGGCTATAATAAAGTTAGTTATAATATATACTACGGCTATTTAATATATACTTAAAAATACTCCGGGATATAAGAAAAAGTTTATTTAAATATTATAAAAAGTTTAGAATCAATATTTAAAAATAATTAACGGTACTTATAAAGTAACTTTTATCCCGGTATTAAAGTTTAAGGTTTTTATATTATTAATTAAGGTCTTATTAAATTAAATTATTATTTAAATAAAATTAAAGAAATATATATATTTAATTACGATAATAGGAAACGGGTAAATCCGCCAGAATCTTAATAAGCTTAAAGTTAAAAGGAATAAATTAAAGATATTTATTTCCCTTTTTATTAAGATAAAATAAAAATAAGTTAACAAGGAAATTAACTTTATTAATATCCCGGAAGCCAGTTTAAGCGGGTATAAATTTCCGTTAAGCGTAAAAGAAACCGAGATTAAAAGGATTTAAAAAGTAAAGGTTATAATAATTATTTTATAGGCTATAATAAAGTAAATTAAACGTTAACGGGGGTATAAAGATTTTATATTTTAAGGTTATTGTTATTTAGCTTTTAATAATAAAAAGATTATTAATAAGTATTTCCGCTATTATAATATTATAAGGAAAAGTAATAATATATTAATAATTTAACTCCGGACGGATAAAAACGGTTTAATTTACTTCTTATTTATTATATATATTAAGGGTTAAATAAACGTTGGATATAAATACGGATAAAAAAAGCAGGATATTATATATGTCCTTATTTTTTATTTTTTATTTACGGAAATTAAATTAAGACTTATTATAAAAGTTAATACTTATAATTATTATTAAATATTATTTATAAAACGTAATATTTAAATAACCGTTAAATTTATAATATTTACCGGATTACTATTATAGTTTAATTTTATTATAGAGATAAATAAGGTTATTAAAAACCTTACGGAAAAGGCCCGTTACTGATTAAGGAAGGAAAAGAGGAACGGAAACCGGTTATATTAATTATATAAACCGGAAAGTATTTTTTATAGCCGTAAAAATATAATAATAAACGCTTATTAAAAGTTTTTAAAAAAGTTAATAATAATAATAATAATATAAAAGGGATATATATTAAGCGTATAAGTATTAATAAAAATATTTAAAAATAATATATAAAATTAAAGCAATATAAATATATAAAAAAGTAAAAGAATAACGAACTTAAGGATAGCTTCTATAAGGATATAATCGTAATATTACGGATTTTTTTGGGGGAATTAAAATATAAAAAATATATAAATAGATTATTATTCTTTAAACGGCTATTAATATCCTTTACCTTAAAGGATAAAGGGTGGAGGCCTGGTGGACGCCGGTTTTTATTTTAACGTTATAAGTATCAGGTTTTTGCGGTTATTAATAAGGTTAAAAGGCCGCGTATTAAGGAACGCCGGAATTAACTTAATTAAACCCGTAATATAAATTAATTAATTAATAATTTATTTTAAGTAAAGTTAATGGAACTCCGGCGATATCTTAAGGATATTATAACCCGGGGTTGGATTTATTACTTAACGTTATCCGTAAACGCCTTAATCCTTTTTATATTTAAGAAGGACGGTAACCTTTATCTTTATATTAATTACCGTAAGTTAAATATAATTATAATTAAAAATTAATACTTATTACCTTTAATTACCAAAATTTTTCCGGTTAAATAACTTTAAACGGTTTATTAAATTGAACCTTAAGGATACTTATTACTGGTTACGGATTAAGTCTAACGATAAGTAAAAGACGGTATTCTATATACGTTATAGTTACTTTAAGTATTTTATTATACCGTTTAAGTTAATTAACGTCCTAGTAATTTTTAAGATTATATTAACCGTATTTTTATTGGTTTTATTAATATAACTTATATAGTTTATTTAAACGATATTTTAATATTTAATAAAAATCCAATAAATTTTTAACGTTATATTTAATAAGTTTTTAAGTAACTTTATTAATTTTAACTTTATATTAATCTTGAAAAGTATTAATTTAATATTATTTAAGTGGAGTTTTTAGGGTTTATTATTTTTATTAAAGGAATTTAAATAAAGAAGAAGTATATTTAAATAATTAAGGATTAATTTACCCCGAAAACTTACCGGGAAGTATAAATCTTTTTAAGCTTTATAAATTTTTATTATTATTTTATTTATAAATATTTAAGGATAATTAAGCCTTTAATTAATTTACTTAAGGATAATAAGGAAGGGAAAAAGGTTAATCCGTTAAAGTAAAATAATACGGTAAATACAGCGTTCCGTTAACTTTATAAAATATTTATTAACGTATTATTATTCCGCTATTTTAACTTAGAATAAGGAATATAAATAAAAACCAATATATTTAATTTTATTATTGTAGGTATTTTATCTTAATAATTTAAAAAGGGTTATTAACGCTTAATTATATATTAATCCAGAAAAATAACCTTTATTAAATAAAATTATAAAATATATAATTAAAAGCTTTTTATTATTATTATAATATTTAAGTAATAATAATATTATTTAAAAAAGAGTTTTAAAGCGATTTAAGTATAAACGGATTATAATAATTTCCGGGGGTTTATAAAGTAATTAATATTAAGCTTACGTTAAATTAAATAAGCCTTAAAATTTATTAATTATAACTTTAAAATATTTTATTATTAAAATAAAATAAACTTTATTAATCTTTTATTAAAACGTTTAAATTATAAAGGAATCTTATCTTTTAATATTAATGTATTATTTATTTTATAGAATAAGCTTATACTTTAATCTATAAATCGGTAAAATATTAACGGATAACGGTTATTAATTATTAATTATTATTTACTTTAAGAGGTATTTAAGTTATTATCCCGTAAAAAGAGATTTAATAATTACTTAAAAAACCTTATAAAGAATCTAGGCTGATTAAGTTATTTATTAAGGATTTATAAGTTAATAATATATTTATATATAAAATTAAGGACGATAATATAATATTAATATATTTTTATTAAAAACGTAATAATACTTAAAGATTTAATTTAAATAGCTTTATTACTTATAAAGGCCGTATATACGTCCCCCGCGATAAAACGGTTAAAAAAGAGTTAATTAATAAGTATTATAATAACTTATTAACGGGCCACTTTAAAGTTAAAAAAACGTATAAGCTTTTGGCCCGTAAATATTATTAAAACGGTTTAAAAGCCTAAATTAATAATTATATTAAAACGTATAATATTTATTAAAGGATTAAAATACTATGTTATTATTTTTACGGCGAACTTATTTTACTTTTTTAATCGGTTATATTTTAAAAAAAACTTAATATAAACTTTATTATTAATTTACCCGTAAGTAAAATTAAAAATAATATTTATAACTTAATTTTAATAATCGTAAATAAATATATAAAGATATATAAATACCTCCGCGTTATAAAATAAATCGATATTATTACGTTAATAAACCTTTTCTTTGAAGAAATCGTATTACGGTATAATACGCCGGTTAAAATTATAATTAATTAAGGATCTTTATTTATTAATAAATTCTGGGGATCGGTATATTATTACGTAAAAATAAAGTATAAATTAAGTATTACTTTTTATTTATAAATAAATAATTAAATAAGACGTTGAAATTAAAGTCTTAAGTAATATTTAAGGATCTTTATTAATTCTGAATAAATAAATTAAATATAATTATTCTTTTTAATTAAATTTATTTATAGAAACTCGGAATATTTAATTTTAAATTATAGTTTTTTTATAACGATATATAATTATAATTTAAATATTCATTTTAAACTTAAGGATAAACTTATAAAGAAGGAGATATTTATAATAAAAGATAAAATTAAAATATTATATAAAATACAATTAATATTAACGGATTAATAACGTTATATTATTAAATTAACTTAAAAAACGTATAATAAGAAATATAAATTAAAATTATATAACTTCGGTAATTTAATAATATTAAATATTAAAAACCTTAAGTTGAAATAATTAAATAAAAAGCTTACGTTTTAATTCGTAAAACCCTTTAGAATTAATAATAAAATTAAAATATAAGCGTACCGTTTATTCCTCCTTATTATTTATTAAATTTATTTTATTATTTATATTTTTTTTAAAGCTTTCTTATACTTACGCCGGCGATTAAATAGCAGAAATTATAATATAAATATCCGAATTAATTAATAATAGAAAAGAATAAGTAATTAAAGAAATTATTAATAAAATTAAAAGTAAAAAGGATATTTAATATTAAATTAAATAAATTAATTAAAACTTTAAATATAATTAATAAGTACCGGAAACGGATTTAAAGTACTCTTAAGAATTACGGGAATAATATAACGAGATAATACGGAATAAGAAAAGATATAAATAAAATTATAATATTATAAAAATAGAAATTATATATATAATTAATAATTATATTTATAATTAATATTATAATTACTTAGTTTTTATACGTTATCTTTCCGTAAGATTATTGGAGTTTAAGCTTTAATTAATAACTTTTTTTATTATAAGTATTATATACGTAAATAAACCGGCTTTACGGGGGTAATTATCTTTATTATAATATTATAATCTGAAATAGGCCTATAAAGTCTATTTACGATAATTAAAGATATATAAGGCCTAGTTCGCCCCGTATAAATATAAGTTCGTTTATATAATAAGGAGTCCGAAGTTATACGATATAATAGCTATAATGGACTTAAGCAATATAACGGTAAAACCGGAAGTTAATATTAAGGTATTTAGCTTATAGGTTAATAAGAAACTAGATTAAAAAGACTATATAAGAAAAGTCCAAAAGAAAATAATTTCATAAGAAAAAGGCTTTATTTACCTTATAGCGTTAACGTAAAAAGTTACTTTATAAAAGGTTAAAACCGTTTATTAAGCGGTTATAAAGTTTATAATAATATATATAGTAATTATTTAATATATATTTAAAAGTATATTTAAATATAAGAAAAAGCCCGTCCGGTAATTATAGAAAATTTAAAACCGATACTTAAAAATAATAAGTAAAGTATATAAAATAATTCCCGTCCCGGTATTGGAATCTAAAGTCTTTATTTTATTAATAAAGCTAACCCTGGATTAAATAATTATTTAAACGAAGCTTAAAAAAAATATAAATTTAATTACGTTAATAGGAAATAAACGTATTTATTAAAATTATAAAAGGCCTTAAATAAAAAGGCGTAAAGAAACGGTATTTACCTTTTTTATAAAAGTTAAATTAGAGTAAATTAAAAAAAAAGGTTAATTTAATTTATATTTAAGAAGTTAATATAAAAGTATATAAATTCTTACTTAAAATAAAAGCGGCGGAAAAGAAAAAAGTTATAAAAATAAAATTAATAATAATTACCTTATAAATTATAAAAAGGTAAATAAAATATTAATATAAATATAAAGAATTAATCCTTTAAAAGCGATAATATTTAATTTTAAATAACGATAAGGTTATTAATAAGTATCTCAATATTATAAGATTATAAAAAAAAGGTAATAATACGTTAATAATTTAATTCCGGATAAGTAAAAACGGTTTAACTTATTTCCTCTTTATTATATATATTAATAACCGGATTAACGTTAATTATAAATATAAATAATAAAAACAGGATATTATATATATATTAATTTTTTATTTAATATTTAAGGAGCTTAAATTAAAATTAATTAAAAAAGTAAAAATTAACGATTATCGCTAAATACTTATTAATAAAAAGGGTATTAAAACGGCCGTTAAATTTATAATAATTACGGGCTTATTATTATAGTTTAACTTAATTAAAAAAATAAAGAAAATAATTAAAAATTTAACTAAGAAACCTTATTATTGATTTAAAAGTAAAAAATAACGGCGGAAAAACTATACTTAATAAGGGATTAAGGAGGCTATAAATATTAAGGCGGTATAAAAAATAATACTATATCGGTTAATAAAGTTATATAAATAAAATAATAATAATATATATATTAATAAAAATATTTAATAATATAATTGGAATTTTAAAATTTTAATATTAAATAAACTTATAAGGTAACGGAAGAATAATAAATTTAAAAATAATTTTTAAATAGATTTAATCGTAATATTATAGGTTTTTAAAAAAAACGTATAAATAAATTCTTATTCTTTAAATGGTTATAAATACTTTTAACTCTTAAAACGTAAATAAAGATTAAATAAATACCGGTTTTTATTCTTAACGTTATAAATATTAAGTTTTTTACGGTTATTAATAAGGTTAAATAACCGAATATTAAGGAATACCGGAATTAACTTAATTAAATCCGTAATATAAATTAATTAATTAATTAATAATATTATAATTAATAAAAGTAACTTTAATAATAACCGTAATAATATTAAAAAAAACGAAAGACGTAAATTTTAAATTATAAGCGCTTAACGCGCTATTAAGTAAATATTAAGTAAATAATATTAAAGAAGTAAAGTTATTAAGGGTAATAAAAGGTTAATAAGTATATTTATTAAGTTTACGTTAATTTATCGGTAACTTTAATAATATTATCCGCTTTATTATTAAATTATAAGCGCTTAACGTTTAACGTTATTAACTTTAAATGTTTAACGTTAAACTTTAATAATATTAACGTATAAAAATAAAAAAATAATTTATAATTTTACGTTAACGTAAATTTTCTCCCCTTATAAATAAGTTAGTAAAATTAAAAATAAATATAAAAACGTTATATTTTCCTTATTTTCTTTTTCCTTTTTTATTCTGTTTTTTTTCCCGTTTTAATTAAAAATTTTTTTTAATATTATTTTTTAAAAAAGCTTTTTAATTTAATTTTAAAATATTACCCTTAAAAGTTAAGGTTAACCCTTTTAATAACGCCGTTAAAAAAAGTATAATTTCTTTTTCTTCTTTTTTAAATAAGTTAAAGTTTATATCTTTTTTTTTTTTTTTTTTTACTTTTTAAGTTATTAAATATTATAAGCTTAAAGTCTTCTCTCTTTACCCCGGATATAAAATTGGGAAATAAAAAGTAATTCCTTAATAAAAATCGATTTTTATAAAAAGCTTAAACCCCCCGTATTAAGCCGATTTAACTATTAAATATTAACGTTATCGTTATATTATTAAATTATAATTTACTTATTTATTTTTTAAGCCGGATAATTTTTCTTTCCGCCGTTTTAACGTAGACGGTAAGCGTTTTTTTTTTAATTTAAAGGATTAATATTTCTTTTTTAATTTTTAAAATAACTTAACGGAATATATATTCTGTTTAATCGCCGGTAATTAATATTGAATTAATATTTAACCGAAAGGCTTTAAAATCTTAAAGGATTTTATTATATATTTATATATATCGGGCTTATATTTTAATAGATTATATATTAATTAATTAATACTTATGTATTTATTAAGTTATTTAAAGTTATAATTAATCCGGGAATTATATATATATTAAAATAATAATAATCCGATAACGTTAAGGATGCTTATAAGAAAGTAACGGGAAAAATATCGTTTATTATGATATTTATAATAAGGTAAAAAGCCTTACCAGTATAAAAGTTTATTTTATAAAAAATAAATTAAATAAAACGTTATTATATATATTATTAATATTATATTTATATTTACGTTAACGAAGTATTATTACGTATACGTTATATTATTTAAAGATTAAGGTAAACTTATATATCTTATTAATAAATAAAAATAAATAGATTATTAACGTAAATAAAATATTTACGTAATATTAATATTATTTATTATAATAATAATATAAATAATAAGGGTATATAATTATATATATATTAACTTATAAATATTTATATAAACCCTTAATAAATTATATTTATAAAAACGATTAAAACTATTAAAAAAAAAAAAAAAGAAATTTAAAATAAAATAAAAACTTTATTATAATTACATATCGTTTTTACGATAATACTTATTTTTATTATAGCGTAATAAATTAATAATAAAGCCTTAATGTTAAGGACTTAATAGAGCTAACTTATATTATGGAACGGGTTCCGTATTACTTAATATCCGTATTTATTATATATAGCTTACCATTATATACCTAAATAAATCATTATTTATATATTATATTATTTATATATTTTACTAAAACTCTTATAATTTAATAGTAATAACGAGTTTATCCATCTTACGGTACTTATAGTAATAATATTAGAAACGTATACTTTAAACAATGAATAGATACGGTAATACCGTACCGGGAGTCCTTTATTAATAGCCCCTTTTATTAGGTAATTAACCTTTAAATTATATCTCTTAAACGTCATAATTATAAGTAATAAACGGTACTTTTTAAGGCACGCTTTAAGTATAAAATCCGTAAGTATTAAAAATAAAGCACCCGAGGAAAACGAAATATCTATACCTTTACCACCTTTAAACCTACCCTTTAAGTTTATACTTAGTAAAAATAATATATTATAAATTACTATAAATAAAAAGTAATTCCAGGTTCTTTTAATATTAATCCAAACTGTACTTATAGTATTTAAGGTTAATATATTTAAATTTAAGCTTAAAGATATTGGCTTCTTTAATCCTAATAACGATAATATTAAGCCGGTAATATATATAAATAACTTAAGAATCTTAAAACCGGTTAAGTAATAATTATATATAATTACTTTAACGTCCATTTCCGGACGTAATTCTCTATATTTATAATTACTATAACGGTTACGGATCTTATTTAATAAATTAATAACGTTAAGTATAATTAATTTAATATATATAAGCCGTACTTATATTTATTAATATATTTATTTAATAACTTACATTAATAAAATTATTAATAAGAGCTTTAAAAGCGTTAATAAAGTTTATAATATTTATATTATAACTTTAAAAAGGAAAAGAAATATAAGTTAAAACCTTAGAAAAATAACTTAAGTTAATATATTAAAAAAGAGGAAAAGTAAGTATATTATATTAATAACGATAATAATAATAATAAGTTTATTTTTACCGGTTTTATTATTATCGCTGAAGAATTTATACTTAAATTATTTATAATAATACTAAAATAAGGCCGTAATATTATATTTATAATATCTATATTAATTAAAATATTTATATTAATAAATAAGTAATACTTTATTTAATTATTATATAAATTATACGTAACGATTATAAGTTAATATTATATTTATTTTAAAAAGTTCCTTTCCTATAATATATTATATTAATACCTTTAAAAAGCTTATTATTATAAGTATTAAGAAGTCGATTATAAATATCCCGTTAATATTTAACCCGGTAATACCTCGGAAATTACGGATTTAAGCGATTTAACTTAATTGTAATATTTAAATCCACGATTATTTCCCGGGTACGATTATGATAATTACCTGGGTTAATTTTTTTACCTTTTATTTTTTATTATATGCTTCTTAATAATAACTTTTTTTATATTATTACCCTTAAGTATACTCGGTGCTAAGATAAGCCTATATAAAGCTCCGGAACCCCTTAATATATACTTTTATTATTATTATTATTACTTATAAGGTATAAGCCTTTTTTATAAATAGTAAATTATTAGGGACTTAATAAAACTGATTTATACCACGGAACGGGTTCCGTATTACTTAATACCCGTATTTACTATATATAACTTATTATTATATACCTAGATAGATTATTATTTATATATTATATTATTTATATATTTTATTAGGGCTTTTATACTTAAGTAATTATTAATTAATATTATAAAAACTTTTTTCTTATTTACTTTTTTTTATTAAATTTTATAAAAAGATTTTTAATAAGCTTTATAAGTTAAGTTAACTATTTATTAACGTAAAATACCTTTATTATATTATTATTAGATAAATATTATTATATTTATATATATACTTAACGATTCTTTTTCCTTTACCCTTTTTTTATTAAGTTTAATAATAAATTTTTAATAAGCCTTATAATCAACCAGCTTTACATTAACTTCTTAAATATATTTTTTTATACCCTAAAGATTAACGTATAAAAAGGGAGATAATTATTAATAATTAACGCTATTTTTACGCCGGTGTTAAAGTAATACGTTATACTATTACGTTAAGGTAGGCTATTAAGTTTTGGTAAAAAACCTTAATAAAAAGCCTTAATAACGGCCTTAATATATGTTATTTATAAGCCGTAACTTAATTAATTAATTAATTAATTGATTGATTTATATTACGGGTTTAGTTAAGTTAATTCCGGCGTTCCTTAATACGTAACTTTTTAGTTTTATTAATAATTATAAAAACCTGATATTTATAACGTTAGGGTAAAAACCAGCGTTTACCAGGTTTTTACCCTTTATCCCTTAAATTAAAGGATATTAATAGCCGTTTAAAGAATAATAATTTATTTATATATTTCTTATATTTTAATTCCCTTAAAAAAATCCGTAATATTACGACTGTATCCTTATAAAGGTTATCCTTAAGCTCGTTACTTTTTTATATTTTTATATATTTATATTACCTTAATCTTATATAATACCTTTAAATATTTTTATTAATATTTATATATTTAATATATACCCCTTTTATATTATTATCGTTATTAACTCCTTTAAAGACTTTTAATAAATGTTTACTATTATATCCTTACGGCTATAAAAATAACTTTTTAATTTATATAATTAATATAATTAATTTCCGCTCCTTTTTTTTTCCCTTAATTAATAACGGGTTTTTTCCATAAAGTCTTTAATAATTTTATTTATCTTTATAATAAGGTTAAACTATAATAGTAATCCGGTAAATACTATAAATTTAACGGTTATCCGGATATTTCACTTTATAAATAATATTTAATAATAATTATAAATATTAATTTTTACGATAAATCTTAATTTAATTTCCGTAAATAAAGGATAAGAAATAAAGATATATATAACGTTTTATTTCCTTTATCCGTATTTATATCCGGTATTTATTTAACCCTTAATATATATAATAAATAAGAAGTAAATTAAACCGTTTTTACCTATTTAAAATTAAATTGTTAATACGTTATTACCCTTTTTTATAATATTATAATAGCGGAAATACTTATTAATAATCTTTTTATTATTAAAAGTTAAATAATAATAACCTTAAAATATAAAATCTTTATATTTCTATTAATATTTAATTTATTTTATTATAGCTTATAAAGTAATTATTATAATTTTTATTCTTTAAATCTTTTTAATTTTAATTTTTTTTATATTTAATAAGAGTTTATACCCGCTTAAGTTAATTTCCGGGATATTAATAAAATTAATTTCCTTCTTAACTTATTCTTATTTTATCTTAATAAAAAGAAAAATAAATATCTTTAATTTATTTTTTTTAACTTTAAATTTATTAAGATTTTAACGGATCCGTCCGTTTTTTATTATCGTAATTAAATATATATATTTTTTTAACCTTATTTAAGTAATTATTTAATTTAATAAGATTTTAATTAATAATATAAAGACCTTAAACTTTAATATCGGGATAAAAGTTACTTTATAAATACCGTTAATTATTCTTAAATACCGATTCTAGATTTTCTATAATATTTAAATAAACTCTTTCTTATATCCCGGAGTACTTTTAGGTATATATTAAATAATCGTAATATATATTATAATTAACTTTATTATAGTTTAATAAACGGTCCGGGTTTTTATAATATAACTCTTTATATTAATATAATAAGATAAATAAGGCCTTTTTCTTATAAAGTTATTTTTTTTAAACCTTTCTTATATAATCCTTTTAATTAAGTTTTTATTTATTTAAAAATTAAGGATTTTAATATTAATATCCGGCTTTATTATAATTTTACTTAAGTTTATTATAACTATTATATTATATAGCCTTAAGCTTTTAATTATATAAATAAATTTATATTTATATAATATAAATTAAGCTTTATAAGTTTTTATTTATTAAAGATAAATTTTATAAATTTATTTTAATTCTAAATAATTTATATATATAAAGGTATTATAGATTAAAAGGTAAATATTATTAATAAAGTTTTTAATTTAAACCTTTTATTTTAACTTAATAAGTTTTTTAATTAATAAACCGTTAAAGAATAAAAATAATATAGGAAAAATAAGTAATTTTTAAGGAATTTCCGTTATAACGGACTTTATTAAGCTTATCTTTTATTTTAAGTTAATTAATATAACTTAATCGCTTAAGAAACTCTTTATTTATTTAATTAAAAAGAATAATATTTTTTTTTTTAAGTTATATAGTAATTTTTAATAATTTATTTTATTAAAAATATTTATAATATTAAAAGAAAAAAGACTTATAATATATTTTTTCTTATAATTTTATACCGTATATATGTTATTAATTAATCCTTTAAGGATTATTTTTATTAATTAATTTCTTTTTATTTTTATTTATTAATTAAAAAGAAGTTTATAGTTTTTTATATAATCGTTAAGGATCCTTATTATTACCGTTTTTAAGGCTTTCCTTAACGTATATAGGAGTATAATAAGTCTATAAAACTTTACCTTAAAGTAATCCGGCTTAATAAGCTTCTTAAGGATAATTATCTTTATTTCCTTAAATTTATATAAGTAATAATTAACGTTGAAATATACTTAAAAAAGGTAAATAAAAACCTTTTTAAACGGTAAAATTATTATTATTAAGAATCTATTGGGAATCTTATTTAATCTTAAGGTTTTATTTTTCTTTAATTTATTAATTATTTTAATTATTATATCTTATATTATTATTTTATTTATTAATACGGGGTTAAAGTATATAATGCCGTTAATATTATTTAGGTTAACTTTTAATAAAAGAAGGAAAAATATTCCTTTAAGGGCCTTAATTTTATTATTAAAGGTATTAATTAATATATTATTAAATTTTTTAAGGGGCGGGAATTTAAAGATAAACTTTAATTTCCTATTTTATTCTTTATTATACTTTATTAACTTTTAAATACTATAAAATAAAACCGTTAAGTTATAAATTAAAAGTATATTTATTTAACCTTTTTAATAATCTTTTCCTTTTCCTTTTAAGTAACTTTTAGTTAATTAAGTATTTCCTGGTTTTTATACTTAAAAGTTTATTTAATTAGTTTTTTTTTATTTTTATAATTATAATTATATACTTTTTATTTTAATAAGTTTTAGCTCTTTAAAAGGGTTTTATTATCGGGATAATTTTATTAATTACTTTATTTAATACTTTTATTACTTATTTTATAAAAAAGTTAATTTAATCTTTATTATTTAATTAAAAAAGGTTTACAAATTATATTATTATTTCCTCCGCTTTTATATAAATCTTTATTTCCTTAACCGTTTTTTACGTTTTCTTTACCGGTAATAATATAATTATATTAATAATTTAATTTAAAGTTATTTATATCGGTATATAATTTAAGTTATATTTTAAGTCCTTTTATAATCTATATATTATAATTACGTTAATAATTTTTTCCGTATTAAAGGTTAAATTAATTGTTATTTTAAACTTATAACTTTCTTATATAATAATTTTTTATAATATTAATAATAAAAGGTTAATTTAAACGGTAATTATTAATAAGTTATTTAATTTAATATAATTTATTATACGTTTTTCCTTATTTTATATATAATAATATAAATTAAAGTTTTTAAGTAATATATATTTATTTAAAATAATTAAGAATTTTTTAAGTAATAATATCGTAAAAGGTTTTTCTTTATTAATCGGCGGTAAATTATATACGTTATAAATATTAAAATTACCCTTTAAGTCCCCTTTTTTTATAATATAAAATATATAAAGGTTTTTATTATAATAAGTAATATCCTAGCTATTTACGTTAAGTTACTTTTTTATAAAGAAATATATTCTGGTTATTTTATTTCCTTTAAAAATTAAGTAAAACTTTTTTCCCGGATTAATAAATAAATATATATATAAATTATATAATAATTTTTATATTATTATAATATTAATATCCTTAATTTTTTTAAACTTAAATATTAATATTACGGTTTTAATTCCCTTATTATAGATATTATATTATATTATTTTTAAAAACGTTAATATATTATATATTAATTTTTATAAGGATTTTTTCTTTTATACCCGTTTAAATTACGGACTTCCTATTAAAGTTAAACGTTTTTTATCTTAATATTTTCCTGGTTATTATTAAAAACGTAAAATAACCAGTTTTTAAGGTTAAGATTATAAAAAGCTTTTTTTTTTTATTATTATTTATTTTTTATTATTTAATTAATTATACTTACTTTTTAAGGCTGTTTTTAATTAATTTATAGGATTAATCTTATATATATTATACCGTTAAATTTTTATAGTTATTTAAGTTTTTTTACGTTTGGTCTCCCTGGTTTTTATTATATATTTAGAATTTTATATTAAGTATTTTTCCTTATTATACGTAACGTATTTAAGTATACTTTTTATAAGCTTTTTAATTATTAATTTTATATATTTATAAATATTATAGCTTTTAACGTAAACCGTATATTTTATAATATTAAAATATTTTATAATAATATATTTATAATTTTAATACTTAAAATATTAATAAATATTAACCGTTTTATTTTATAATTAAATTATTTTAAAAATCCTTCTTTAATAGTTTTTTTATTTAGGATATCGTTATATATTTTTATTAACGTTATATTTAATATAATAATAAAGTACCTTTTTACGTATCTTAAAAAGTTAAATTTTTTTATTATTAATAAAAATTTATAGTTAATAATCTTAAGCCTTAAATAAAAAACTATATTCTTCTTTTTTATATTCTTTAACGTAATTTCTTTTTTGGTTTTCTTAAAACGTAATAAATATATTTTATCCATTATAACGGTAAACGATTACCTTAAAACCTTAATTAACTTATATTCTTTTTTATTAATTTAAACGTTAAATTTCTTTAAGCTTTTTTTTATTTTTAAAGATATTATATTAAAAAAGATATTTTTACTTTATAATTTATATATTATAATAATTTATTTTATTAATAATTCTATTATTATTTTAAAAGTTTTTATTAATTATAATAAGTTTATTTTTATTATTATATTCCTTTTTTTTATTATTAAATAAATAGATTATCATTATTTTCGCCTTCCTTAATATAATTACCTTTTTTTCCGTTATCTTTTATTTTTTACCGCGGATACCCTTTTTATTACCCTTATTATTTAGCTTTTTTTCGTTTAAAAAGCTATTGCCTTTATATTTTTATTTTATATACTTAACCTTAAACCGCCGTCTTTACTTTTTATTAATGCCCTTATTACCGCCCTTAAAAAGCCCTATAGTTATTCCGTTTTTCCCAGTTTTATCTCTATTTTTATATAGAAGTCTTTTACGTTTTTTAACTTAATTTATAATATTAATTAAGTTTTTAACGTAATATCCTTTTATTTTACCGTAAAAAGTCTTTTTAAGGCTTTTACCGCTTTTTTTACCGCCCTTTTACCTTTACTTATTAAGTAACGTATTATCTCCATTTTTTACCTTTAATCCCTTAAGGTTTTATTTTTTTTATTAATTTCATTTCCTTTTTATATACCCTTAATAATACTTTTATTATGGTCTTCCCGCCCCTTCCCCCCGCCTGTACTCCTCGCCGTTAATACTATACCGGCCTTTTTACCCCCTTATTTACTTATTATTTCCGTATTATTATTACGCGTTTTATATATTTTAATACGCGTATTTTATTGGCCTTAATTTCTTTATTTATTTTAAGTATTATCTAGCTTATTATTATTATATTACCCGTATGTATTATTACCGTTTTTATTAATATAAATTATTTACCCGTTTATTACCTTATTTTTAACCATTATACCACTTTTACTTATCGTACTTAATATACTTTTTTTATTATTATTAAAGCTATACGTATACATATCGTTTTAAACCTTTAAGGTCCCTTTATTCGTCGCTATTTTTAAGTTATAACTTAATAAGTATAAAGCGGGATAATTATTATTTTTATTATAAATAAAGGCTATACCCTAGTTCTTTTTAAGTTCCTTAAGAATTAATCTTATTATTAATTTACTTATTAAAGTAGTACTTAAGTATTTAAACTATAAAGTTACGTCTTCTATATTTATTTTTATTATTCCCGCCGGCGTACCGCTAACGGAGTTAGTTTAATATAAATATACAATATACTTATAATATCCTTAATAAACTATATTAATTTTCTATATAACCACTATTTTAATTAAATCCTTTTAAGTCTTTATTAATATATTAATTAAAAAAATTCTTAATTTAATAAATAAAATTTAAGAATAAAATTTATTTAATAATTATAATGATTTTTTTAATGATTTTAAATTATTATAAAATTATATTATCTTTTAATTAAAATATTATTTAATATTTATAAAGTATTTAAAAATATTATATACAATATACGCATACCAAGAGCTTATCGGGCATTAGTACCAAAAGGGTATAATAACTTAACGCGTATATACTTATATTACGCACCTTTATAGCTAGGTAAATACTTATTATACATATTATACTTATATTTTACCTTAATACTCTTAATATTTAATAAAAAGTAAAGAACCAGTTATTCTTTAAATTATATATTTAATTTATAGGTTTATCCTTAAATTTATATAATTTAAATTAATAAAACCGTTTAATATAAGGTTTTAAATTTTATAAAAAACAATTTATATTATAAACTTTTTTATAAGAATTAATAAGGAAAGTTTTACTATAAAATATATATTGTTTTTTAATTTTAATAAATTAAATTTATTAATTATTTTTAAATTTATTATTATATTTTTAAGCTTATTAAAGTTAAAAGTCTTATTTATAAAAGGGAGTAAAATAAATATTATAAGTAAATTAATATTAAAATTAAACTATATAATAAGATTATTATTAAAAAGGATTATATTTAAATATAAGTTTTTTAATTATATATTAATACGGTTAAATATGCGTTTTTAATAAATAAAATCCTTAATTTTAAGTTAATTATTATAAAATATAGTTTTCATTACGGTATACGGTAAATATAAGCGTAAACGGATATCTTCCGCAATAATTTTAACGCGTATATAACTTAAATTTATAATTATATTTATATATTATTAATTAATTATATTTATTATAATAATAACTTTAATAATAAATCTGAATATATCGTTATATATATTTGTTATTTTATTAAATTAAGGCTTACCGTTAATAGCTTATAACGTAAATAACCTAAAGACGCATTCTTAATACCTCTTAAAGTTAAATCGGTTACTTCTTTAATATTTCTTTTAAATTATTTTAGAATAATAAAACCTTTAAGTAAAATATTTAAATTATTATACCTTCCTTTACCTGCTCGGTAAGTTCTTTATTATTACTTTCTTTATATCGGTATTTAAATCTGGATCCTTACTATTTTATTTATACTTAAAATTTAGCACTATATTACTTAACTTAATAATAAGCTTTTCATAAAAACCCTCCCTTACCATTTATGATCTCTATATACGATACGTACCATTTAAATTATTTATAAACGTAATAGTTAAAGTATTAATATTAAAGGTATTACCATTTATAATATTTAAAGACCTCTATTATAAATTTGCTTTAAAGCCGAAGTAAGTAAATATTAAGGTAAGAAAAGTATATTTAATCTTAACCTGCCTTTTAATTTTCGTCGCCGTAATAAGCGGATAAGCTATTATATACTCTAAAACCCTTACCTTAAAAGCCCTTTTAAAAGCCCCCTTAAAAATCTACTTAAGAGCCACCGGCGGCCACAAGAAAAGAGTCTTTAATTAAAATATATATAAATATAGTAGAGCAATAAAGGAGCGATCTTAATAAGCTTATTTAAAGCGAGGAATTCCTAGTTACTATAAAGATATTACGGCATGGGTAAAAGGGCAATAAGTGACTACGGTAAAATACCGGAAATAACGTTTTTTAAGCGATTTAAAAATCACGACTATATCCCGGGTGGCCCACGGAATTTTACGGCTTCTCGATTTTTTCTATACGGCATTAATACTCTACTACCCTAACACCTTCTCTTCTAATTAATACTATTCAGAACTTTATCTATATTATAGCTATTACCGACAAGGTTATAATTAATACTATATTAAGGGTGATTATTGGTTCTCCATCCAAAACGCGTTATTTTTAAGCTTATCGGGGCGGGAATATACGCATATAAAATATTATTTCTTATTAAGGGGCTTACTGAAGGGCTTGCTAAGGGTGAGTATAAGGGTATAGGTAAAGGTAAAGGTAAAGGTAAGGGTAAAGATAAGAATAAGGATGTTAACAATCCAGCTCAGCCCTCTCTCTTTACCTTTACTTTTATTATTATATGCATCCTTACTTACACCTTTATCTAAACCGTTATTACCCTATTTAATAAAGAAAATAAGCCTCCCTAGAGGTTTATACGCTTATATAAGCTCGAATTTTCATTAATTTACCGATTATCCGACTTTAAAGTTTAAAGACTTAACTTAAAGATTAAAATATAATTAACGACGTAAGTAAGAATCTTCTCGGTTAAGCATAAAGTAATTTCCGAGGTAATTGCGATTATATAGTTATATAAAAAATTAATATTAAAATCATATATACTTAATTCGTTTTAATTAAAAAAATTGGTTAATATATATACGTTAATAAAGGTCCAATTAAAACCAGGTAAATATATAAAGATAAAAATTAAGTATCTTATTTCCTTCTCTTTATTATGCTATCTCGTAATAAAGGTAAATAATTAAATTCCTGCCTTTTTTCTTTTTTCGCTTTATTTCCCCTTTATATAATACTCAATTAACCGCCCTCTATAGCTATTATAATCGTATATAAAGCAACGTATATTAAATCGCTTAAGACTAGAGAAGGAGCATACTAATCCCTGGAATCGAGAAAGCAGACAATTCGTTCGGTTGAGATATCATAAGGAGGCGGCTTAAAATTAAGTATACGAGGTAAAAATATAAAAACGGCGGCCCCTTAAATAAGAGAAAGTTAAATAATGAAGGTAATAAAAAGGGTATTTATAGCAGAGAATAAAAGGATAACGGAGGAAAAAGCGGTTATATTAAAAAAGGCAAAGATAATAATAATCCGCCTATTTAATAATAAAAAGAGGAATACAGCGGTAAAAATAAACTTATTATAATTAATAAAAGCTTTTAAAATAACGACGGAACTATTAATAAAATAGATTATTACGGTATATAAATTATAAAGTAAAAATATCCTCCTTAATATAACGTTTTTAAAAACGAAAAAAAGCTTAAAAAAATTTAAAACTTAAATTAATAAGGGAAAGTATAAGTTAATTAAGGTTTTAAGGTAATTATTTACCATTATAATAAATAAGATATACCTATTATATTTTAAAAAAGCCAAAAAAAGGTTATATTAAAAAATATAAAAAAGGAGAATATAATTTTTTACTTAAAACTTAAAATCGTTAATTATAGGCTTCTGTTAATAATAAAAAGATTTAATTCCTTAAGATACATAAAAAGGTATTTTATTATTATATTAAATATAACGTTAATAAAAATATATAATAATATTTTAAATAAAAGGATTATTAAAAAAGATTTTTTAAGATAACTTAATTATAAAATAAAACGGTTAATATTTATTAATATTTTAAATATTAAAATTATAAATATATTATTATAAAATATTTTAATATTATAAAATATACGGTTTACGTTAAGGATTATAATACTTATAAATATATAAAATTAATAATTAAAAGGCTTATAAAGAATATATTTAAATACGTTATATATAATAAAGAAAAGTATTTAATATAGGATTCTAAATATATAATAAAAGCCAGGGAGATTAAACGTAAAAAGACCCGGATAACCGTAAAAATTTAATAATATAATATATATAAAATTAATTTAATAAGTTAATTAAAAGTAACCTTAAAATATAAGCTTAATTAATTAAATAATAAAAAATAAATAATAATAAAAAAAGAAAGCTCCTTATAATCTTAACCTTAAAAACCGGTTATTTTATATTTCTAATTATAATCAGGAAAGTATTAAATTAAAAAACGTTTAACTTTAATAAAAAGTCCATAACTTAAATAAATATAAAAGAAAAAGCTTTTATAAAAATTAATATATAATATATTACTATTTTTAAAAGTAATATAATATAACGTCCGTAATAAAGGAATTAAAATTATAATATTAATATTTAAGTTTAAAGAAGTTAAAAATATTAATATTATAATAATATAAGAATAATTATATAATTTATATATATATTTATTTATTAACTTAAAGAAAAGGTTTTATTTAACCTTTAAAAGGGATAAAATAATTAAAATATACTTCTTTATAAATAAGTAGTTTAATATAAATAATTAAGATATTATTTATTATAATAGAAATCTTTATATACTTTATATTATAAAAAAAAAGGATTTAAAAAGCGATTTTAATATTTATAATATATATAACCCGCCGCCGGTTAATAAAGAAAAATTTTTTATAATATTATTATTTAAAAAAATCTTAATTACTTTAAGTAAATATATATTATTTAAAAATTTTAATTTATATTATTATATATAAAATAAAGAAAAACGTATAATAAATTACGTTAAATCGGATAACTTATTAATAATTACTGCTTAAGTTAATTTTTTATTATTAATATTATAAGGAATTATTACGTAAAAAAGTTATAAATTTAAAATAATAATTAATTTAACCTTTAATACGGAAAGGGTTATTAACGTAATTATAATATATAAATTATAAAAAGACTTAAAATATAACTTAAATTATATATTAATATAAATAACCTTAAATTAAACCATTAATATAATTATATTATTACCGGTAAAAAAAGCGTAAAAAACAATTAAGGAAGCAGAAATTTATATCAAAGTAAAGGAAATAATAATATAATTTACGGACTTCTTTTAATTAAATAATAAAGACCGGATCGATTTTTTTATAAAATAAATAATAAAAATATTAAATAAAATAATTAATAAAATTATCTTAATAATAAAATCCTCTTAAAAAGTTAAAACTTATTAAAATAAAAAATATATAATTATAATTATAAAGGTAAAAAAATTAATTAAATAAACTTTTAAGTATAAAAATTAAGAAATACTTAATTAATTAAAGTTATTTAAAAAGAAAAAAAAAGGATTATTAAGAAAATTAAATAAATATATTTTTAATTTACGGTATATAATTTAACGGTTTTATTTCATAGTATTTAAAAGTTAATAAAATATAATAAAGAATAAAATAAAAAATCAAAGTTTATCCTTAAATTCCTGCCTTTTAAAAAATCCGATAATATATTAATTAATACCTTTAACGGTAAAATTAAGGTCCTTAAAAAATATTTTTCCCCTTTTTATTAAAAATTAATTTAAATAATATTAATGGTACTTTATACTTTAATCTTATATTAATAAATAAGGTAATAGTATAAAATATAATAATTAAAGTAATTGATAAATTAAAAAAAAAAAAGCCCCAGGATTAAATAAGATTCCCAATAAATTTTTAATAATAATAACTTTATTTTTTAAAAAAGTTTTTATTTACTTTTTTTTAAATATATTTTAACGTTAATTACCACTTATATAAGTTTAAGGAGGTAAAAACGATTATTTTTAAGAAGTTTATTAAGCCGGATTACTTTAAAGTAAAATCTTATAAACCTATTATATTCCTATATACGTTAAGGAAAACCTTAAAAATAATAATAATAAAATCCTTAACGATTATATAGAGAATTACGGACTTTTCTTTAATTAATAAATAAGAATAAAAAGAGATCGATTAATAAAAATAACCCTTAAAAAATTAATTAATAATATATATATAATATAAAGTTATAGGAAGAAATATATTATAAGTTTTTTTTCTTTTAATATTATAAATATTTTTAATAAAATAAATTATTAAAAATTACTATATAACTTAAAAAAGAAAAGGATATTACTTCTCTTAATTAAATAAATAAAAAGTTTTTTAAATAATTAAGCTATATTAATTAACCTAAGATAAAAAATAAACTTAATAAAGCTTATTATAATAAGGATTCCTTAAAAATTATTTATTTCTTTTATATTATTCTTATTCTTTAATAATTTATTAATCGAAAAGCTTATTAAGTTAAAATAAAAGGTCTAAGTTAAAGGCTTTATTAATAATATTTATTTCTTAATTTATAATATTTTTATATATATAAATTATTTAAAATTAAAATAAACTTATAAAATCTATCTTTAATAAGTAAAAACCTATAAAACTTAATTTACGCCGTATAAGTATAAATTTATTTATATAATTAAAAATCCGAAATTATATAATATAATTGATTGATTGATTGATTTATACTACGGGTCTAGCTAAGCTAATTCCGGCGTTCCTTAATACGCGGCCTTTTAGCCTTATTAATAACCGTAAAAACCTAATACTTATAACGTTAAGGTAAAAACCGGTATTTACCAGGCCTCCACCCTTTATCCTTTAAGGTAAAGGATGTTAACAGCCGTCCAGAAAATAATAATTTATTTATATATTTCTTATATTTTAATTTCCCCAAGAAAATCAGTAATATTATAATTATATCCTTATAAAGACTATTTTTAAACTTATTGCTCTTCCGCTCCTTTATATATTTATATTGTTTTAATCTTATATAATACCTTTAAATATCCTTATTAATACTTATACGTTTAATATATACCTTTTTTATATTATTATTACCGTTAATTCCTTTAAAAACTTTTAATAAGCGTTTATTATTATATCCTTATGGCTATAAAAAATACTTTCCGGTTTATATAATTAATATAACCGGTTTCCGCTCCTTTTTTTCTTTTTTAACCGGTAATAAGCTTTCTCCGTAAGGTCTTTAATAACCTTACTTATTTCTATAATAAGGCTGAATTATAATAATAATCCGGTAAATATTATAAATTTAATAATTATTTAAATACTTCGTTTTATAAATAATATTTAACGGTAATTATAAATATTAATTTTTATAATAAATTTTAATTTAACCTCCGTAAATAAAGGATAAAAAATAAGGATATATATGGCGTTTTACTTCCTTTATCCGTATTTATATTTAACGTTTATTTAACCCTTAATATATATAATAAATAAAAAATAAATTAAACCGTTTTTATTTATCCGGAGTTAAATTATTAATACGTTATTATCCTTTCTTATAATATTATAATAATAAAGATATTTATTAATAATCTTTTTATTATTAAAAGTTAAATAATAATAACCTTAAAATATAAAGTCCCTATATTTCCGTTAATATTTAGTTTATTTTATTATAGTTTATAAAATAATTATTATAATTTTTACTTTTTAAATCCTTTTAATTTTAATTTTTTTTACGTTTAACGGGAGTTTATATTTATTTAAATTAATTTCCGGGATATTAATAAAATTAATTTTTTTTTCCGTTTATTTTTATTTTATCTTAATAGGAGAAAAGATAAATATTTTTAATTTATTCTTTTTAATTTTAAGCTTATTAAGATTTTAGTGGATCCGCTTATTTCTTATTATCGTAATTAAGTATATATATTTTTTTAATTTTACTTAAATAATTATTTAATTTAATAAAACTTTAATTAATAATATAAAAACCTTAAACTTTAATATTAAAATAAAAATTATTTTATAAGTACCGTTAATTACTCTTAAATATTAATTTTGGACTTTCTATAATATTTAAATAAATTCTTTCCTATATCCCGGAGTATTTTTAGGTATATAGTAAATAGTTATAACGTATATTATAATTAACTTTATTATAGTTTAATAAATAGTTTAAGCTTTTTATAACGTAGCTTTCTATATTAATATAATAAGATAAATAAAGTTTTTTTCTTATAAAGTTATTTTCTTTTAAATTTTTTTATATAATCCTTTTAATTAAGCTTTTTATTTATTTAAAGGTTAAGGACTTTAATATTAATATCCGGCTTTATTATAACTTTATTTAAGTCTATTATAATTATTATATTATATAACCTTAAACTCTTAATTATATAAATAAGTTTATACTTATATAACGCAAATTAAGTTTTATAAGTTCTCGTTTACCGAAAATAAACTTTATAAGTTTATTTTAGTTTTAAATAGTTTATACATATAAAGGTACTATAAGTTAAAAAGTAAATATTATTAATAAAGTTTTTAACTTAAATTTTTTGTTTTAACTTAATAAGTTTTTTAATTAATAAATTATTAAAAAATAAAAATAATACAAAAGAAATAAGTAATCTTTAAAGAATCCCCGTTATAATAAACTTTATTAAGCTTATTTTTTATTTTAAGTTAATTAATATAGTTTAATCGCTTAAGAAATTCTTCATTTATTTAATTAAGAAAAATAATATTCCCTTCTTTTTTAAGTTATATAATAATTTTTAATAATTTACCTTATTAAAAATACTTATAATATTGAAAAAAAGAAGATTCATAATATATTTCTTCCCGTAATTTTATATTATATATACGCCGTTAATTAATCCTTTAAAGGTTATTTTTATTAATTAATTTTTCTTTATTCTTATTTATTGATTAAAGAGAAGTCTATAATTCTTTATATAGTCGTTAAGGATCTTCATTATTACCGTTTTTAAGGCTTTTTTTAACGTATATAAAAATATAATAAATCTATAAAACTTTATTTTAAAGTAATCCGGCTTAATAAGTTTCTTAAAAATAATCGTTTTTATTTCCTTAAATTTATACGGGTGGTAATTAACGTTAAAATATGCTTAAAAAAAGTAAATAAAAACCTTTTTAAAAAATAAAATTATTATTATTAAGAATCTATTAAGAATTTTATTTAATCTTAAGGCTTTATTTTTCTTTAGTTTATTAATCGTTTTAATTATTATATTTTATATTATTACCTTATTTACCAATATAGGGTTAAAGTATAAAACGCCGTTAATATTATTTAGGTTAACTTTTAACGGAGGGGGGAAAAATACTCCTTTAAAGACCTTAATTTTACCGTTAAAAATATTAATTAATATATTATTAAATCTTTTAAGGGGTAAGAATTTAAGGATAAACTTTGGTTTCTTATTTTATTCTTTATTATATTTTATTAACTTTTAAATATTATAAGGTAAAACCGTTAAGTTATATATTATAAATTAAAAATATATTTATTTAACTTTTTTAATAATTTTTTTTTTCTTTTTAAATAACCCTTAATTAATTAAGTATTTCTTAATTCCTATATTTAAAAGCTTATTTAATTAACTTTTTCATTTTTATAATTATGGTTATATATTTTTTATTTTAATAAATTTTAACTTTTTAAAAGGGTTTTATTATTAAAATAGTTTTATTAATTATTTTATTCAATACCTTTATTATTTACTTTATAAAAAAGTTAATCCGGTTTTTATTATTTAGTTAAAAAAAGTTTATAAATTATATTATTATTTCCCCCGTTTTTATATAAATTTCTGCTTCCTTAACCGTTTTTTACGCTTTTTTTACCGGTAATAATATGGTTATATTAATAGTTTAATTTAAGGTTATTTATATTAATATATAATTTAAGTTATATTTTAAGTCCTTTTATAATTTATATATTATAATTACGCTAATAATCTTTTCCGTATTAAAAATTAAATTAATTATCGTTTTAAATTTATAACTTTTTTTATATAATAATTTTTATAATATTAATAATAAGAAATTAATTTAAGCGGTAATTATTAATAAATTATTTAATTTAATATAATTTATCGTATGCTTTTTTTTTATTTTATATATAATAATATAAGTTAAAGTCTTTAAGTAATATATATTTACTTAAAATAATTAAAATTTCTTTAAATAATAATATTATAAAAGGTTTTTTCTTATTAATTAACGGCGGATTATATATATTATAAATATTAAAATCGCTTTTTAAATCCCTTTCTTTTATAATATAGAATATATAAAGGTTTCTATTATAATAAATAATATCCTAGTTATTTATATTAAACCGTTTATTTATAAAGAAATATATTCTGGTTATTTTATTCCCCTTAAAAATTAAATAAAACCCTTTTTCCGGGTTAATAAATAAATATATATATGAAAAATATATAATAATTTTTATATTATTATAATATTAATATTTTTAACTTTTTTAAATTTAAATATTAATATTATAACTTTAATTTTTTTATTATAAACGTTATATTATATTATTCTTAAAAACGTTAATATATTATATATTAATTTTTATAAAGGCTTTTTCTTTTATATCCGTTTAAGTTATAAACTTTTTATTAAAATTAAACGTTTTTTAATTAAATACTTTCCCGGTCATTATTAAAGATATAGGACGGCCGGCCCTTAAGGTCAGGATCATAAAAAGCTTTCTTTTTTTTACCGTTATTTACCTTTTATTATCTGGTTAATTAAGTTTACGTTTTAAGGCTATTTTTAATTAACTTATTAAACCAGTTTTATATATATTATATTATTGGATTTTCGTAATTATCCGGGTTTTTTTACGTTTAATCTTTTTAACTTTTATTATATATTTAAAATCCTATATTAAATATTTTTCTTTATTATATATAACGTATTTAAACGTACTTTTTATAAGCCCCTTAATTATTAGCTTTATATATTTATAAATATTATAGCTTTTAACGTAAATCGTATATTTTATAATATTAAAGTATTTTATAATAATATATTTATAATTTTAATATTTAAAATATTAATAAATATTAACCGCTTTATTTTATAATTAAATTATTTTAAAAAATCCTTTTTTAATAATCTTTTTATTTAAAATATTATTATATATCTTTATTAACGTTATACTTAATATAATAGTAAAGTATTTCTTTATATATTTTAAGAAATTAAATCTTTTTATTATTAACGGAAGTTTATAATTAACGATCTTAAGTTTTAAATAAAAAACTATATTCTTTTTTTCTATATTCCTTAATATAACCTTTTTTTTAACTTTTTTAAAACGTAATAAATATATCCTATTTATTATAACGGTAAATAATTACCTTAAAACCTTAACCAATTTATACTTTCTTTTATTAATTTAAGCCTTAAACCTTTTTAAGCTTTCTTTTATCTTTAAAAATATTATATTAAGGAAGATATTTTTACTTTATAGTTTACGTATTATAATAATCTATTCTATTAATAATTCCGTTATTACCTTAAAAGCTTTTATTAATTATAATAAGTTTATTTTTATTATTATATTCCTTTTTTTATTATTAAATAAGTAGATTATTATTATTTTCACTTTCTTTAATATGGCCGTCCTTTTTTCCGTTATCCTTTTATTCTTTACTATAAATATTTTTTTTATTATTTTTATTATTTAATTCTTTTTTATTTAAAGGGTTGCCGTTTTTATACTTTTACTTTATATATTTAACTTTAAATTGCCGTTTTTATTTTTTATTAATACCCTTATTCCCGCCCTTTAAAAGCCCCATAAATATTCTGTTTCCTTTAATTTTACCCTTATTTTTATATAAAAGTCCTTTATATCTTTTAATTTAATCTATAATATTAATTAGGTTTTTAACGTAATATCCTTTTACTTTATCGTAAGGAGTCCTTTTAAGGTTTTTATTGCTTCCTTTACCGCCTTTTCGCCCTCCTTTATTGGGCGACGTATTATTTCCGTTTTTTACCTTTAATCTTTTAAAATCCCGTTTTCTTTATTAACTTTATTTCCTTTTCATATACCTTTAATAGTATTTTTATTACGGTCTTTCCACTTTTTCTCCCCGTTTATATCCTTCGCTATTAATATCGTACCAGCTTTCTTACCCTTTTATTTACCTATTATTTCTATATTATTATTATATATTTTATACGCTTTAATATATATATTTTATTAACCTTAATTTCTTTAT
This sequence comes from Niebla homalea, assembly GCA_019925105.1. Lineage (NCBI taxonomy): Eukaryota > Fungi > Ascomycota > Lecanoromycetes > Lecanorales > Ramalinaceae > Niebla > Niebla homalea. The sequence goes on from JAHGAU010000020.1 coordinate 130,537, forward strand.
TTATTTTAAGCGTTATCCGGCTTATTATTATTATATTACTTATACGCATTATTACCGTTTCTATTAATATAAATTATTTACCCGTTTATTACTTTATTTTTAACCATTACGTTACTTCTATTTATCGCACTTAATATACTCCCCTTACTATCGTTAAAGCTATATATATACGTATCCTTTTGGACCTCTAGGGTCCCTTTATTCGTCGCCATCCCTCACCTTCTTTCATATAATATAATAATTATAGTAAATTTAAGTAAAGTTATAATAAAGCCGGATACCAATATTAAAGTTTTTAACCTTTAAGTAAATAAAAAGCTTAATTAAAAGGATTATATAAGAAAAATCTAAAAGAAAATAACTTTATAAGAAAAAAACCTTACTTATCTCGCCGTATTAATATAGAAAGTTATATTATAGAAGGCTTAAATTATTTATTAAACTATAATAAAGTTAATTATAATATATATTATAATTATTTAATATATACTTAAAAGTATTCCGGGATATAAAAAAGAGCTTATTAAAATATTATAAAAAGTCTAGAATTAATATTTAAAAATAATTAACGGTACTTATAAAATAATCTTTATCCCGGTATTAAAATTTAAGGTTTTTATATTATTAATTAAGGTTTTATTAAATTAAATAATTACTTAAATAAAATTAAAAAAATAAATATATTTAATTATAATAATAAGAAACGGGCGGATCCGCTAGAATTTTAATAAGCTTAAAGTTAAAAGGAATAAATTAAAGATATTTATCTTTTTTTTATTAAGATAAAATAAAAATAAATAAAGAAGAAAATTAATTTTATTAATATCCCGGAAATTAATTTAAGCGGATATAAATTCCCGTGAAACGTAAGAAAAACTAAAATTAAAAGGATTTAAAAAGCGAAAATTATAATAATTATTTTATAAGTTATAAAAAAATATATTAAACGTTAACGGAAATATAAAGACTTTATACTTTAAAATCGTTATTATTTAATTTTTAACGATAAAAAGATTATTAATAAATATTTTTATTATTATAATATTATAAGGAAAAGTAATAACGTATTAACGATTTAACTCCGGATAAATAAAAACGGTTTAATTTACTTCCTATTTATTATATATACCGGGGGTTAAATAAACGCCGGATATAAATACGGATAAAAAAAAAATAGGATATTATATATATTTTTATTTCTTATCCCTTATTTACGGAAATTAAATTAAGACTTATTATAAAAATTAATATTTATAATTATTATTAAATATTATTTATAAAGTGAAATATCCGGGTAATTATTAAATTTATAATATTTACCGGATTATTATTATAGTTTAATTTTATTATAAAGATAAACGAGATTATTAAAGACTTTATAAAAAGGCTTATTATTAATTAAAAAAAAAAAAAAGAGCGGAAACCGGTTACGTTAATTATATAAGCCGGAAAGTATCTTTTATAATTATAAAAATATAATAATAAACGCTTATTAAAAGTTTTTAAAGGAGTTAATAATAATAATAATATAAGAAAAATATATATTAAATACGTAAGTATTAATAAGGATATTAAAAAATATTATATAAGATTAAAATAATATAAATATATAAAAAAGCAAAAAAACAATAAATTTAAAAATAACCCCTATAAGGACACGGTCGTAATATTACGGATTTTCTTGGGGGAATTAAAATATAAGAAGTATATGAATAGATTATTATTTTTTAAACGGTTGTTAATATTTTTTACCTTAAAAAATAAAGGGTAAAGGCTTAATAAACGCCGGTTTTTACTTTAACATTATAAGTATCAGGTTTTTACGGTTACCAGTAAGGTTAAAAAACCGCGTATTAAAGAACGCCGGAATTAACTTAACTAGACCCGTAGTATAAATCAATCAATCAATCAATTAATATATTTTAATATAATTATTAACTTAAGCTTTTAAGTTATTTTAATAATATTTATAAATTAAGAACTCGTAAGTCTTTTTAATTTTAAAGTAATCCGTTAACGGGTTATTATAATATTTATTAATTAGCTTTTTTTTAACCGTTTTATCCCGGGGGATATATATACGGCCTTTATAAGTAATAAAACTATTTAAATTAAGTTTTTAAGTATTATTATAACTTTAATGAAAACGTATTAACGTTACGTTATTATCCTTAATTTTATATATAAATATATCGTTAACTTTTAAATCTTTAATAAGTAACTTAATCGGTTTATATTCTTTATAAGGCTTTTTAAATAATTATTAAATCTCTTTCCGCGGGATAATAACTTATATATTTTTTAAAGCGAGTAATAATTAATAATTAATAATCGCCGTCCGTCGGTATTCCGTTAAATTATCCGATTAAAGTATAAGCTTATTTTATAACGTAAGTAATAAGGTAATATTAAAAGGTAAAATTCTTTTATAATTTAAACGTCTTAATAGAGGGTTAATAAAGTTTATTTTACCTTAACGATAAAATATTTTAAAGTTATAATTAATAAGTTTTAAGGCTTATTTAACTTAATATAAATTTAACGTTAATTACTTTATAAACCCTCGGAGATTATTATAATTTATTTATAATTAAATAGCTTTAAAGTTCCTTTTTAAGTAATATTGTTATTACTTAAATATTATAATAATAATAAAAAGCTTTTAATTGTACGTTTTATAATTTTATTTAATAAAAGTTATTTTCTTAAATTAATATATAATTAAGCGTTAATAGCCCTCCTTTAATTATTAAAATAAGATATTTATAATAATAAAATTAAATATATCAGTTTTTATTTATACCCCCTATTTTAAATTAAAATAACGGAATATTAACGCGTTAATAAACATTTTATAAAGCCGACGGAACGCTATATTAACCGTATTAATTTATTTTAATAAATTAACCTTTTTCTTTTTTTTATTACCCTGTAATAAGTTAATTAAAGGCTTAATTATCCTTAAATATTTATAAATAAAAAGATAATAAAAATTTATAAAGCTTAAAAAGATTTATATTTCCCGGTAAGTTTTTAAGGTAAATTAAACCTTAATAATTTAAATATATTCTTAATTTATTTAAATTTTTTAATAGAAACGATAAACCTTAAGAATTTTACTTAAGTAATATTAAATTAATACTTTTGAAAATTAATGTAAAGTTAAAATTAATAAAGTTACTTAAGGACTTATTAAATATAACGTTAATAATCCATTAAATCTTTATTAAATATTAAAATATCGCTTAAGTAAATTATATAAGTTATATTAATAAAGTTAATAAAAGTATAATTAATATAAGCTTAAAAGGTTACCGGGGCGTTAATTAACTTAAACGGTATAATAAGATACTTAAAATAACCGTAATATATACGGAACGCTATTTTTTATTTATCGTTAAACTTAATTTATAACCGGTAATAAGTATCCTTAAAATTTAACTTAATAAATTATTTAAAGTTATTTAACCGGTTATAAGTTTTAATAATTAAAAATAATAAATATTAATTTTTAATTATAACCGTATTTAATTTACGGTAATTAATATAGAAAATATAAATCGCCGTTTTTCTTAAATATAAAAAGGATTAAAGCGTTTATAAGCGACGTTACATAATAAATTTAACCTTAAGTTATAATATCCTTTAAATACCGTTAAAACGTTATTAACTTTATCCGAGATAAATTATATAAAAGACTATATAATAACTTTTTATTATTTAAGTTATTAATATAATCCTTTTATTTTAACTTAAATAAGATATTAATTATAATATTAAAAAAGATATTTATATATTTACTTAACTCCCTTAAGAAACTCCGGTTAATAAAGTCTTTTCTAGTACTTATATATATTAAATTACCTTAAAAAATTTACGATACTTTCAAGCGTTCCGTCGTTACGTTTACGTAAATAACTATAAAGGCCTTACTAATCTTTATTAAACTTTAATTAAAATTATTAAAATTATTAAATTATAGCTTATAAAAATTAACCTTAAAGCATTATTTATTTATTACCGGATCGATTATTATTTATAAAATATATAAAATTAATAAATTAAGGATTACGTTTAAACCTTCTTAATTAATAGTATAAAAGAGTATTTTATATTACTTTTATTACCCTTAATTATTAATTAAATAATACTATAATTAATAAGCATTATAATAAAAGACTTAATTATTATTAAGAAAAACCTTTTATAATAAAATAACGGAGGTTAATTTTAAGTCTTATTAAACTATATATACTTATAAAATTTAATTTATTTAAGTTCCGGTATTAATTAATATACTTAATAATTAAGGATTATCTTAAAAACTTATTTAACCCTTAATAATAAAAGTTAAGTATATTTTTAATTATCTTTTTATTAAATCCGACTTTAAAATGTTACCGGAGCTTTATCGTTTTTTAATATATTATTCTTTTTACGGGATTTTACGTTTACCGTTGAGACTTTACTTTATAAGATAATAAGGTAATTAAATATATAATAATCCTTCTTATAATGTATATAATATTCGACGTTCTTATTTACTTTAAAAGTAACGTTAGAATTTTTAAGTATAATTTTACTTTTTTAATTATAAGTATTATTTTTAATAAGCGTAAATACCGGCTTTATACCGTCGGAATTAAATTTAAATACCTTATTTTTAAGGGATTTACCCTTATTAGCTTTTTTATTACTATTAATAATACGCTTTAAGTTATTTTCTTATATAATCGCCGCTATTATAATATCGTTTTAAGTTTTTAATACCTTATTAATTATAAAGATTTTAATTTTAAGCTCCGGTAAACGCTTTATAAAGAATACATAAGTATAAAACTTATTTAATAATAATAATAATAAGTCCTTTTTTATAGTTTTTAAAGTATTATAAAATTACGTTACTTTTTAATTAAAGTATTATTTAATATCCTTAAAACGCTTCTAATAAAAAAGCCGGCGGCTTTCTAGATTAGTTATTAAGTTTAAAAGCTTATTTTTAAGTTTTTATCAACTTATTTTATTAATTTCCTTATTTAATAAATTAAAGATTTTATAAAAAATTAACCTTAAATAAAAAATCAATTTTTTTCTTTTAATAAAGAAATAGTTAAGATAAAGTATAAATTTTGTAATTAAATTAATAAATTACGTTTAATATTTACTTTTAAATTTATTTTAATAAAGCTTAGGCTTTTCCAGACAAAAAAACTTACCTTCATAGGGTAAAATAAAACCCGTTAATAATATACCGCCGATATAAAACTCCATAATAAGGTTAACGTAAGGAAGAGTCCCGGAATATAAACTTTTATATTACGCGTTAACGCGGTTAAATATATACTCTTAATAAGTATAATTTGTAACTTTAAGTCGGTTAACTTTAAATTATAATTTTAGAAATTAAGCTTATTAAGCCGTAATATTATAATAGCGTTCCGCCGTTATAATTTACTTAATTATAATAAAAGGGTTTTTAATTAAAAGTAAATACTGCTTTTTTATCTTAAAGTTTATCATTTATTAAGTTAATTAAGTATTTATTACGATAATAACGTTAAGCCTTCTCCTTAATAAGAAAGAAAAATTAAAATATTAAATTAACTCCGTTAACGGTATACCGGCGGGATTAATAAAAGTAAATATAAAAAACGTAACGTTATAATTTAAATATTTAAGTATTATTTTAATAAGTAAATTAATAATAAGACTAATTCTTAAGGAACTTAAAAAGAACTAGGATATAGCCTTTATTTAAGGTAAAAGCAATAGTTACCCCGTTTTACGCCGGTTAAGCTATAGCTTATAAATAACGTATATTAAGGCCGTTGCTAAGCCCCTTTACCAAGGCCCTTCAGCCTACCTTAGCGTAGCAATATAGCGCATTACTATGGCGCCGGCGCAGAGATGGCGCTAGCTGCTAATATAAATAGAATAAAATGTCCCTATTAAACCATTATAAATTATATAAGATATTCATTATATTATTAAAATTATTACCGTAAGACTTAAGCGTAATTAAAAAGATATTATTACGTTGTATCTTATTATTAAAAGAAAAACTTATAAATTAAAAAAATAACTTTATTAAGTTTTTATAAGAATTACGATAAAGGTTAAAGTTATTAATAAAGAAAAGAAAAAGTAAAAACTGATATTTATGATTTAAACGGGAATTATAATAATTAATAAAATAATTTTATTTACATATTTCAAGTTATGTTTAATTTAAGGAAAAAAAGAATAAATTAAAGATTAAAATATACCGGTTTAATTAAGGAAGTAACGGATAATAATAAATTAAAATATTAAATTATATACCGTATATCTCACGGTATGGTTCATAGGAGGATTCCTTGGCACGGAGCGGCCTTACCTTGTTCCGGTGCTTGGCGCATACACTTATATTTCCCACCTTTATAGCTAGATAGCTACTTATTATATACTTTATACTTACTTATTTTATATGCTTTATATATGTCCGTAATAAATAATTACTCCCCCAATCGGTACGGGAATAATCCCGCGGGATAGGTACGGTATAGGTACGGGACCGGTACGGGATAGGGAAAGGGTACCCTTATCCTATACCGGTAATAAACGGTATAAAACGGTACAGTACCGGGAAATATTAAGATATTAACCGCGGATAAAATAAGTATTCTTCCTATTAAAGGATATAATTATAATAATAAATATAAAGATAATTATAAAGGTTTTAAGGAAATATAATTATGTTATTAAAATCATAATTAATTTACTTCTTTATATTTAAATAATATTTACGTATTTTATAATAGTTATTATTATTAAGCTTTAGATTAATTAAAATATTTTACTTATTTTTATTAATTTTAATTATAATTAAAAAGGCTTAATAATAATAATAATGGTAATCTCTTTTACTCTATCTTTAAGCTTAAAGGTATATAACGTTTTAGCCGTTCAGAAGGAGTTAAATTTTTAAGATTTACTTAAACAATTATCCGTTTATAAATCCGTAAGGTTATAGATTAATTTAATTATTAATTAGCTTTAATATACGTTAAGGGTTCTCTTTATATACTTATAGAAGACCCTTTAAGTCTTTTAAATTATTATTATTATTATCTTTATTATTAATATATATTATTATCGTATTAATATTATACTTTCGTTTTTTTTAATCCTTATCCTTTTAATCCTTAAAGTTTTCGTTATTAACTTCTAGATTCTTATATACTTAACTTAATTAATTTTCCCTTTACTTATAATAGTAAATTAATAGTTTTACCCGGAAAGTTATAAAATAAAAATGTTTTTAATAACTATAATATTAATTAATAATAAAGAAGTAATACTTACAGTTAACCATAATAAAAGTATTATAGAGAATATCCCGGGCTATCTATAATAAGATTAATAACTTTTAAGATAAATATTTTTAATAAGGACTTTATTTTTATAATCTTAAAACGGTATTATTATAAATTAATAACTTAAATAAGTATAAAAATTATTATAAACTTACTATACGTTATATATTATTCTAATTCGTTATTAATAAAGTCGTTAAACGTATTATCATTATTTAAGAATAAGTTTAAGTTTTTTATTACGCGGGGCCGCTTACTCAAGTTTTAATTAACTAATAAGTCGAAATTAAGGATTACTTAATACGTATTAAAAGTTTCTTAAAGCGTACCTTAATAAATATTAACTCAAAGGGTTTTATTTTACTTAATATATTAATTATTAATCTTAAAGATTTTATTAATAGTTAAAAAATATAAAAGTTTTATTTATTTATATAGGCTATTAATAAAGCTTTATATTTTATTATAGTACTCGGATAATTTAATATACACGTTTTTCAAACCTTATATAAGTTCCTTCTTTTAATAGATTTACTTACGGCGTAAACGATTTTTTTATTTTTTAATATAATTAAAGAGTTTACCGTAAACTTTAAAAACCAAATAAATCCTTAACGTCTTAATAGTATTTACTAATTTAATAACTTAATAAAATAATTAAGTAAACTTTATTAGATATTTTACGTAGTTTTTTTCTAATTTAATAAGCTTTAAAACTTAATTAATTCCTTTATTTTCTTCGAAGAATTAATTAATATTTTACGGAATAATAATATACGAGTTATTATATAAAAAAATAAATCTTAACGAGTACTTATATCTTAAAAGAGCTTTAATAATATTTTCTTATACTTCTTACTTATAATTGTTATTAAGGGTATTATAAATACTTAAATATTGAATTTTCTTTATTAAATTTAAATAAAAGTTTCTTTACGTTTATTATTTATATTAATATATATTACCGTTTTCCGAATTTAAAATAAGTTAAATTAATATTGATTGATTGATTGATTCATACTACGGATCTAATTAAGCTAATTCCGGCGTTCTTTAATACGCGGCCTTTTAACCTTATTAATAACCGCAAAAACCTGATACTTATAACGTCAGGGTAAAAACCGGCGTCCATTAGGCTTTTACCCTTTACCCCTTAAGGTAAAGGATATTAACGGCCGTTTAAAGAGTAGTAATTTATTAATATACTTTTTATATTCCAACTCCCTTAAGAAAATCCATAAAATTACGATTATATCCTTATAAAGGCTATTTTTAGGCTTTTTACTCTTTTATTCCTTTATATATTTATATTGCTTTAACCTTACGTAATACCTTTAAATATCCTTATTAATATTTATACGATTAATATATATTCTTTTTATATTATTATTACCGTTAACTTTTTTTAAAGACTTTTAATAAAAGTTTATTATTATATCTTTATAACTATAAAGATACTTTCCGGTTTATATAATTAATATAACCGGTTTCCGCTTTTTTTTTTTTTTTTTTAATTAATAATAAACCTTTTCCGTAAAATCTTTAATAACCTTATTTATTTTTATAATAAAATTAAAGTATAATAGTAATCCGGTAAATATTATAAACTTAATAGTTACCCGGATACTTTTCTTTATAAATAATATTTAATAATAATTATAAGTATTAACTTTTATAATAAGTTTTAACTTAACTTCCGTAAATAAAAAATAAGAAATAAGGATATATATAACATCCTATTTTCTTTATTTATATTTATATTTAACGTTTATCTAATTTCCGGTATATATAATAAATAAAAAGTAAATTAAACCGTTTTTATCCGTCTAAAGTTAAATTATTAATACGTTATTACCCTTCCTTATAATACTATAATAACGGAGATATTTATTAATAATCTTTTTATCGGTAAAAATTAAATAATAATAACTTTAAGTTATAAAGTTTTTATATTTCCGTTAACGTTTAATTTACTTTATTATAACTTATAAAATAATCGTTATAGTTTTCGCTTTTTAAATCCCTTTAATTTTAATCTTTTTACGTTTAATAAGAATTTATATATATTTAAATTAACCTCCGGGATACCGGTAAAGTTAATTTCTTTTTTAATTTATTTTTATTTTATCTTAATAAAAAAGGGAATAAATATCTTTTTTTTACTCTTTTTAATTTAAAGCTTATTAAAATTCTAATAAATCCGTCCGTTTCTTATTATCGTAATTAAATATATATTTTTCTTTAATTTTATTTAAGCGATTATTTAATCCAATAAGATTTTAATTAACGGCATAAAGATCTTAAACTTTAATACCGTAATAAAAATTACTTTATAAGTATTATTAATTATTCTTAAATACCGGTTTTAAACTTTCTATAATATTTAAATAAGTTTTTTCTTATATCCCGGAATACCCTTAAATATATATTAAATAACTATAACGTATATTATAGTTAATTTTATTACGGCTTAATAAATAATCCGGGTTTTTTATAACGTAACTTCCTATATCGATATAATAAAATAAATAAAACTTTTTTCTTATAAAGTTATTTTCTTTTAAACCTTTTTTATATAATTTTTTTAATTAAACTTTTTATTTATTTAAAAGTTAAGGATTTTAATATTAATATCCGGCTTTACCGTAATTCTATTTAAATTTATTATAATTATTATATTATATAGCTTCGGGCTTTTAATTATATAAATAAACTTATATTTATATAATATAAATTAAACTTTATAAATTCTTATTTATTAAAGATAGATTTTATAAGTTTATTTTAATTTTAAATAGTTTATACGTATAAAAGTATTATAAGTTAAGAAATAAATATCGTTAATAAAGTTTTTAACTTAAATTTTTTATTTTAACTTAACGAGCTCCTTAATTAATAAATTATTAAAAAATAAAAATAATATAAGAAAAATAAATAATCTTTAAAGAATCTTTATTATAGCGGGCTTTATTTAGCTTATTTTATTTTAAATTAATTAATATAACTTAATCGCTTAAGAAACTTTTCGTTTATTTAATTAAGAAAAATAATATCCCGTTTTTCCTTAAATTATATAATAACCTTTAATAATTTATTTTATTAAAAATACTTATAATATTGAAAAAAAGAAGATTTATAATATGTTTCTTCCTATAACTTTATATTATATATATATTATTAATTAATTTTTTAAAAGTTATTTTTATTAATTAACTTCTTTTTATTTTTATTTATTAATCGGGGAGAAATCGGTAATTCTTTATATAATTATTAAAGATTTTTATTATTACCGTCTTTAAAGTTTTCCTTAACGTATAAAAAAGCGTAATAAATTTATAAGACTTTACTTTAAAATAATCCGGCTTAATAAACTTCTTAAGGATAATTATCTTTATTTTTTTAAACTTACGTAAATAATAATCAATATTAAGGTATATTTAAAAGAAATAAATAAAGATTTTTTTAAACGGTAATATTATTATTAATAAGAATTTATTAAGGATCTTATTTAATCTTAAAGTTTTATCCTTTTTTAATTTATTAATCGCCTTAATTATTATATCTTATATTATTATTTTATTTATTAATACGGGGTTAAAATATATAACGTTATTAATATCGTTTAAGTTAACCTTTAACGGAGGGGGGAAAAATACTCCTTTAAGGACCTTAATCTTACCGTTAAAGGTATTAATTAATATATTATCGGATTTTTTACAAGGCGGGAATTTAAAAATAAACTTTAGTTTCTTATTTAATTCCTTATTATACTTTATTAACTTTTAAATGTTATAAGGTAAAACCGTTAAGTTATATATTATAAACCGAAAATATATTTACTTAATTTTTTTAACAAATTTTTTTTTTAAGTAACTTTTAATTAATTAAGTATCTTTTAATTCTTATATTTAAAAGTTTACTTTATTAACCTTTTTACTTTTACGGTCGTGGTTATATATTTTTTATTTTAATAAATTTTAACTCTTTAAGAAAATTTTATTATCGGGATTATTTTATTAATTATTTTATTTAATATTTTTATTACTCGCTTTATAAAGAGGTTAATCCGGTTTTTATTATTTAATTAAGGGAGGTCCGTAAATTATATTATTATTTCCTTTATTTTTATATAAACCTCTATTATTTTAGCTATTTTTTACGCTTTCTATACCGGTAGTAATAAGGTCGTATTAACGGTTTAATCCAGGGTTATTTATATTAATATATAATTTAAATTATATTTTAAGTCTTTTTATAACTTATACTTTATAACCGCGTTAATAACCCCTTCCATATTAAAGGTTAAATTAATTATCGTTTTAAATTTATAACTTTTTTATATAATAATCCCTTATAATATTAATAATAAGAAATTAACCTAAGCGGTAACTATTAATAAATTATTTAATCTAATATAATTTATTATACGCTTTTCCTTATTTTATATATAATAATATAAATTAAAGTCTTTAAGTAATATATATTTATTTAAAATAATTAAGACTTCTTTAAATAACGGTATTATAAACGGTTCCTTTTTATTAACCGGCGGCGGGTTATACGTATTATAAATATTAAAGTTATTTTTTAAGTTTTTTTCCTTTATAATACGGAATATATAAAGGTTTTTATTATAATAAATAATATCTTAATTATTTATATTAAACCGTTTATTTATAAAGAAATATATTTTGGTTATTTTATTCCCCTTAAAGGTTAAATAAAACCCTTTTTCCGGGTTAATAAATAAATATATATATAAATTATACGGTAATTCCTATATTATAATAATATTAACGTCTTTAATTTTTTTAAACTTAAATATCGGTATTATTACTTTAATTCTTTTATTACGGACGTTATATTATATTATTCTTAAAAGCGTTAATATATTATATATTAACCTTTATAAGGGCTCCTTTATTTATATTTATTTAAATTACGGACTTTTTATTAAAATTAAACGTTTTTTAACTTAATATTTTCCCGGTTATTATTAAAGATATAAAACGGCTAGCTTTTAAAATTAAAATTATAAGGAGTTTCCTTTTTTTTATTTTATCCGTTACTATTATTTACCCTTTATTATTTAATTAATTAAGCTTATATTTTAAGGCTGCCTTTAATTAACCCGTTAAATTAATTTTATACGTATTATACCGTTGGATTTTTATGGTTATCCAGGTTTTTTTACGTTTAATTTCCTTAATTTTTATTATATACTTAAAATCCTATATTAAGTATCCCTCCTTATTATATATAACGTATTTAAATATATTCTTTTATAAGCCTTTTAATTATTAACTTTATATATTTATAGGTATTATAACCCTTAATATAAATTATATATTTTATAATATTAAGGTATTTTATAATAATATATTTATAACCTTAATATTTAAAATATTAATAAATATCCGTTATTTCATCTTATAATTAAGTTATCTTAAAAGATCCCTTTTTAATAATCCTTTTATTTAAAACGTTATTATATATCTTTATTAACGTTATACTTAATATAATAATAAAGTATTTTTTTATACGTTTTAAAAAGTTAAGCTTTTTTATTATTAAAGGAAGCCTATAGTTAATAATTTTAAGTTTTAAATAAAGAACCGTATTCTCCCTTTTTATACTTTTTAATATAATTTTTTTTTTAATTTTTATAAAATATAATAAATATATTTTATTTATTATGATAATAAATAATTACTTTAAAATTTTAATTAATTTACATTTTTTTTTATTAATTTAAGTTTTAAATTTCTTTAAGCTTTTTTTTATTTTTAATAATATTATATTAAGGAAGATATCTTTACTTTATAATTTATATACCGCGATAATTTATTTTATTAATAATTCTATTATTATTTTAAAAGCTTTTATTAATTATAATGGATTTACTGTTATAACCGTATTTTTCTTTTTATTATTAAATAAATAAACCGTTATTATTTTCGTTTTCTTTAATATGGCTATTTTTTCCTCTGTTATTCCCTTATTCTTTATTATAAATATCCTTTTTATTACTTTTATCGCCTAGCTTTCTTTCGCTTAAAAGGTTATTACCTTTATACTTTTATTTTATATCTTTAACCTTAAGCCGCCGTTTTTACTTTTTATTAACGTTTTTACTTCCGCCCCTTAAAAGTCCCATAAGCGTTCCGTTTCTTTTAATTTTATTTTTATTTTTATATAAAAGTTTTTTACGCTTTTTAATTTAATCTATAATATCGGTTAAGTCTTTAACGTAATATTCTTTTATTTTACCGTAAAAAATCCTTTTAAAGCCTTTATTGCTTTTTTTATTGCCTTTTTACCCTTATTTATTGGACGATATATTGTTTCCGCTTTTTATTTTTAATCCCTTAACGTCCCATTTTCCTTATTAGTTTTATTTCCTTTTTATATATTTTTAATAATATTTTTATTGCGGTCTTCCCGTTTTTTCCCCTTACTTATACCCTTTATTATTAATGTTTTACCGGCCTTCTTACCCTTTTATTTATTTATTATTTCCGTATTATTATTACGCGTTTTACGTACTTTAATATACGTATTTTATTAACCTTAATTCCCTTATTTACTTTAAGTATTATCCGGCTTATTATTATTATATTACCTATATACGTTATCGCCGTTTCTATTAATATAAGTTATTTGCCCGTTTACTATTTTATTCTTAATTATTACGTTACTTTTATTTATCGTACTTAATATACTTCTCTTATTATTACCAGAGCTATATATATACGCATCGTTTTAGACCTCTGGGGTCCCTTTGTTCGTCGCTATCATTCGCTATTATTATTATTTATTGATGTATTTCTTTTTAAATATTAATATATACCCTTAATATATCATATTTATATAAGCGATTAAGGTTATTAAAGAAAAAAGGTTAAAATAAAATAAAAGCCTTATTATAATTGTACGCCGTTTTTATAGTAACGTTTACCTTTATTATAACGTAATAAATTAATAATAAAGCCTTAAGTAACTATTAATTAATACCGTAGAAACTCTTTTCTTATTTATATTTTTTATTAAGTTTTATAAAGGGGTTTTTAATAAGCTTTATAAGTTACGTTAATTTGTTATTAACGTAAAGTACCCTTATTATATTATTATTAAATAGATATTATTATACTTATATATATACCTAAGGTCTCTTTTCTTTTTACCTTTTTTTTTTATTAGGTTTAATAATAGGTTTTTAATGAACCTTATATTTAACCTGCTTTATATTAACTACTTAAATATATTTCTTTATATTTTAAAGATTAATATATAAAAAGAGAGATAATTATTAATAATTAATATTATTTTTACGTTAACGCTATAATAATATATTATATTATTACGTTAAGGTAAGTTAAAAAGCCTTAATAAAAGGCCTTAATAACGGCCTTAATATACGTTATTTATAAGCTATAGTTTAACCGGCGTAAAATAAGGTAATTATTGCCTTTATTTTAAGTAAAAATTATACCTTAATTCTTTTTAAGTTCCTTGAGAATTAATCTTATTATTAATTTATTTATTAAAGTAATACTTAAGTATTTAAACCGTAACGTTACGTCTTCTATACCTACCTTTATTAGTCCCGCCGGCGTGCCGCCAGCGGAGTCAGTCTAACAATTTAATAAAGCTTCTTTAGGCTCATATGTTTTACTTCTTTGATAATATATTATAATAAAAAGTTAATATAGGCTTTTAAACTTAAAAAGTAAATAAAGATTATTAATTTTATTTAATTAAATTAAATTATCGTAAAAATCTTAATTACAATATTATTATATTCGGCCGTTATTATATATAAATTATAATATAGCATTAAGAAATATAGAATTTTTATTAAAAAAAATATATAAGGATTTTACAATAAAGTAAAAACTTTTAATAAAAACGTTTGCCTTTATTTAAGATCTTACTTACCCTAGATATTATTATAACCCGATTTAAAAACCTGGCGTACTTTAAGTACTTAAACGTTTATAAAATATTATATATTCTTTTAATAAAAACGATCTTAATTCCGGTTTAAGTAAACTTTTACGTTATTATATTACGTTATTAACCGTTTACGCCTAAGTTTATTTACTTATAATCTTTTCTTCACTACTTAAAAAGCTATAGACTTTCCGAATATATATAATAGATTATTATTACATTAAAGGTATTAAAATATGAACTTTAAAAGAAATATATATAATTTTTCTATTTTTTAATAATATAAATTTATATTAAATTATTATTTTCTACTTTATTATAAATAAAATAGTTATATAATTATTTTCGATTGTTATTAAATTCACGTTATTATTAATAGTAAATAAGTTAAAAGAATAAATAATATTTATATAATAAATTAAATATACTAAGTTTAAATTTTAATAATTTTTTAGATTTACGGTATTTACTATTAATAATAATCCTCGCTTAAAATTAATAAGTCCGGCGTTAAAAAGGGGTTTTAATATAATTATATTATTAAATAACCATATTATAAATCTATTTAAGTTTACCGTAAATATAAAATTAATATAGAAAAAAAAAGTTTAAGAATAATCCAAATTAATTAAATATTTATATCGTATTATATTACGGTAATTTAATAAAAGAATACGGTATATTCAATAACTTTAACGTTCTTATGAAAAGGCATAAATATAAATAAATTTACTTTATAGGATTTTATTAAGATTTAATCCAATTTTCTTTTTTCTTTTCCATTTTTTTAATAATTATATTTTTCTTTTGTTTTTATTATTTTTAAACCTATAATTATTTTATAATTAATTTAAGAAGATTGTTTAATAAAAAAAATCATTTTAATATAAAGAAATTATTTTTTTCCAATAAAAACCTCCGATAGAATATATAATTAATCCTTTTAAATACTTATAAAGACAATAAGCCCTTTATTAATTTATTATTTATATTATTTTATCGTATATATCTGACTTTATTAAATAATATATTCCTTATAATTTAAATAATAATAATTATATTTAGGTTTATTAAATTAAAACGAAACTTTTAATAGCTAAATTATCTAACGTAACGGAATCTATAATAACGTTACCGCAACCGGATATTTTATCATTTAATATTATAAAAAGACTTTTAAGTATTAATCCGGTTTTCCGATATTATATTAATAAGATTAAGGTTTAAGTTATTATTAAGGAAAGTATTAATAAGGGAATATAATCTTTGAGATATTATATATTTTGGGTTAAATCCTTTATAGTAATATAAGAAGATATTATTTACCTTAAAGTAATCGATTAAATTATAATTATACTTATAATAACCTATAAGACTATTAATAAAATAGCAATATTTTTAAGCGTTATTTAACTTGAATTATAAACGACTTTATATTCTTTTTAAATAATTAAATTAATTAAATTTAAGGTCTTTTTATCAACATTTGAAAGTCCCCCCGGATATTCCTTAAATTCTGAATATTATAGTTATAGCTAAAAAAAAGATTGAATCTTAAACGTAAATAAATATTAATTTTTAGGTATAGAAATTATTATTAATCTCTTAAAAATCGGTATTTTCAATTTATATATAATAATAAATAAGAATTAAGATTATTTTTCGTATATTTCTTAAGATATTAAGTACCTTTAAAAATAACAAAATTAGTAAATAATAAATTATAAGTTTTGTTATAATAATTAAAAGCTAAAACGGTTATTCTATTGTATTTATATTATTAATTTAAAAGAACCATAAATTAATATAAAACGGTTCTTAGGTATAAACGTATCTTTATAATAACGTTCTATAATCAAAACGTTTTATATATCTTTAACGTTATTTATATAATACGTTTTTATCCGAAAACGACACTTAAAAACAATACGTTTATTGTAAAAAACCAGTTTTTCTTTATTTATTATTATCTTAATAAAAAGTAGAAGGACTTAATTACCTTTTTTTCGAGAAACCGTTATTAAGGAGCAACGGCCTTCATATGGTAGAACTCATAAAAAACCTCAAGATATCTAAAGCCGTAATAGTACCGTATCTATACCGTTTTCTAAAGCCACGGCATTCCCTTAAGGTAGATAACTGAATCAATGAATACGTTGCATACCCAATACATCACTAGCTGGTCGCCAGGAGATGTAATAAGCATTGAAGTTCTTCTCGACACCTTTTACGATTGATTCAAAGTCGAGATGGCCCATAACGATCAACCCTCCCCCTCATTCGACTTAATGGATCCCATGCGATGTACACTGTATCTTGAAGGTCTCTATTCGGCTGCGGTGGGTCGTCGCAAACAAAAGACATTCAGAAGAACGTTTGCAAGCGTCACCCTAAATCGTACAAGTTATACCTACAGCCCCACTAAAGCAGTTGAGAAGAAGGGGCAGCCTCAGGACATACATTGCTTTTCCAGTATCATAAGCACTGGAGCTGCTCCATCTGGGGGGAAATTTCGTTTCGTATTGCGATCTATATTCATCATATTTGGGGGAGTCCCATATAAAACCTCTCCAACCATCATTCTAGGTACATTAATCCCTTATCGTCTGACAACCCCTACTCTTCCAATAAAATCTCTTTCAAATAGAATGTGATGGCGATCAAAATCTGTTGTCTCGTCGCTGTTTCTTCCTTAGCCCAGCCTCTCCTGGTGCCAGTGTACCATTCAACACGGCGGCCTCGTGACCTCGAGCTACGTATCCATATGCCGGCAAATACTGATCAAGCCTGAGTGAAAATCGAAATCAGTATTGCCTCGTTTGATACGAGACATCCAAGAGCTCAATGGAGGAAGGGACGGCGCCACTAAGATGGGTTTTACTTACCACGGCAGCACAAGTAGACTCCCCGGTGTGTGCCTCCAATCGCGCATCAGATCCATCACGATAGCGAACATACCCTGCAAAATGACCCCGGAAGACTCCATTCGGCGGTTGGCGTTGGCAGCCAGCGCTTTGGAGAAAGTCCCGCTTGCCTCAGTGTTGGCAAAGACAGTGTATCCTTCACTGCGAAGGGAAAGAGCCAGAAATTCGGTGCCTGGTCGAAATGTCAAATCTTGTCTGTGTGCATGTTCAATCAGAGGGCAAAGGAGGGCATTTCCTTGTGTAGCTGCGTTGCCAGAAAGGCGTATGGGTCGCTACTTACAGACATCGGTGGTGATTCCTGCTAGAATGATCTGACTTTTGTTCTGTGCCATCACGGCAGCTCGGAAATCCGGATTGTCCCATGCATTCACCTCGCCGTTGCGGCGGATCAAGGGCGCATCAGGATACATGGCGGAGATTTCTTTCGGTAAAGGACCGTTAGGCCCAGTCTCGGCACTCGTTGTGAGTACAATGGGAAGATCGAAGAGCTTGGCAATTCCCGCGTGTGCTATCATGTTGTTGCGAAATACGGCTGTATCATAATCTCGCACCTGAGACTGTTAACAATCACGTCTTGGTTGTACTTGAACATTCAACGGGATGGACCACATACAACCTGGTAGAGCTCTTCTTGCAAGTCCGCCACGATGACCATCTAGCCGCAATATGAGCTCAAGCAGCTGCATGAAAATGTGTTTGGTTTGAATCTTACAGCGTCATTCTTATCCAGGCGGACAAAACTGGGCCCCGGATTCAAGGCCAGTACGTGGGACAGCTGGACAGCGGCAGATAGCAGCAAACACAGATTGTTCCAAGTATGCATCGTGATATGTCTGAAGAGTAAAGTCGACTTTATTACTGGATAGGAGCAAATACAGAATCCTTGGTATGATGGACTTGCTCTTCCATGGGAGATACTGAAAGGCTTTATATATGTGAACCCGTCTCAGCAATCTCAACAGCTCCACGGAAAGCCGTTGAACGCATGTGCGTCGTGCCATGATAGGCACTGCAGACTGATTACGAGCTCAACACAAATCGACTGTGATCAAAATAGAAGACTTTTCATCCTTGTCGCCAAGTCCCTACGGTCCAGCATTGCCAGCTCAATTCATGTATATGAAGGCTTACTGTTCCTCTCGCAGTGTCCAAATTTGTTTAGACCAATATCCAGGTAATGAAGGGAAGGGAAATGATCAAGGAACCATGCTGTTTAAGGCTAGATTCCTCACTATGACAGCGGAGTGATTACCAATGTGCAGGTACCCTGCATGAGGCCGCATGCCCAAGTTGATGCACCATTGTTCGCAATGCTTACAAAAATCTTGATGATCGAGACTTGACAACAAGATGGCAGTAAAAGGAGCTTGGCAGTGAAGCCTTCCTGTGATTTTTGCATTTTCCTTATTAACGCTACACACTTATTCCTACAGAATTCATCTGCGAGGGTCAGAAAGTTCGCTGACTCTGCATGGGCAGCTTGGCGCGGCCAGAAGAAATAACGTCCCAGATAGCGGCATTCGAGGCCTTTCCGGCAAGGTGGGAGGTCGTGTATTTTGCTCGACGCCAACCCTGACATCAATCTGTTTCGCCTTTACGTAATTGTTAAGCTTTAAAGGTCCGGACACGCACGCTCAAGCTGATATCCAGGCATGGAGAAATTTTGATATGAATCATTGGGCAATTGACACTGCGGTAATGCCTTAAGTCCAAGAAGAGGCGATGTCTGGCTTCTGACTATATTTTCTTCAAGAAGTTGGGAGATCATTCACGGGTCCCTTGGTATCATACTCTTCCGTTACTCAAGGACAGAGCTCGAATACACGGACCAAATCGTCAAGCTACCTCACAAACCCATTTCCAGACCTTGCTCATGCCCCTGGGGCTGCTCAAACCCCTGCCTTGACTGACTGCTCGGGTCTCTGATCTCGTGCTGTTACAGATCAAGAAAACATCCGTGCGAAGAAAACTTTTGAATTCGTGTATCCTCCAGGAAGTCTAGGGGACTGCGGACATCACTAGCGAGGCTAAGTTCCCAGGGGCACTTTTGTACATTTACTCAGGTCTTTCATATGACCACCCGCATCACAGACATCTTAGGACTGTGACTCCGTACAGAATCCGAACCCATCTTAATGACCTGACAGTGCCGCAGGGAATCTGAGAGCTGGAGGTCCAGCTTCTTATTCATTCGCAAGTGCACAATTCTGCCCAACACATAATTCGTAATTTTATTTCATCATTCCGGGTGCCTTAATTGGGATCATTCTGTGGAGTAGGAGTCTTTTCTGAGGGCTTAAACTCTCATGAAAGAAGCCGGAACAGAATGAGTCATCAGAGACTACACACATACATAAACCGACGACGCCTCGTATCGTTCTACTTCTAATATATCACACCAACACCCATCCTTTATTGCTATTTGCGCATATTCTAGCAGCTATGGCAGGAATTATATTACTCCGGATGTTTTATTTCAATAATGACAACGATAAGAGCCCAGACGAAACCAGGACCATGGAAGATAAACACGTTGCCACAGATTATCAAGTTTGCTCAACACACATCGGACAGTCGTCTTCAGCAAACATGGACGGAACTAAAGGCAATGCTTCGTCTCCGAGCAAGGAGGGAGGTGGCTCTTCAGAGCCCAACAATTACACAAAAGAATACTATCAGGCGGTCAGGGATCAATACAATGAATCAAAAGTAATCGAACAAGATGAATTAGAGAGGATGAAGACAATAGGAGGGAACGCAAATAACCGGATGGTCACTGGGGCGCCAAGGTTGCGCTCAAGGAATGACCATGATGGTTGCTCTTGGACTTCGGCCTTGACAAGGTAGATTTCGCACGTCGCTGACAGACAACTCCATCAATGGACAGACATACGCCGTCCATGGGCGGACGCGACGTCCGTGGACGGTCCTGAACAGTCAGCGGCGTGCAACAACAAACATAGCCCTTCTTGCGGCAGGGTCTTCCTCCCTCGGTCAACACTCCAACGTGTGAGTGCCGACTAGAGCTTTGCGCAGTGAATCACAGAGTCCGTACTTGTGACCTAAGAGCCAGAGTTCGCCTGTATTTGCTTCGAAGTATGGTTTTGATCATGAAGAATATATACCTGAGCTTGGAACCCATTCATCAAGAGGCTCATTCGGATCCGCACCTCTTGGAGTTGTCTCTTTGCCTGTTGGAGAGGTGTTTCCCTTGGTGCCTGTACCTCGTTATCGTCTGGGTCGGAACCATCAGTACCTGGTTAGGGTATCCTAATTGAGCTTGGATTCTGATGGCTCGTTAAATCTGGCTTGTTTATCGAGATTAATATAAATTCACTATTACTGGGATCCATATATTATTAAGAGTTAAAGGTAAAACAAAAATAAATATATATTTAATAGTTAAGGGATAACTTATAATAAATATTAATATATTTAAATAAGATTTATTTCTTATATTTATTTATTTTAAAAACATATATATAAAAGTAAATACTTAAACAAATACATTATATTAAAATTGTATTAAATACCTTTAAACGTAATTCTTATAACCTTAATTAACATCTTAACCGACTTTAATTATTTCTTTTTATAAAAGTTCCGTTATTTAAAATATATTTATACCTTTCTTGAATAATTATTTATTAGATATGATATATTTAATAATATAATCTTTATCTAAAATAATAAGTAAACGTTATTCCCCGTTTATTATTGAATTACAATTAAGATCATAAATAATAATCTAATGATTATTATTAAAGCAATAAAATATAATATTCCGATTCTTATAAATATTATAATTAAGTTAAGTATTATAATTAAAATATTTAAAATTACGTTTTTACTTAAAAATGCCCCAGCCGAACTTATTCAATTTATAGTTACGTTCCTAATTATCCCCGCTAAATAGAGGGTTCTATTATAGTATCGATAGCCGGAATCTATGCTCCAATACGCGTAGTACCGTTGATGGGTCCAGCACGGCCCCTGATCGTGGTTAATACTATCTACCAGACAAAGCAGTTACATCAAGTTCCTTAAGGTTCCTTTGGAGACCTCTTTGGAGGGAATGCAGATAAACAGCTCGTGGACCTGATGGTGTAACATAGACAGCTGGTTAGCTTAGTCCGGTAGCTGCTAAACATCCGCTTACGGTATAAAGAAATTGCTTATAAACGATTTAAGGATATATAGATATATCTTATTCAAAGTATAATTTAGAAAATTTTAATATTAAGGAAACTCTTTATTAATTAACTTATAAATTAATTATTAAAAAGGAATTAAAGTTAATAACCTTTTATCAATATCATTTATGTTAATAATTATGTATAAATTATACTTATAAATAACTATTAAGGGTATTTAAGACGTAATTTAATATTAAATTATTTTAAGATATAAGAAAATACTCTATATTAAAAATAATTTAATTAAAGGTAATAATTAAAATAATATTAATATAATAGAGAGTATATAACTTTTCTATAAAGGGTATTTTTATAAATACTTAATTAACTAGATTTCTTATTTTACTATCTGGTTAAACGCCGTCTTACTTTTAAATAATATTAAGCGGTAATTAAAGGGACGTTATACTTAATTAAGCATTATTTAAAAGGTATTTAACGAGGAATTGGGCGCCCGTAATATTATAGTTATAAGGAAATTGCTTTAGAAATAGCTAAGCAGGTCGTAGTTATACCAACTTATAAGCGTTTAAAATAACCCTTTCTATGGGAAAAAGAGGTACGAATAATCTGGTATAAATATTACTGACTCCCTCCAGATGATAGCATACCACCGTTGAAGCCTTACGTAACGTCTACTACGCTACGTATTATTTAATTATCGTATTAATAAGTGGATTTATAGTATTATAAAGCTAAAGGCTACTTATTAATAGCCTTTTAAGCAGGTATAATTACAATTTACCGTAAGATTAACTCCTTTATTAAGTATAATATTTACTTTTTACATTATAACCATTGGAACCCGTCCGTTTTTATTGATAAAACGTATATTTATTAAGTAATAACTTATAGATAGGGAAAACGTATATAAAAATATAAATAAATAAAGTTATACCGGTAATCTTAAAAAAAGCTTCTTTTTGAAGGTTTTATTTTACGATTTTAAAAACATTACTCTAATATTAACGTTATTACCCTTTAATTTCTTAAAATAAACTTTATTGATAACTTTAGGAAAAATAAGATATTAAGTTATCCCGTAATAAATTATTAATTATCTTAAAAGATGAACCGTAAAAAAAGTTAATAAATTTATTTTTAAAGCCCCCTTTTATGGACCATATACCAAGCGGATATAGGTAACTATTTTACTTATTATTTAGCTTTTATTAATAAATTACTTTTTAAAAGTTAAAATTATTAATAAGTTAAAGCTTTATCAATATTTTGAAAATATCAACTCCGTATATAAGCGGCGATTAATAGCTTATAGCCTTATTAATAAATTAATTGGTTATTATATAGATAGTTATCGAAAATAAATATAATTAATTTTATTAACGTATCTAATAACTAGATATTTATTATATATATTTATTGGAAAAAGTTATTATAACGAGAATAAACTTTATTAATAACTGATTAATAAACTTATACTTTAATATAATATTTACATTATTATTAATAATATAACTTATATAAATAACGTTAATATTTACGTTTCTCCCCGGATTAAAGAAGTTATTAAAGTTAGAAATTATATTATTAAATATTTATTATTATATTCACCGGATTATAGTTTAATTAAGCTTATTTTTAGTATATTAAAAGCTCAAATAAAATATTATTTTGAAGAGTTATATCATATTTTGTTTGATTTATTTATTCATATACGAGTCTAACTATTACCTTAATTTCGGCGTTACTTAATATTAATGGCTAAGTTACGAATTTAAAATATGTATATATCTATTTTAAACTTATTATTTTGATTTTAAAAAGGAAAAAGAAATTGTAACCGGTCAATTTAAATTTAATTTACCTTAAAGGTTAATACGATTTAAATAAAAATCTTTCCCTTATATCTTTTTACCTTAATATTATAACTGAATCCTTACGTTAACCTAAATAGTATTAGTAAGTACTTTAAATCCTTAATCTATCATTTTTATTAAGAATTCTTTATTACCGTTATAATCCGTAATAGGGATTTTTATTAAGCCGTATTAAGAAAGCCATCCCGATTATATAACTTTATTATTATTAATACTAAAATTACTTTAAGTTCTTTATTATATAACTTTTTAAATTAACCTTATTTATTCTTAATTTTAAATTTTTAACGTTAAATCCCTATACTCCCTTTTTACTGGCCTTATATAGTAATTAAGCTTAATTAAGGTTATTTACGGATACTAGCAGATTATCGGAAATTTATTATTATATTATATATATTAATTATATAATTTACCGGATAGGATTTAAAGGCTCTTAATAAATTATCCTTTACCCTTAAAATATTCGATTATTCTATAGTTTATCTTTTATACGTAAAAATGCTATTTCGTTACGCTCGCCCTTAATTATATTTTATTTCCGTTATTATATAGTAAAGTATCGCTTTAAGGGTAATTAAGTACGAAGCTTTAAAGTAGGGGTTATAACGTTATAAGGATGGCGAGGATAAATATAAATATAAGTATAAGTATAAATATAATAAAAATAAGCATAAAGAAAGATAATTAGTTTAATATTTATAACTCTTACGCCGTACATAACCGGAAAGGGAAACCAGTAAATTCTTAAAACGTATTAAGTGATTTAAGGGTAATACGTGAAGAATGGGCGTTACGCAAGGCTTCAATAACTTTGTATAGTAGGAATTAATATAATCTCGGGAGAGGTGCGTTTTTTTTGGCCAAGCATTTGCAAGCTTCTCGGACACCCCAAAATGCTAATGCTCTATGAATTTACCGGAAACCGATTACTGTTCCTTGGTAATAAAAATCCCTATTACTTTAAAACGTTATAACGATTAATTATTTAATAGTAATAATTGTTATATCGCGCTTTTTTATTACGTTTAATAAGGCAAGGTTATATAGCCGTAACCGGGACGGGAGTATATATCCCTTTTATACGATTAAACCATATGGACTTATATACCAACTAGTCTATAATTAAACTTATCTCTGTAATCTTCCTTTAAGGAAAAACCCCCATAACGTTCCTCCTCTGGAAATTATTCACTTTATACTAAAGACCTTATTGATAATATCTGTCAGCCGGTGTTTTACGGGCATGGAGTGCGGGCAAGGAGTATTATGGAGCAGTCATGCAGGCAATGCCAAGACACCCTTACAATGCGTATAGATACCATTACCTTATCGAACATCCCAGAATACCTAGTTATTTACCTGTAAGCACCTTTTATCTTCATAGATAAATCATATACAATGCATATACATTGCATATATACTCACTTGCTGTCCATCTTATAATATTATATAAACTCCCTAGGCTGCTTTGTAAAATGGCGTAATCTTCGGGTTTATAGATATAAGAATGAAAAGTTTAATACGTTAATTTAACAACGTTTTAAATAATTATAATATATTCTTTTATAGTATTAATAATAAGCTTTATCATCTTCTATTTTACTAATCACTAATCTTATTAAGAAAAAGGATCATTTTAAAGTCTTTATATTATTATTTATTTATTTATAAATAACATTGTTATAAATTACTTTAAACTTATTAATACTTTAATAATTTAAATGTAATAAATTCTATATTTCTTAAGAAACCTTTTAATTATAAACTTCCTTATTTAATTAATTTGATATTTTTAAATATTCAATAAAAATAAGTATATTAATTTAATTCATGATTTTAAAAATTAAAATATATAGAGTAATTATAATAAATTTGATGAATTTATTTATTAAAATTTTGATTTATTTATTTATATACGAGTCTAGCTATTAAGTTAATTTCGGCGTTCTATAATGTTAATGGTTAAGTTACGATTCTTATTATTTATGTTTATTTTAAACTTATTATCTTAATATCTTAAAAGGGAAAAAGAAACTATAATCGGTTAACTTAACCTTAATTTACTTTAAATATTAACTTGATTTAAATAAAAACTTTTTTTAATAATTATTTACCTTAATATTATAACCGAGTTTTTATATTAACTTAATTAAGGTTAATGAATATATTAAATCCTTAATTCATTATTTCCGTTAAGAATTTATTCTTATTATTACAATCTAAAATAGAAACTTAATAACCTTATTAAGCTTAATCGGAAGGAAATAACTCCGATTATGTAATTTTATTATCTTTAATATTTAAATCTCGCTTTAAGTATTTTATTATATAGTTTTTTAACTTAACCTTATTTAGTTTTAACTTTAATCTTTTAACGTTAAATCCCTATAATCCCTTTTTACCGGCCCTATATAATAACTAGGCTTATTTAAGGTTAACTATAATTATTAATAAATTATTAAATATTTATTATTACTTTATCTATACTAATTATATAATTTACCGGATAGGGTTTAAGGGTTCTTAATAAAAGTTATTCTTTACCCTTAAAATATTCGACTATTCTATAGTTTATCTTCTGTACGTAAAAATGTTATTTCGTTACGCTCGCCCCCTTTAATATAAAATATATAAGAACGTTTTTAATAATAAGAAGCTTAAGTTTAAAAGCTTCATTAAAAGGTTATACGTTTTATCACGTAGTTAGTTTTCCGTAATATATCAATATTATTTTTGTTTAATAAATGAAATTTATAATAAATACCGCTTATTTATTATTATAACGATTCATATAAATTTTATTTTATTTAAGCGTAAGCTTAGAAGTTATGAGTAATTATATATTTATAATAAGTTTTATAAGTTTAAGTAACTTATATTATATTCTTTAAATAAGTTTCCTATATAATTAAAATTAAATAATATAAGTCTTAATTAATAACTTATAAATATATTAAGTATAAAGGTATTATATAATATTATTTATTTACGTTTTTAAAAACGGTATAATATTAATATATTGATATAGCTTAAAAGGAAAGACCCTTCCTTAATATTATCAATACTAGCCGTTTATCCCCCGTTTATAAAGTTTTGAATCTACTTTATTATACTAATTTCTTTCGCGGCCTTTAAAGAATTAAGCGGCGTACCATTTTTACGCTTATTCCTTTTAACTGGCTATATAGCATTAAGTATTAATTTTAATTTACCTTAAAAGATATTATTCATAATATTAATTTTTACCGGTATTTTATTAATTAAAAATAATTATTTTAACTAATTAATCTATAGTTTTATTATATAATATTTTACGTTTATTAAAGCCTTATAATGTAATATATTATTTTACTTTATTATTATTTAAAAAGATATATTCTTTAAAATAAACATATTAAAGTATTAATATACTTTAAGGGAAACTTAATTAAAAGCGGTATTAAATATAATATTTAAAAAATTAAAGAAATAATACTTTATATATATATATATATATAATATTTAATTAATTAATAAAAAATACGTTAAAATAATAAGTATTACGTACATCTACAAATCTCCGACCTGCTCAGATCGAGTAGCCAAAAAAAAAGGAATTTATTCACTCAGACCGCTCGTAAGTCACTTACGAGCATCCCGGAAAACTTATAAGCGCTCTGAGCGGTCCCGAACGGGTAAAAAAAAGTTAAAATAAAAACTATTTAAAACAGTAAGATAATGGTTTTTATTTATTATAAATTTTTTTATTTAAGCTTTCTTAAAAGCGGGTATTATCCTTACCCCCTTTATAAGCCGTAATATTTAACGTTTTTAAGAATAAATTACAGATTCGGTTATTTTAGCTAAATGTTACCCTTGGAGCTAATAATTTACGCTCAAAGGGGGGGGTATTTAAAGGGGGTAATTTAATTTTAAAAACAGTAAGTAAAAAAACCTATGAGTAAGTAGAATACTTATAAGTAAACCGGATACTTATAAGTACTTAGAGGCCTAACGAGGGTAGATATAAGCTTAACCTGCTTAATCTGCTCGCGTAGACTCAGAGTGCTTATATGCTGAAAAAAAGTTTTACTAATATACATCGTTATTTATTTTATTAAATAACTTAAAAACGAATAGAAAAAAGAAAGAATTAAAAATATCAAACGTAAAAAGGAAATTATTTTACACTTTATAATATAAACAGGTAGCTTAAAAACTCATATTATTAATAAAAATAATATAACCGGATGAATCTATAAGGATATTAAGGATTATTAAGGTATAATACGTAATAACGATATTATTAATACTTATATAAGCGGAAGGGCGACTTCAATAAAATCTGGTTGCTAGTAATTTCAGGGGCGCCTAGGGGGAGCTAAAAGGAGGAGCCGGAAAGGATCAGCCGGGGTAATATCGTCTTTATATACGCCAGAAAAGGGACGTTAAAATTCGAAATAATATTTCTTTTATTAAGTAAGAATACCAGCGTTTATTAAAAAAACGTTAGATAAAGTAAATAGAGGGATAAAATCTATATTAATCTTTTTATCGGTAATAACGGTCGGCTTCTTTTTAAAGGTTACCTTACATATAATTTAATTGAAAAGCCGCCCAGAATACCCCATTAACTTACTGGGGCGGGGTGCGGCTGGTAGAGTTGAGATCTTTAGCGTGTTCATTTTCGATGTCGTTTCCTTGGCGATTTCGACTCTACCTTTACTTTAAATCCATCTACGGAATATACGATTACTTTATGGAAAATAATTTTTAGAGAAATCTAAAAACGGGAAAATAATTAACGGATATTATTCTCCAATATTTATATATAAAATATTAAATTAAAATCAGAAATTAAAAAAATCGATTTTAAGTGTGAGTTTTAGGCCTTAATACCCTTACAAGTCTAGTATAAATAGTAAGCTCGGAGGGGTCAGGGTGGAGTCAAAACCGCCAAGGAAACGATATCGAAAATGAATACGCTAACTACCGCCCTGCCCTTACGATAGATATCGTTAAAGGCGAAGTAAACTTTTCCAAGGTTATTATTAAAAGGATCGGTAAAGATATATTCCGTTAAGGTACCGTTAATTATACCTTAAATAATAAATCGTTTAATTATTGTATTATAATATAAAACTTAATATACTTAAATTATGTTTATTAGTTTTATAT
This sequence comes from Niebla homalea, assembly GCA_019925105.1. NCBI lineage: Eukaryota > Fungi > Ascomycota > Lecanoromycetes > Lecanorales > Ramalinaceae > Niebla > Niebla homalea. The sequence goes on from JAHGAU010000020.1 coordinate 159,963, forward strand.
GATTATTTTTATTTATAAAAATTATCTTTATTAAGTTTATTAAGTTATTATTAAGTTTAATCTTATTTAAAGTGACATAATAAAAGTCCTAAATAAAACTTAATTTATTAAATTTAATAATAAAGATATTAAGTATCATATTACGCGCTATAATATTAAAGTAATAATTAAATAATTAAATATTAAATCTAGAAAATATTAAAACGGAAAATCAAAGGGATTAAAAAAGCTATAAAGTAATAACGTAAATACGATTAAGCTTAAAAGGGTATATTACTATATTAATACCGTATTAACAATACCGGTCACGGCTTATAACGGATTAAGGGCACCGAGGACTAAAGGCAATCGCATTATACTGGACTCGCTAGTCGGTTCAACGAAGATATCTGTTCAATCTATAACCTGAATACAATGTTCTTCTCCGGATCCCAAGCCTTGTCAGCTTCCACCTTCGCGGCCACCTTTGCGATGAACCTTTCCGGCAGTACCCTGACATTGGCATTAACGTGCCGCGCCCCCAAGATTGCCTGACTTGCCCTTAGATAAACCCCAACAAAATCCCCCCAGAGATCCTCATCAACGTCCGGTCTTGGATAGTAAGGATCGTTGCCAAAGAATGCGTTGATCAGCTTCGTGTCCACATCTTGGCTGCTAAGCTTTATGGTAAGAGCTTTATCGAAATCCAAAACCCAGAGATTGATTTCGCGCCTATTGAAGATGCGCGTTCCCATGACTTCTCGTGGCTCAGAGTCACTCCCGAATTGCAAAGGAGCACGACGTTCTGATGTTGCAGCCACAGAGCTGCCTAGTACAAATTCGCAGTCTTGTCCGTCGACCTGTGCCTGCCAATGTATGACCGCAAGCGCAAGTGCCATCTCTTTCGCCAAAATAGAGATATTTTCTACCAAGTGCTCTTCCAACATGTTGAGGCGCATAGGAAAGTTCTCCAGACTATCGTAAGGCTCCTCTGCGCGCGTATCAGATTCATTCTCGCCAAGATAGACCCGCATCAGACAATTCTTGTTGCTCTGGTCGTTCTTCGCCTCTTCTTGGATCTCGCCATCTTGCTCGAAGTACCGATCAATGAGTTTCTCGCGCTCTGATTGCGGAATGGGCAGAATGCGGTCAACCTCGAAAGCAGCACTCGGAAGTCGATACGTGGCGGGGAATCGCTCGAGGTTGGCATTCCAGTATTGAGAGGAATCTGACATCATGAATCTTGGACATGCTGCAGCCATTGGTATGACCAGATCAGGGAACAAATCCTGCAGCATCTCCCGGGTGTCGGCGAAAGACTTGTGGACTCTATTGGTCAAGCGAAAATCGTTCCAAAGCGCTTTAGTATCTGGGCCTTTCTTGACTGCAAGTTCGCTACCTGGGATTTCGAAGACTGTGCCTGCTGTGCCCATGCCAATAATCCTGTATCCGCTTTTGTCTCCGGGTGCTTGGTCTCTAGCACGATTCATTCTCTCGGCAAAGCTGGAAGTCGTGGATATGACGGAGCGAAGCGAGAGCTGTCGACTCACTGACGATGGACTATGACTGCGAGCTATATGCATAGGAACTGTGAAGCGTGAAGCGTAAAGCACGTTCCATTCCTTCCGAGAGAGTTGTGGAATGGGATTCTCCCGACGTATTTCGTGACTCGGCCATTTGAACAACTCAATGACACGATGAAGAATGACTCAATGGCACAATAGATGTTCGAAGACTTTCGTTGGCGCAGCTGTGGAAAGTAAGTTTGGTCCAGAGCCTTCCTAACGCGTCCGGCAGCAATCTTGCGTCATCGCAATACACAATACTGCCAAAGGAAAGCGCGGCGGATATTTTGATCACACAAAAATTGCGCTTTTACATACTGCTCTGGCCTGAATGTGCAATCCAAGAATTCGTCCTTATTTAAACAACAAGAAGCATTTCATGAAACAAAAAGAAACTAACTTACTTCGTGGTGTCTAGTGTCTATTGCCAAATTTGGGGTGTCCGAGAAGCTTGGCAAAAAAAAAAAACGCACCTCTCACGAGATTTTATTAGCCACCACCATACACATTTACTGAAGCCTTGCGTAACGTTTATTACTGTACGTATTACTTAAATATCGCATTAATAAGTCGATTTATGGTCTTACCGAGTTAAAGGCCACCTATTAACGGATTTTAAAGTAGTTTACCGTAAGATTAACTCCTCTATTACTATAAGTATAATGCTCGTCTTTTACTTTATAATTATTAAAAGCCATCCGCCTTTATTAATAAAATGTATATTTATTAAGTTATAGCTTATAAATAAGAAAACGTATATAACAATATAAATTAATAAAGTTACTTTAATAATCTTAAAAAGGGCCCTTTTTATAGTTTTATCTTATAGCCTTAAGGATATTACTTAAATATTAACGTTATTACCCTTTAGTTCTTTTTTAAATTAACTTTATTAATAACTTTAAGAAAAATAAGATATTAAGTTATCCCCTAATAAATTATTAATTATCTTAAAAAAATAAAGGATAAACCGTAAATGTCAGGGAACTGATCTATAAGGTCGAGCTATGAACGGAATAATAGCTATGGTGGTGTCTATGGTATAGGATGCACCCACCATATAAGTGTGGGTGCCAAGGAGCTACTACTCATGGGGCAAGTAGGCCGAGCCTGGGAGCAAGGCCTGCTGGAAGCATCACAGTAAACAAGGTTAATGAATCGGCCCTTAAAGCCCCTTTTTACGGATTATATAATAAGCGGACATAATTATTATTTTATTTATTAATTAATCTTTATTAATAAGTTACTTTTAAAAGCTTAAAGTTATTAATAAACTAATTCTATTAATATCCTTATAATAATGTTCTTATAATATTAATTCAATATATAAATAATTAATAATTTATAACCCTATTAATAAATTAATTCGTTATTACGTAAATATTAATTCAAAGGAAACGTAATCAATTTTATTAATATATATAAAAAACGGATACTTATTTTATATATTTATTAAAAAAGGTTATTATAATAAAAATAAACTCTAATCATATTTTATTAATAAGTTTTTACTTTAATATAACGTTTACACCTTTATTAATAATATAATCTATATAAACAACGTTAATATTTACATTTCTTTCCGGATTGAAGAAATTATTAAAGTGTTAACAGCTAGCGCCATCTTTGCGCCGGCGCCACAGTGGTGCGCTATATTGCTGCGCCAAGGTTAGCCGTTAAGCCTTAATAAAAAGCCTTAATAGCGGCCTTAATATGCGTTATTTATAAGCCGTAGCTTAACCGGCATAAAGCGGGGTAGCTATTACCTTTATTTTAAGTAAAAACTATACCTTAATTTTTTCTAAATTCCTTAAGAATTAATCTTATTATTAATTTACTTATGAAAGTAATATTTAAGTATTTAAATTATAACGTTATATCTTTTATATTTACTTTTATTAATCCCGCCGGCGTACCGTTAACGGAGTTAATTTAATATTTTAATTCTTCTTTTTTATTAAGGAGAAAGCCCGACGTTACCGTTATAATAAATATTTAATTAACTTAATAAATTTTAAAATAAAAAAGTAATATTTATTTTTAATTAAAAACCTTTTTATTATAATTAAATAAATTATAACGGCAGAATACCGTTATAATATTACAGCTTAATAAGCTTAATTTCTAGAATTATAATTTAAAGTTAATTAACTTAAGGCCGAAAATTATATTTATTAAAAGTATATATTTAATTATATTAATACGTAATATAAAGATTTACGTTTTAAGATTATTTTCCGTATTAACTTTATTACGGAACTTTATATTAACGGCGTACCGCTAACGGCTTTTATTTTATTTTATAGAAGTAAATCTTTTTATCCGGAAAAGCTTAAATTATATTAAAATAAATTTAAAAATAAATATTAAATATAGTTTATTAATTTAAAGAAATAATTTATACTTTATCTTAAATATTTCCTTATTAAGAGAAAAAAGGTAGTTTTTTATTTAAAATCTATTTTTCATAAAATTTTTAACTTATTAAATAAAGAAATTAATAGAATAAATTATTAAAAGTTTAAAAATAATTTCTTAAACTTAATAATTAATCCGGAAAACCGTTAAATTTTTTATTATAAACGTTTTAAAAATATTAAATAACGCTTTAATGAAAAGGTAATATAATTCTATAATACTTTAAAAATTATAAAAAAAGACTTATTATTATTATTAAATAAATTTTATATTTATATATTTTTTATAAAATTTTTACCGGAGTTTAAAATTAAAATTATTATAATTAATAAAATATTAAAAACCCGGGACAATATTATAACGGCAATAATTATATAAAAAAATAACTTAAAACGTATTATTAATAGTAATTAAAAAGCTAATAAGGGTAAACACCTTAAAAATAGGGTATTTAAACTTAATTCCGACGGCTTAAAGCCGGTATATACCTTTATTAAAAATAATTCTCGCGGTTAAAAACGTAAAACTATATTTAAAAACTCCGATATTACCCTTAAAGTAAATAAGAACGTTAAGTATTATATATATTACGGAAAGGGTTATTATATATCCGATTATTTTACCGTTTTATAAAATAAGGTTTTAATAATAAGCGTAAAATCCTATAAAAAGGATAATACGTTAAAAAACGATAAAATTCCGATAATATTTTAAAATCAAAGTTAATAAAAAAAATAATTAAAAATATATCCGGCTTTTATTATTAAGGGTTAAATAAGTTTTTAAAATAATCCTTAATTATTAAGTATATTATTTAATATTAAAGTGTTATGGCAGTACCTACCCTGGAGCAAGGGCTCCGGGGTAGGTACTGCCATAACATAAAGCTTAAATAAATTTAGTTTTATAAATATATATAGTTTAATAAAACTTATAATTAACCCTTACCGTCTTATTATAGGCGGCTTTTCTTAATAATAAATAAATCTTTTATTATAATACTTATTAATTATAATATTATTTAATTAATAATTAAGGATAAAAGAAATAATATAAAATATTCTTTTACGTTATTAATTAAGAAGCTTTAAACGTAATCCTCAATTTATTAATTTTATACGCCTTATAAATAATAATCGATTTAATAACGGATAAATAATATTTTAAAATTAATTCTTATAAGTTATAAATTAAGAATATTAATAATTTCAATTAAAATTCAAAAAAAAAATTAATAAGGTCTTTATAATTATTTACGTAAGTATAATAATAAAGTACTTAAAAGTATTATAAATCCCTTAAAGCAATTCAATATATATAAGTATTATAAAAGATTTTATTAACCGGAACGTCTTAAAAGAGTTAAATAAATATATAAATATTTTTTTTAATAATATAGTTAATACCCTATTTAAATTAAAATAAGGGGATTACGGTATTAATTTAAATAATAAAAAATTATTATATAATCTTTTATATAATTTATCTCGGGTAAAGTTAATAAAGCTTTAACGGTATTTAAAGAATATTATAATTTAAGGTTAAATTTATTACTTAACGTTACTTATAATCGTCCCGATCCTTTTTATATTTAAGAAGGATAACGGCTTTTATTTTTATATTAATTACTGTAAATTAAATACGGTTATAATTAAAATTTAATATTTAATATTTGTAATTATTAAGATTCTTAATTAATTAAATAACTTTAAACGATTTATTAAGTTAAACCTTAACGATATTTATTATTAATTATAAATTAAGTTTAACGATAAATAAAAGACGGCGTTCCGTATATATTATAGTTATTTTAAGTATCTTATTATATTATTTAAGTTAATTAATGCCTTAACGATTTTTTAAGCTTATATTAACCGTACCTTTATTAATTTTATCGATATAATTTTTATAGTTTATTTAAATAATATTTTAATATTTAATAAGAACCCGGCGGATTATTAACGTTATATTTAATAGGTCCTTAAGTAATTTTATTAATTTTAGCTTTATATTAATCTCGAGAAATATTAATTTAATATTACTTAAGTAAAGTTTTTAAGGTTTATCGTTTCTATTAAAGGGATTTAAATAAATTAAAAGTATATTGAAATAATTAAAAATTAATTTATCTTAAAAACCTACCGGAAAGTATAAGTCTTTTTAAGCTTTATAAATTTTTATTGTTATTTTATTTATAAATATTTAAAGATAATTAAGTTTTTAACTAATTTACTTAAAAGTAATAAAAAAAGGAAAAAAGCTAATCCGTTAAAGTAAAATAATATAATAAATACGGCGTTCCGCCGGCTCTATAAGATATTTATTAACGTATTATTACTCCGTTATTTTAACTTAAAACGGGGGGTATGAATAGGAACCGATATATCCAATTTTATTATTGTAAGTATCTTATTTTAATAATTTAAAAAAAGTTATTAATGCTTAATTACGTATTAATCCAGAAAAATAACCTTTACCGAATAAGATTATAAAATATATAATTAAAAGCTTTTCGTTATTATTATAACGTTTAAGTAATAACGGTATTATTTAAAAAGGAGTTTTAAAGCTATTTAAGTATAAAATAATTATAATAACCTCCGGAGGTTTATAAAATAATTAACGTTAAGCCCGCGTTAAATTAAATAAGCCTTAAAACTTATTAATTATAACTTTAAAATATTTTATCGTTAAAATCAAATAAACCTTATTAATCCTTTATTAAGATATTTAAACTATAAAGGAGTTGTTAAGAAAGAGTGTGTGTGATATGTATGATTGATTATTTAGCTAGGTAGGTGGCTTTGGATTTGAGTGAGTGCGCGCCAAGACCCCCGCGGAAGCTACCCGCTATGCTCATACATACCGTAAGCCGTGATGAGAACTGCGTTCTATAACAATATGCCGGCCAAAAAATCAAAAAAGCAACGCCCTCGTTGCATATTATTACCCTTGGTATAGCATTACTTATACCCTTATCGGTAATAGTTATAATGTATCTAAAGCGTCGAGAATGCTGAAGAAATAAAGAGAACGAATGGTAATAGCGTATAAGGCCGGTGTTAAAATCGCATATTATGTTGAAATTGAGAGGTATAAGTTTCTTGATTATCACTATGTATAGAAGTGAGACTATGTGCAGGGCCTATGCCGCTATCCTACTTAAGTTTAGTACGTCCGCCTTATTTAATCTGATCCGCGTTACGTAATCCTTTAAGTAATGATCCTATATATTTGATATTCCCCTTTAAACTCCGTATATAGCCCATAAATCACACTTATTAAATAACTCCTTTATAGCCCTAACGTTATATCCTTTTGTATAAGTGGCTCGTTACCGTATTTACTATGTAACTCCTTTACATCCTGAGTCCTAAGCTCCTTTATATAGTTATTATTTATTACCCGGCTTATTATCAGGTCCGCCGTCAGTAAGCATACGGTCCTTAGACTATCGATTTAATAGTTTTTTAAGGCTTAATATACGTTTAAATTACATAAAGGTTTTAATAAATAAGGCCTTTATTAATTTATCCGTTACTTACTCCGTAATATAAATATACTTAAGATTAATAATGCCGGCAGTAAGTTACTCCCGTAATTAATATAATTAAATACTTATATACTTTATCCTTACGTAATATACCGGGTTCTTTATTAAGGTAATAGCCTTTTAATTATTACCGTAAATCGTAATAATAAGTATATATTTAAATTTATTAATCTATATTTATTTTAATAAGTTTTTAAGCTATATAGCTTCTTTAATAGTTTATATTTATCCTATATATTCGGCTTTATAAGTAAATAACGTTATAATTAATTGTTATTTTAAAGATTAATAAATCGGTATATTCTTTATATTAAAGAAATATTTTAAAGTTAACTTACCGATAAAATCGGCTATAAAATTAGAGTTAATATATCTATTAAAAGCCTTAAACTTACCCTTATATATTAATTAAAAGTATATAATAATCCGTAAATAATATATAATTTACTTTATATATAATTAATATTAATAAAACGGATTTACAGAATACCGGCTAATAACCGTTACCGTATAAATTATATCCGGTTATATATTTAGTATAATATATATTAATAAACTTATAGTTAATTAATATTATTATTTAAACTCCGGTTTCGCTTAATAACCTTTAAATAACGGTTTTAATTTAAAATTAACTTATATAAATATATATATTGGGTAAGCTTTTTATTAATCGTAATTTTATATTACCTTCTTAATATAAGCTTTTTAATTAAAATAAATTATTTAATTTTATTAATTTTAAATAATAATAATACTTAAATAATAGTTTATTAAACTTAAGTTAAATATACGGAATTCCTTATTAAATATAGCCTTTAAGTCTTAAATCCCTTACCTAGATAAGTTAATTATTAAGACGTTATTTATATAAATAGTTACGATCGTATTAATTTTAAGGTAAAGGAATACGCAATAATCTATATAAATAAATTTAAAGCTTTATATAATTAAAAATTCTTAAAACCGGTTATATTATAACCGTAATAATTACTTTAATTTATATAGGTCCTTTTTAAGCTTATAGTAAAGCTTTTTACCGTTTTTACCGGTCTTTTCTTATCCTTTTAACTATTCTATATATATTTCTTCCTCGATAAAACCGTAAAGGAACGTTATTTTAACGTTTATTTACTTTAAATCCCAGTTATTAACCGTTATAAAAGTAAAGAAAACCTTATAGTTTATAAGTTTTACTATTAAGGTAAACGTTTTATTATAATCGATACCCTCTCGTTATTCGAAATTATTGAATATGCAGGATCGCCACTTGGGAGATCACGTAACGCGGATCAGATTAGATAAGGCGGACGTATTAGACCCAAGTAGGATAGCGGCATAAGCTTTATATATAGTCTTACTTCTATATATAATAATAATTAAGCAACTTACATTTCTTAATTTCAATAGGTTATAAGCTTAGACTACGTATTTAAGTACTTAAATAACGTCTTTTTAATATTTAATTTGGCTTATAAACGGTAATAAACTTATAGTATAAAATATACCCGTAAATAATACTTATACGTAAGTTATATTACTTAGAATTAACCTGGCCAGACGTATAATATTACGGTTATAAATAGAAAAGTTTACTTAATTATTTATATTCTTAAATTAAGAAAGGAGAATATTTTATTAATAAAAATATATAAACCGTTATTTCTTAACCTTATTAAAGGCCGTAAATGCTTATACGTTAAAGAATTAAGCCAGCATTAAGTTAATAAAACCAAGACGTAAAGCCCTTAAAGCTAATATATATATATAAAGCCTTAATCGGGGTTTAAGTAAGAAATTTAAGACGTTAAATAAATATTAAATATATTATAAACCTTTATTAAGTTTAAAGCCTTAAAAACTATATTAAAATTAAATTTTTTTAAGATTAATTAAAAATAAATTACTTTAATTTAAGTATATTACGGCTTAAAATTATTTATTTAAATTTAATTTTAAAAAGTAAATACGGGACGGAATAAATAATTAAAAGTTAACCCTTTTAAAATAAGGATTAATCTTTAAAAAAAAGGGATTAAGAATTAATTATAGAATTCTTTAATAAGTAATTAAACTTAAAATAAATTTATTTATTACGGATTATAAAGATTAAAGCTTTTAAGTTAAAATAAAATAATTAAAATAAATTTAAATATTTTAATTATAAAGATTAAGGGCCTTTAAGTAAAAAGGGATAGTAATCTTAAAAATATATATATAACGTTATAGTATATTATAAAGTTTCGTTTTAACCTTAATTAACATAAAGAATACTTTAATTAATAAGGCTTTATATTATTTATTACTTTAAATTATATAATAATCCCGTATAAAATATAATATTTAAACTTTATTATTCGGTAATATCGTTATATATAAAGTACTTTTTTTCCTTTTTATACTTAAAGACTTAAGAAAGGAAAACCGTCTTAATTTAATTAATAAAGATTAAATCGAAAATAGGGATTACTTATTATTATAAACGCCGAAGTCTTATGATAACTTCGGTTTAAAAGTATTTAAGGAACCCTTAATCGACTTATTAAATATTATTATTTTTAAATTAAATATAAACGTTAAAAATTAGATACCGTTATTTAACGTAAATTACTTTTTATCCTTAAATAATAAGTCTTTAATATATTAAACGTTATTAAACTTAAATATTATTAATAATTATAATATAATTAATATCTTATTAATATTATCTTCCGTATACTTTATTAAAAATAACGATTAAGAAAGACTTTATTATAAAAAGGTTTCAGAAAAGATGGGAAGGAAGGAAAGAGCAAAAGTGATGAAATAGTAGGTGGCAATAGAGTGCAATTGAAGATGGGCCGCAGCCCTTATATAAGTTGGTAAGGTATAGGTTACTTACTATAGTAATCCGTTATACCCTTTCTTTTTAAAGTATATATAAATCGATTCTACCCTTAATTAGCCTTTTTAATGTTTCTATTCCTTTATATATTTATTTATAAATTTAATATCTTTTATACTTTCCCCCTTTTTAATTCCCTTTATAATAAAATATTATCCTTAATATTATTATATTTTAAATTATATTATATCTATTTATATATATCTTAATTATATATATATTTTTTTATAATATTTTTTTAATAATCTGAATTATCGTAAATATAAAAGTTAAAAAAGTATTAATATAATATTAGCTTACCTTTACTCCCTTTATAATAAATTTACCGTTTTAATATTATATATTATTAATAGGTGCTTTTTATCCTTTAATGCCGTTTATATATATATTTGCTTATTTTTTTTATAGTTTTATTTTTAAATCTTACTTAATAATAATAAATAAATATATTAAGATTTAATTTTCTTAAGGATAACCCCCCGGTTTTATTATTCTAACTTATTAATAACGGTAATATTAGTACTTTATATTTATTTATTTTAAGGCTTAAGCTATTTATATTTATATTTTCCTTAAGTATAATATGTTTAATCCGTATAAGGGTATAATACGTTTTACTTTATTTATTAAAAGATTATAGATACTGCCCTTTATAAGGATAGGACCTTATAATTAATTATTTTTTACCCTACTTCTTTATTTATATATTTTTAATATTTCTTTTAATCCCGTTACTATTAAATATATCTCAGGTAAGTTCATTATGTAACTTTAAATACGACTTAAAAAGGCTTAATCGTTTAAATAGGTTTTATTTAAATTTTTTTTATAGATTTCAATATTTCTTTTTATTAATATATTTAAAATAGCATTATATATAATTATTTAATTTATATTTATTTATTAATACTATTTCTTTATTAATTTATTATATTAATCTTAAGAAAGTAATTAAAAAGATAATAATTTATTATAATTATTATTACTTATATATTGCTTCTTAAAAAGGTAAAGGAAAAAAAGAAAAAATAAAATAATTATTTATTAATTTTTAAATAACTCTCTGATTTTTATATGAATTTTTTTAACGCTTATTATTATATTTAATAATATTTATTGAAAGTATATTCCTTATTATAATTTTTAATATTTATTTTTATCTACTTATATACTTTTCCCTTAATTAATTAATATATTAAATACCCTTAAGGCTATATTTACTTATAAATAAAATACATTTTTATATTCTCTTAACGATTTACGTATAATTATCCTAATACGGGTATTTCTGGAAGGCATACTGAAAAAGGTTTTTTCTGAACGTAATAATATTACTTATTATCTTTATTAAGTTCCGTCCTAGCCGGTTCCGTCCGTAAATAAAATATTAATAATAACGTCCGATTATTTACTTACTCTATAATTATGCCGTATAGCCGTTTACTTTATCCTTCTTATTTATCCGTTTTCCTTACTTTGTTTTATTCTTTTAAATTTCTTTACTTTTTTAATTTACTCAATCTTTAATTCCTTTTATGCTTTAATTAATTTATCTTAAATTTAATTTAATCTCGTACTTAATTATTGGTTATCCCTTTAAAAGTATATATAAATTTATAACCTTAATATCAATTATTTACTTTATATTTATATTAATTTCCTTATAGTCTTTTCGGAATTTTTAATTTAAATTACATTAATTAAAATTACCCCTATCACTTCCTTATATCTTAAAAAACGTACCTTAACTATTAATTTTATTAAATTAAATAAATATATCCTTATTATTATTAAAGTTCATTTAAATATTAATTAAATAATTTATTTAAAGTTATATCCGTCGGTCCTTTTTAACTTTAGTTTATTTTAACTTTCTTACTTTTAAGAGCTTTTTATGGTATATATTTAGGTTTACGCCTTTTATATATATAGAAATATTTAAGCGTATATTTAATATTAATAAATTAATAACGGTTATTGATTTATTTTTATTAATTATTATCGTATTAAAGGTTTATTAAATAACGTTTATTTAAACTATATTTTTAAATATTAACCGGGCGATTATAGTTTTTATTTAGGTATATATAAATTAATTTACTTTTTAATTAATTATCGTTAATTCTTTTTTATAGATTTTTAATATCGGGATATAATTTAAGTAAATACTTTTTCTTTAATACGTTATATACTATTTAATCCCGATATTAATTGTAAGTTTAATATAAAAGGTTATACGTACTCTATAATTAATTATAATTTATAATTAATTTAATAGCTATAACCTTAATAAATATTTTTTATTATATTTGTTTCTTTTAATATTCGTTTATTATTATTATAACTTACTCTTAAATTTCGGTTATTTAATTCCGTTATTCGTTTACTTCGGCAATCCCCGTTTAATCGTTATTTACCGTCCTTATCCGCTTAGTTAATCTAGCCATCTATATCGTTTACTCTTTATTTATTAATTTAAATAATTCCTTTAATTTAAGTAATTTTTTTATTAATACGTTAATCCGGCCTTATTAAAATTATAGGACTATCTCGGTTATATAAGCCCGCTTAACATAATAAAGTTTATATAAAATATAGTTTATCCTTTTTAAGGATTAATTCCTTAATTAAGTCTTATAAATAATCATTTAAGAAAAAATAATATTATTTATTTAACCTAGACTTAATTAAGGATATCTTTAATTTAAGTTTTATTAACTTTAATTTCAGTAAGTTACTTTTCCCTTTTATATATAAAATAATTGTTAATTAATTCTCCGTTTAAATAATAAGTTTACCCGGTTTTTTTTATTAACTCCCTCTTTTTTTAAGTCCGCTATTTATGCTATATACGCGTAATAACCTTTATCCGCGTTTTTATAAGTATTTCTCCCTTAATAAGCTTCTTTTTCTGCCTCGTTTCCGTATATATAATAGCCTTTAGGGTTTTTAACTTAAATACGACTTTCTAACCGTTTTCAGCCAGAACCACTTCCGTAAGTAATATAATTATACTTTAAGGAAAAGTTTATATCCTTCTTTAACTTTATATAATTAACGTTAATAAACCTTATATTTTAAATTATTTTTAATTTTATTATACTTAATTTATATCGTTTAATTTTAACTCCGGACCGAAGTTATTAAGCGTATTATTATAATTTTAATCTTAATATATACTTTATTAAAAGAGTATATATATAGTTATCTACGGATTAAAGTTTTAATCAATCTTTAAATTATTTTATTAATTCTTTTAATCGTATTATTAAACTTACCCGTCGGGTTACTTTTTTAATAACGGGTTATTTTTATTTTAAGTTACGTCTTTATATATATATTGGTTTTCCCGCTCCGTTTTCTTTTTCGTTCTTAAGATAAGATAATTAATATAATCTTATGCCCCGTAACTACCGTAATAAAGAATAATATTAAATTTAATTATCTATTTTTAAGGTACGGTTAAAGTTTTAATTACCCGTTATTTAAAATAGATTTTTTATATATATTAATAATATGCTTTACTTATATTTTTAACATAATATCTATAATAAGTTTAATATTTAAATTTATAATCTATAAAAAAAGCGTTTTTTTAAATAGATTTTTTAATATTTAACTTTAATATTTAATTATATTTCTATTTATATATTGCTTTTAATATACTTTTTCTTTTTTTTTTAAGGAAATATTTTTAATTATAAATAATTATAACTTTTTATAATTTCGTTATTTTATAACTTATAATATAATAAATAAAAGATTATAAATAAAAGGTTAAAGGTTTAATATCCCTTTATTTATACTTATTTCCTCCGAATCTTTATTATATTCTTATTTCCTTTTTTTTTAGGTTTTTCGTTTTTAATTATATTTATTAAAATAATTATTTATTCTTTTTCTTTCCCCCTTTTTTTTTAATTTTTAAATCCGTATTTTCTTAAGATTTCTAATATACCGAAATATAAAAATAAATAAAACAAAATATAAAGGAAATAATATCATATTATTTATATATATTTCTTCCCCTTAAATCGTATTATTTATAATTATAACGGTTTCTAAAGGATTAAAGCGTTTTCCGTTTATATTTACTGGATTTTAATTCTTTTTATTATTTTTAACTTTAATTTATCGGAGGGTTTAAGATACCCAATACGTAATATAAATACTTTAAGATAATCCCTATAAAATAAGTTGGATATAAAAGTTTTATCTATTTTTTCCAATATATATAAAGCTTTATATTTTTTTATAAAGCTTTTAATAATAAATAATCCGACTTAACAAGGCTTAAATTTCTTAAAATTAAAGGTAAAATCTTATTATATAATTAACTACCTTTCCTTTAACGGGTTTTAATTTTATACTCCCTTATTATAACGTTTTTTCTATTAATTTTTTATTACGTTTAATTTCTCTTATAATTCCTTCTTAATGCTTACCCGGTTTATTATAAATCTTTAAATAACTTTATATATTACTTTTTCCGAAAACGGTATTATTCTTTCTATAATACGTATTTTAACTTTTAGCCTAATTATATTACGTTTATATATTATATTCGGCTTAACCTTAAAAAGGATATTAATAAAGGTATATTTTAAATATTTAATATATTTCGAATTAATACTTAACGTCGTTAATTTTCCCGTTTATATTTAATTATATTTTTATTAAGTTTACGTTTTCTTTATTACGTTTTATTAAATTTAATTATTAAACTTTATTATGTTTATTATTTTATACGTTATATACAGTATAAGGATAAATTGGATATTATATAATTAAAAGAAGTTTCTTATTTTTTTATTTATAAATACCTTCCCGATATTTATATATATTATAACGGGTTTTAAATAATAATTTATATATTTTTTTAACGTAATAATTACGTTTTTTACTTTAATTAACGCGATATAGAATAACTATATAAATTATAAAAAATAATTTATTATATTAAAGACGTACCAAAGACCCCCCTATACTTATTTAAAAGGATTAATAAAGTCTATTTTAAATAAATTAAAAAGAATTTTTATTTTAATTGGACTTAATAAAAACGTATAACTTCTATATATTTACTTCATATAAGTTAGGTACCCTTATACGTATTTTATAATATCTTTTATTATATCCGGTTATTAATAACGATACCGTAGTTTTTTTAATATAATTTTTAATAAGAAATATCTTACGTTATTATAAACCTTTTTAAGTATTTATATTATTTTTTTTTATTAAATATATTATTTAACGTTTCCTATATCCGTAAAGTAACTTATTAATAGTTGAATTAAACTTATAATTTATAAGCTATTTATTAAATTTAATTTATTAAATCATATTTTTCTTTTTTAATTTTATTTTTATTTTAAGATATTTAATAATATTAATATATTAATTATCGTTTTTATAATAAAGTAATTCCTTAAGTTTTAATAATTCCGTAAATTTATAATTAATTTATCTATATTTTATTTTATAATTATTATTTAATTTTATATTATATATTTATATTAACTTATTATTAATTATCTTTTATGATTATAATTCTCCTATATCCACTTTCTTCCTTTTATTTACGTTTTTCCTTATTAACTTTTTTTCTTACGTTTTAAGTTAATTAGCTTTTTAATTATTATATTATAATTTATATATTATTATAAGCGTTAATTCTATTCTTCTTCGCTTCCTTAAAAAGCTTTTTTAATATAATACGATATCCTTTTTTATTATTTTTTTATATTTAAATTATATTATTCTTATTCTTTTATATTTTAAAAGCTATTTTCTTTATTATTTTATTAGGTACGTAATCTAGGTTATTAAATAATGCCCTTAATAAGTTATCCGTAGCTTTATTAATCTCTTTTTTAATATATTTAATTTTAATATATAGCCTTCTTAATTTATTTATTTACCTTATAAAGATATTTTTATAATAATTTATATTTATAAACCCTAAAAATAACTTATAATTTATATATATAATTAAAACTTCTTTTATATTTAATATATAGGAAAATTTTTCTTTAAACGTAATAATAATTATTAATTCTCGTTTATAAATATTATAATTACGTTCAGTCTTATTTATTATATATAAGTTATAAATAAGTAAAACGGTATAACCGTTTTAAACTTAAATAATATAATATCCGGCTCCGTATTTTAAGGTATTAATATATATATAAACCGGTATCTTTAGGTTTTATTTAAATAAAGTTTTAGTTTTTATTATTATATTTTATATAAGTTAAAATAATATATTTTTTAACTCTTCCTATCTTTACTTTATATTTCCGGTTAAACGGGTAAACGGGCGAGTTATTTTTATAAAGCTTTTAATTTATTTTCTTATTATATTAATAATACTTAAGAATCCTTTAACGTCTTTTATATTTTACGATATAAACCAATTAAGTATATTTTTATACTTTCTAAGTTTAATTTATATACGTCCTTCTACCTTATAATTTTCCCTTAATATTTTAATTTTTATTATATTAATTTTTAACTTATTAAATAATAGTTTTAACTTTAATTATAAAATTTATAGAAAGAAATAATCTTTTAAAAAAATAAATTATTCTTCTTATATTTTATATACTTTAAAGATATTATTAAAATAAAAAATTAAATTAATAAAATTATATTCCCCTTTAAAAATAAGGAAAAATAACTTTAAATTTAATTTAAGGATAACTTTTAATATAATATTTATAAGTTTAATAAAGATAAATAAGGACGTACGTATTCCTTAAGCTATCTTTATTAATTATAATTATTTAATACTTAATACGTTAAAAATAAAATAATATTAATCGTTAAAATAGATTTTAATTACTTAATACCTATATTTTATATCCGTTTAAAAGAAAATTTTATATAATAAAATTCTTAATAAATTATATATTCTTTTTATTAACTTTATATAAAATGTGGGTAATATTTTATATATAAAGTAATAATTAAATATAAGTTATAATTCAATTTTATTTTCTTTCTTTATAAGTATAAGGAATACGTTCTATATACTTACTTATTTATTTATTTATATATATTTTTTATATATATTTAACTTAATTCCTTATTATACGATTATTATAAGCTATTATTTTTTATTATTTAATGATTTTTTAATAATAATTTTATATAGCTTAATCTTTAATTTTAATATTATTTTATATAAAAATAAATTTATTATTAAGATTTTATATAATTCTTTTATATTTATATCCTTATATATTTATAATGATTGAAGGATGGCGACGAATAAAGGGACCTTAAAGGTCCAAAACGATACGTATATATATGGCTCTAGCGATAATGAGGGGAGTATATTAAGTATAATAAATAAAAGTAACGTAATAGTTAAGAATAAAATAATAAACGGGTAAGTAGCCTATATTAATAGAAACGGCGATAACGTATATAGGTAATATAATAATAATAAGCCGGATAATACTTAAAATAAATAAAGGAATTAAGGTTAATAAAATATGTATATTAAAATACGTAAAACGCATAATAATAATACGGAGGTAATGGGTAAATAAGGGGGTAAAAAGGCCGGTATAATATCAAGAATGAAGGGTATAAACAGGGGGAAAAAATAAGAAAACCGCGGTAAAAATACTATTAAAAGTATATAAAAAGGAAATAAAACTAATAAAAAGGACGGGACCTTAAGGGACTAAAAATAAAAAACGGAGATAATATATCGCCCGGTAAAGGAGGGTAAAAGGGCGGTAAAGGAGGCGGTAAAAACCCTAAAAGGACTTTTTATAATAAAGTAAAAAAATATTATATTAAAGACTTAATTAATATTATAAATTAGATTAAAAAACGTAAAAAACTTTTATATAAAGGTAAAAATAAAGCTAAAGGAAATAGAACATTTACGGGGCTTTTAAGGGGCGGGAACGAAGGCATTAATAAAAAGTAAAAACGGCGGCTTAAGGTTAAGTATATAAAATAAAAATATAAAGGCGGCGGCCCCTTAAATAAAAGAAAATTAGGCGATAAAAATAATAAAAAAAATACCCGTAATAAAGAATAAAAGGATAACGGAGGAAAAAGCGGCTATATTAAAAAAGGCGAAAATAATAACGGTCCGTTTATTTAATAATAAAAAAAAAATACGGCGGTAAAAATAAACCCATTATAATTAATAAAAGCTTTTAAAATAATAACGGAATTATTAATAGAATAGATTATTACGGTATATAAATTATAAAGTAAAGATATTTTCTTTAATATAACGTTTTTAAAAATAAAAGAAAGTTTAAAAAAATTTAAAATTTAAATTAATAAAAGAAAGTATAAGTTAATTAAAATTTTAAGGTAATCGTTTACCGTTATAGTAAATAAAATATACTTATTATATTTTAAGGAAGTTAAAAGAGAAGTTACATTAAAAAATATTAAAAAAAAAAAAGAATACGGTTCTTTATTTAAAACTTAAGATCATTAACTATAAACTTCCATTAATAATAAAAAGACTTAATTCCTTAAGATATATAAAAAGGTATTTTATTATTATATTAAGTATAACGTTAACGAAGATATATAATAATATCTTAAATAAAAGGATTATTAAAAAAGGATTTCTTAAGATAACTTAACTATAAAATAAGGCAATTAATATTTTAAATATTTTAAATATTAAAATTATAAATATATTATTATAAAATATTTTAATATTATAAAGTATACGGTTTATATTAAGGGCTATAATATTTATAAGTATATAAAGTTAATAAATAAGAGGCTTATAAAGGGTACGCTTAAATACGTTATATATAATAAAGAAAAATATTTAATATAGGATTTTAAATATATAATAAAAGTTAAAGAGATTAAACGTAAGGAAACCCGGATAATTATAAAAATCTAACGGTATAATACGTATAAAATTAATTTAATAAGTTAATTAAAGGTAGTTTTAAAATATAAATTTAATTAATTAAATAATAAAAAATAAATAATGATAAAGAAGAAAAAGCTCCTTATAATCCCGATTTTAAAAACTAGCCATTTTATATCTTTAATAATAATTAAGAAGATATTAAGTTAAAAAACGTTTAACTTTAATAAGAAATCTATAACTTAAATAAGTATAAAAAAAGGAGCTTTTATAAAGGTTAATATATAATATATTAACGTTTTTAAGAATAATATAATATAACGTCCGTAATAAGAAAATTAAAGCCGTAATATTAATATTTAAGTTTAAAGAAGTTAAAAACGTTAATATTATAATAATATAGGAATTATTATATAATTTATTTATATATTTATTTATTAATTTAAGGGAAGAGTTTTACTTAACCTTTAAGGGGGATAAAACGATTAAAATATACTTCTTTATAAATAAATAGCTTAATATAAATAATTAAAATATTACTTATTATAATAAAAACCTTTATATATTCTATATTATAAAAAAAAAGGACTTAAAGGGCAACCTTAATATTTATAACGTATATAACCCGCCGTTGGTTAATAAAAAAACCTTTTATAATATTATTACTTAAAGAAATCTTAATTACTTTAAATAAATATATATTATTTAAAGACTTTAACTTATATTATTATATATAAAATGAAAAAGGGCATACGATAAATTACGTTAAATCGGATAATCTATTAATAATTACTATCTAAATTAACTTCTTATTATTAATATTATAAAAGACTATTATATAAAAAAGTTATAAGTTTAAAACAACGATTAATTTAACCTTTAATACGGAAAAGGTTATTAATATAATTATAATATATAGGCTATAAAAAGACTTAAAATATAATTCAGATTATATACCAATATAAATAATCTTAAATTAAACCGTTAATATAATTATATTATTACTGGTAAGGAAAGCGTAAAAAATAATTAAAGAAATAAAGATTTATATAAAAACGGAAGAAATAATAATATAATTCATAGACCTCCCTTAATTAAATAATAAGGACCGGATTAACCTTTTTATAAAGTAAATAATAAAAATATTAGATAAAGTAATCGATAAAACTATTTTAATAATAAAATCCTCTTAAAAAGTTAAAACTTATTAAAATAAAGGGTATATAACCGCGATTATAAAGGTAAAAAGGTTAATTAAATAAACTTTTAAATATAGGAATTAAAAGATATTTAATTAATTAAAAGTTATTTAAAAGGAAAAGGAAAGGATTATTAAAAAGGTTAAATAAATATACTTTTAATTTACGGTATATAATTTAACGGTTTTATTTCATAATATTTAAAAGTTAATAAAATATAATAAAAAATAAAATAAAAAAATAAAGTTTATTCTTAAATTCCCGCCTTTTAAGAAACTTAATAATATATTAATTAATACCTTTAATAATAAGATTAAGGTCCTTAAAAGAATATTTTTCCCTTTTTTATTAAAAGTTAACTTAAACGATATTAACGGCGTTTTATACCTTAATCCTATATTAATAAATAAAATAATAATATAAAATATAATAATTAAAGTAATTAATAAATTAAAAAAGGATAAAGTCCCGGGATTAAATAGAATTCTTAATAGATTCTTAATAATAATAATTTTACTTATTAAAAAGGTTTTTATTTATTTTTTTTAAGTATATTTTAACGTTAATTATTACCTACGTAAATTTAAGGAAATAAAGACGATTATCCTTAAGAAATTTATTAAGCCGGATTACTTTAAGGTAAAGTCTTATAAATTTATTATACTTTTATATACGTTAAAGAAAGCCTTAAAAAAAAAAATAATAAAAATCCTTAATAATTATATAAAGAATTACGGACTTTTCCTTAATTAATAAATAAAAATAAAAAGAAATTAATTAATAAAAATAGCCTTTAAAAAATTAATTAACGGCATATATATAATATAAAATTACGGAAAAAAGGATATTATAAGTTTTCTTTCTTTTAATATTATAAGTATTTTTAATAAAATAAACTATTAAAAGTTACTATATAACTTAAAGAAGAAAAAGATATTATTCTTTTTAATTAAATAAATAAAAAGTTTTTTAAGCAATTAAATTATATCGATTAACTTAAGATAAAAGATAAGCTTAATAAAGCCTATTATAATAAGGATTTTTTAAAGATTGTTTATTTTTCTTATATTATTTTTATTCTTTAACGGTTTATTAATTAAAAAGCTTATTAAGTTAAAATAAAAAATCCAAGTTAAAAACTTTATTAATAATATTTACCTTTTAACTTATAATATTTTTATATGTATAAATTATTTAGAATTAAAATAAACCTATAAAGTTTATCTTTAATAAGTAAGAACTTATAAAGTTTAATTTATATTATATAAATATAAATTTATTTATATAATTAAGAGTTTAAGGTTATATAATATAATAATTATAATAAACTTAAATAAAATTACGGTAAAGCCGGATATTAATATTAAAATCCTTAATTTTTAAATAAATAAGAAGTTTAATTAAAAGGATTATATAAAAAAGGTTTAAAAAAAGATAACTTTATAAGAAAAAGGCCTTGTTTATTTCGTTATATCGATATAAAGAATTACGTTATAGAAAACCCGGATTATCTATTAAATATAATAAAGCCAGTTATAATATACGTTATAGTTATTTAATATATACTTAAGGGTACTCCGGGATATAAGAAAAAGCTTATTTAAATATTATAGAAAGTCCAGAATCGGTATTTAAAAATAATTAACGGTACTTATAAAGTAACCTTTATCCCAGTATTAAAGTTTAAAGTCTTTATACCGTTAATTAAAGTCTTATTAAATTAAATAATTATTTAAGTAAAACTAAAAAAATATATATACTTAATTATAATAATAGGAAACGGGCGGATTTATTAGAATCTTAATAAGCTTAAAGTTAAAAAGAGTAAATTTAAAATATTTATTTTTTTTCTTATTAAGATAAAGTAAGAATAAGTAAAAAAAAAGGTTAATTTTACCGGTATCCCGGAAATTAGCCTAAACGGGTATAAACTCCCGCCAGGCATAAAAGAAACCGAGATTAAAGGGATTTAAAAAATAAAGGCTATAATGATTACTTTATAAGTTACGATAAAATAAATTAAACGTTAATAGAAATATAAGGACTTTATACTTTAAGGTTATCGTTATTTAACTTTTAATAATAAAAAGATTATTAATAAGGTAATAACGTATTAACGATTTAACTTTAAATAGGTAAAAACGGTTGTCAGGGTGATAACCACTCGGCCATCTTATGGATAAAAGTAGCTATCCGGGGTAGGTAATAGCGCTTAGGGGTAAGCCGCTATTACCATATATAAGAAGGTAGTCTACCCGGGGGATCACCCCCAGGGGTAGGCCCTACCCCGGAGCCCTTGCTCCAGGGTAAGTACTGCCATAATAGTATCCCCTCTTCTATAGGCTCGTCTCCGAGTTTATAAACTATAAACCACGCCTCCGGGGGGGAGTTACCCCCCGGGCTGGAGGTCCTCTTAGAACCTGATTGGGTAGGGTAGGTAAGTAAGGGTTAAAAGCTCCTTATTTAAGGGAGATTACCTCCGGTATAAGTCCGAACCTCTTAGGCCGGACTTAGATTTAATAGCCCGTAAATATAATCCAGGGGCTTAATAACTTTATAAGGATATAACCCGGGGTTTAATATCCTTATTAAGAATAACCCGTATCTCTTATTAAGCAGGTAAAGGCTACGTCTTAAAATGCCTTACCTACGGTCCTACGATTGGCCCGCGTAATTTTAGGGCGTTTCAGCCCCCCGTATCGGTAGTTTTCGGGCATTCCGGCCCCCCTCGGTAGTTTTCGGGCATTCCGGCCCCCCTCGGTAGTTTTCCTGTACCTCGGACCTCGGCCCCCGGTATTATAGGGTAGCGGGTCCTACCCGCCCCGTACTCACGCTTAATCTTACCTCCTAAGTTACCTAAAATGGGCGTCCTCGGATTCGAACTATAGACCTACCCCTTTAAACCCTTAGGGTTAACTCCGGGGGTATACTACCCTGAAGTTGCGCTATTACTCTGTCAGGGTGATAACCACTCGGCCACCAAGGCAAAAGTAGCTATCCGGGGTAGGTAATAGCGCTTAGGGGTAAGCCGCTATTACCATATATGAGAAGGTAGTCTACCCGGGGGATCACCCCCAGGGGTAGGCCTTACCCCGGAGCCCTTGCTCCAGGGTAAGTACTGCCATAATAGTATCCCCTCTCCTATGGGCTCGTCCCCGAGCCTATAGACTATAAATTACGCCTCCGGGGGGGAGTTACCCTTCAGGCTAAAGGTCCTTTTAAAACTTAATTGGGTAAGGTAGGTAAATAAGGGTTAAGAGCTCCTTACCTAAGGGAGATTACCTCCGATATAGGTCTGAACCTCCTAGGCCGGACCCGGATTTAATGGCCCGTAAGTATAATCCAGAGGCTTAATAACTTTATAAGGGTATAACCCGGGGTTTAATATCCTTATTAAGAATAATCCGTATTTTTTATTAAATAAGTAAAGGTTACGTTTTAAGGTGTTTTACCTACGGTCCTATGATTGGCCCGCATAGTTTTAAGGCGTTTCAGCCCCCCGCATCGGTAGTTTTCGGGCATTCCGGCCCCCCTCGGTAGTTTTCTTTTCGGGCATTCCGGCCCCCCTCGGTAGTATTCCTATACCTCGGACCTCGGCCCCCGGTACTATAGGGTAGCGGGTCCTACCCGCCCCGTACTTACGCTTAATCTTACCTCCTAAGTTACCTAAAATGGGCGTCCTCGGATTCGAACTGTAGACCTACCCCTTTAAACCCTTAGGGTTAACTCCGGGGGTGCACTACCCTGAAGTTGCGCTATTACTCTGTCAGGGTGATAACCACTTCTCATGGACAAAAGTAGCTATCCGGGGTAGGTAATAGCGCTTAGGGGTAAGCCGCTATTACCATATATGAGAAGGTAGTCTACCCGGGGGATCACCCCCAGGGGTAGGCCCTACCCCGGAGCCCTTGCTCCAGGGTAAGTACTGCCATAATAACGGTTTAATTTACTTTTTATTTATTATATATACCGGGAGTCGGATAAATACCGGATATAAATACGGATAAAAAAAGTAAAACGTTATATATATCCTTATTTCTTATCCCTTATTTATAAAGGTTAAATTAAAACTTATTGTAAAAATTAATATTTATAATTATTATTAAATATTATTTATAAAACGAGGTATCCGGGTAACCGTTAAGTTTATAATATCTACCGGATTATTATTATAATTTAATTTTATTATAAAAATAAACAAAATTACCGAAGATTTTACGGAGAAAACCCGTTATTAATTAAGGAAGAAAAAGAGGAACGGAAACCGGCTACGTTAATTATATAAACCGGAAAGTATCTTTTATAATCGTAAAAATATAATAATAAACGCTTATTAAAAGTTTTTAAAGGAATTAATAGCGATAATAATATAAAAGGAATATATATTAAACGCGTAAGTATTAATAAGAATATTTAAAAATATTATATAAAATTAAAATAATATAAATATATAAAAGAGCGGAAAAGTAATAAGCTTAAAGATAATTTTTATAAGGATATAATTATAATATTACGGATTTTCTTAAAGGAGTTAAAATATAAAAAGTATATAAATAAATTATTACTCTTTAAATAGCCGTTAATATCCTTTATTTTAAAGGATAAAGGGTAAAGGCCTGATAAACGTTAATTTTTACTTTAACGTTATAAGTATCAGGTTTTTACGGTTATTAATAAAGCTAAAAGGCCGTATATTAAGGAACGCCGGAATTAACTTAGCTAGACCCGTAGTATAAATCAATCAATCAATCAATATATTTATAATATTTAAAGTATTTTAAGTTATACTTAATTATTTAGGATAATATTTCTTAATATAATACTTTTTTCTTTTATTTATACTTATAGCTTTTTATATAACTTTAAAGTATTAATCTTCCTTCTTATTACCCTTTTATCCGTTAAGAATATAACTTATAATAATTCTATTTTAATATTTGCTTTTTTATTTTATAATTTTAAAGTTAATTTATCCGTAACTTTATATACGTATCTTAAATAAATTTAATAAATACTATATTTATATTTTAATAGTTTTTAATAAGTTATTAAGTTATCGGGTTATTTAATTTTTAAGATTATATTTTCTATAATAAGTAAATAGTTTTTATTATCTTTATTTTTTATTTACTTTATTTTCTTTTTCATATTATTATAATATATAGCTTTTTCTTTTTATTATTAGCCTTTTTATGTTATTAATTATTCTTTTAATATATATAATTTTTTATTTTTATTATTATAAATATTATTAATTTAATTCATATCGTTTCTTCTTTATATATTATATATTCTTTATATTATTTAACGCTATTTTACGTAATTAATAATAACTTTAAATATTATATTATTTTTTTATTTACCTTATTAAGTATTAAATCTATAAATCTAATTATCTTCCGTTTTTATTTAATAAGTTATTATTAATATAAAATAAGGCTTATTTTTAGTTTTAAATTATTAATCGGATTATCTATTATATCTTCCTTAATTCCTTTATTATTTCCTTAATACTTCTGAGTTTCTTTATTATCTTTTAGGTATTCCCGTTACCGTTTTATCCCTTCTGATTTTTTTAAACCCTTATTTAATTATTCCTATTTACTTTTTATTTAACTTATTTCTTTTTCCCTTTTTTATTACTTTAATTTATTTCTAGTTTTCCCCTATTTGCTCCGATTATCCCCTATATACTTTTTCTTCTTTTTAAGTATATAAATATGCTTTTCTTTTTTTATTAATTAATTATTAAAATATACGTTTTTAAAGTTAACCTTATTCTTTAAACTTTTTCTTTTCTTATAATTTATTAATTTTAATTAATTTTTTAATTTTTTAATTTAACTTTTAAGCTTTCTTTATTACTTTTATATTTAAATAAGTTTAACTTAATTTCTTTTTTTAATATTATTACGTTTTTATAATATAACTTCTTATATATTAACTTTTAACGTATTTTACTTAACGGGCGTATTTAAGGTTTAAGTAACTAAATATCTTTTTTATAAGTAATATCCTTAATCTTTAATATCTTTATTTAAATTTTAAAGTTAACTATAATTAATTTTAATTATAAAAGTCTTAATAAGATATTATAATTTGGGTTATTTTTTAATATTATAAATATTTATATTAATTTAATTATTTTTACGATTCAAATATTAAATATAACCTATATATAAAGTAATATATAGTTTCCGTTTATTATTAATATATTTAAATAATTAATTCTGAATAATTTTAAAGGCCTTTTTTTTATCCGTAATTTTCTTATTATATTTAAATTAATTATAATAACATCCGATCCTTAATTAACTTTTATATTAAGTAACTTATTTATTTATTCCGGTTAATAAATAATTATTATTTTTATAAAGTATATTTATTTATTTTTATTAAGTATAATTTTAAGGTCTTATTTTAAGCCCGCGATTATAATATTATTAATCTTAAGTTATTTATTCTGGATTATTTTTTATATCTTTTTTTTATTATTCTTAAGAACTTCCTCAATAATTATAATCTTTTTATAATATATATAGTTAAGGTTTAATACGTTCTTTATAAATTGGTTTATCTTTTTTTTAAAATATAATAAAAATTATATTAAGTTTATCGTAAAGAGTATAATATTATTAATTAATAAGATCCGCTTAACGTTTAAGGCTTATTCCCTTAATAGCCCAATAATTTATTAAAGTTCTTTTTTTTCC
The DNA here is from genome assembly GCA_019925105.1 of Niebla homalea. Lineage (NCBI taxonomy): Eukaryota > Fungi > Ascomycota > Lecanoromycetes > Lecanorales > Ramalinaceae > Niebla > Niebla homalea. The sequence goes on from JAHGAU010000020.1 coordinate 187,146, forward strand.
CCGGTTTTCATTTTTTTTTCGGCTTTCTTTTTGCTCGTTTCCCAGTTTATATAAGCTTAATCTTTTCTTCTGAATCGTTATTTTCAGTTTATCGTTACTTCGCGGCTACGTTCGCCATTATATTTACTTCATAGTTAACGTTTTTATTAAAGGGATATCCTTCCTTTATAGTAATAGTTTCATAATTAAAGCCGTTAATTATTCCTTTATTATCGACCTTATTAAAAACCTTTTTTTCTTCCTATATAATTAAGGCGATAATTACTACGTTTATTAATATATTTAATTAATTGTTAAGCGGTATAATTATAGGTAATAATAATAATCGGTAATCCATATTATAATGCCCGTTTTTATAATCTTAATCCTTTTTTTATATATATTTTTTTTTATTAAAGCTTACGTTATTTCCGTTATATCTTTATTTATAGCTTATATACTCTTCTGTTAAAAATATATTATAATACTTATAATAAATAAAATATAATTTTATATTAAATAACTTAAAGTTATTAATATAGGGGTTTTTAAACTTAATTAAATTAAGTAATCTTAAAGTAAATTAATTATTTCCTTTAATATCTTAATTAATATATAAATTCTATTAATAATTTTACGGCCTTTAATTTATATTTTCCGTTTAATTATTAATGTTTTATTAGGATGGATTTTAAGGTTAATTTTAATATTTAAGTTATTAAAATGGTATTATTTATAATAATTATATAAACAGTATTTATATTATTAATATATCTTAGAGCCTCTTATTTATACGGTTTTAAGGGTATTTAATTTATTGCGTTTCTCTTACTTATAATATTTATATAATTCCGTCGTAATTAACGTATATTAAATTTATTTTTAACGTAGTTTCTTGGAGGCTTTCATTCGTATAACTTAGTTAATTTATAAATATTTAAGCTTTAAGATTTACCTTTTTATCCTTTTTTTTTAAGCTTTTACTTTTTTTTTATTTTTTCCGTAACCCATTTTATTTTAAGGTATACTTTATAAAGATTAAGCTTTTTATATACGTTCTTTATTAAATATTTATAAAGCTTTATATTTATTGAATTATTTTTAAAACGATTAATTACGTTTTTTAATATATATTTAATTATTTTATTTATTATATTCTCCGGTTTTTCGGGTTTAATATTTTTTCCGTTTAAATTATATATAATACGGAATATACGTTTATAATAATTAAAAATAAAATTAATTCTTTAAGATAATATTTTAATATTATTCGTTATTTACTTTATAAGGTTATTAAAATTTAATTTTAAGAATTCTTAACTTAATAATTTCTAGAAGTTCTTTATATTTTCTTTTATAATGTTATTTATTGCTTCGTTTATAAATAAAAGTTTAATTTTTAATTACTTAATTTAATACGTTACGTTTTCTTTAAGTTTTCTATTTATTACGTTTATTTATTAATTAAAAGAAATATTTCTCCCGATCTTTTTTTATACGTTATAAATCCATCTTTATATATTATTTAATTTATTTTCTTATTCATTAAGTTTTTTTATTTTATAAAATAAAGTCTTAATTCTAAGTTATATTATAATTTTTTATTATAAAGTTTCCGATGATTTTAAGGTAAAAATTAAGATTATTAATAATATTATAAAGTTTTCTTTTATATTTAATTTTATTATTATTATTAAAAAGGATACCTAAAATTATTTAAGTGCTTTTTTTACTTTATATATATTAATTAATTCCCCTTTAAATTTAAAGGATTAAGGGATTCTTAATAATATTTTATTATTCCTGGAAGAAAGGTTAATAAGGTTTATTATTAAGTAATCTTTAATAATACTTATAATTATTAATAAATACGGGATGGCCCCGTAATTCATATAAATTTATCCTGGTTTTTTTTATTTTTTATTTAATATAAAGTAAAAAAGCATATATTCTTTTTAATAAAGGAAATAAAATAATAATAAAAAAGGTAATAATATTATAGTTAATTCCTTAATTTATATAATAATATTTAACTTTATTTTTCCTTTTTTAAGGGTATTAAGATATATATAAAATAAAATATATTATTATTAATATATTATTAATATTAATAAAATATTTTAAAGAAAGGGGTTTATGGTTACTCCAAATAATTATATTTTATTTTTATCTTTTTTTTCAAGGAAAAGGTTAAGTTAATATATAATTATATAACGTTAATAAGGGTCCTTATAGTTTCTTAGGTTATTATATAAGTATATATAAGTTATATTTTATTATAGGTTTACGTTTTTTTTTAAATTAAAATAAGTTCTAATTATTTATTTTAATTTTCTTTACCTTTTATACGGGAAAGCCTTAAAGAGGGTACCGTTAAATTAAATAAGTTTTACGTTGATAACCACTATAAATCATTATTAATATTCTTGATATATATACGATATAATTATTATTATAAATACATTTATTTTTATTTTCTTTTATTAATTCTTTTAATTGGTTTTATTATTTATTTCTTTTTATTATTTACTTTTTTAATTTACCCTCTGGTTTTTTAATTTTTAATTATTTAATTTATAGCTTAAAATAAAGGGCTTATTATATCCGGTTCGTATATTATATAACCTACGGTTATTTCTTAAGAATTTTAAAGATTAATTTAAACCTTTATAAGTGGTTTAGAACCTGGCTATTACTTAAGTAGCTTTTAATTTAATAATTTACGTTTTAATAAAAAATATCTTTTTAAGTAATATATATATTTATTTAAGCCTTATTAAGGAATCTTATTTTCGTTATTCTTATTATTAAGATATACGGTTTAATTCGGTTACTTTAATAGCTATTAAGGAATTTTATATGCTTATTAATATTAAGGTGCCCGGTATTACTTATAGGTTTTAAAAGATCGTTTACCCGGCATAAAATGGTCTTTAAGATTAACTCTACGTCTCCAGGGAATATATACGATACTTTAAACTGAATTAAGGAGTCTTACTTATAATAGATAAATTAATTACTCGGAATTATTTTATGAAACTTATAGTTTAATTACTCGGAATAATTTAATAAACCTTAAATTTAATCGGATTTAGTTACTTATATTAATCTAATGAATCTTATATTTTAATTATTATAACTGTTAATTATTAAATAGTAATTTTACGTCGTTTAAGGTAATTAATTTTTTTTCTTTAATTACTTTAATTTTTTTTATTTTAAGAAAGCGGCTTATATTAATATATAAGTCGTAATTTCCTTAGCGATAATTTAGAATATCCGGTAATATATATGATTATTTCTTAACTAAGGTTTAGGCCCGTTATTAATATAAGGGGTATTATTATCCTTTCATAATCAAGGCGTTTTAAAAAAGTTATTTTTTTTTTTTTTACTTCTTAATTTCTAATAATTAATAGTTAATTAATAGATATTAATAATACTTTATTAATACGTACGAACGGGGTCCCCATATTGATTAAAAGTAATAATAAGAATATCCGAATAAGGATATTTAGAAAAAAGTTACTTAAATACCTTTATTTTTCTCGATTTTAATATTTATTTAATAAGTAAGTGGTAATTAGAAATATTCTATAAATATATATGAATCTATAGCTTATTATTCTCGTTATATATATATAATATAATAATAATAAAGGTCGGTTTAATATAATATCTTTATAATTTTTATTGCCGTTAATTAAGGAAAAAACACGGTAAATTATTTACGATTAAATCGTATAATTAAACCGAAGTCTTTAATATATATAAGCAGATAAAAGCCTTCTTAAAACCGTTAAAAAAGATAAAAAGGAAAAAAAAAGTAAAAGTAATAAAATAGCAAATAATAATAAAGTATAATTAAAGATAAGCCGTAGCCCCTATATAAGTTAATAAAGTATAGGTTGTTTACTATAGTAATCCGTTATACCCTTTCTTTTTAAAGTATATATAAATCAATTCCACCCTTAATCAGCCTTTTTAATGTTTCCATTCCTCCATGCATCCATCCGCAAGTTTGGTATCTTCCATGCTCTCCCCCTTTCCAGTTTCTTTTAAACTTAATCCCTTTATTAATAAATTAACGGTAATGAATATCGTAAAGTTAATAAATAAAGGATTAAATAACGATTAATAACCTTTAAAAATTAAAAAAGAAAGATACCCTTAAGGTATATATAGTTTTAAAAAACCGTTATAGTATTAATATTAAGTATCTAACTAATATTATAGAAAACCCGGATATAATTTAAAAAAGTCTTAAAGATTAATATAAACCTGAAAGGTCCGGACTATATACGGAGTTTATTTAAGAATTTTATAAACTTATAAAAAACCTTAAATATAATAATCGATAAGTATAATAGCCGTTATTAAAAAGTCTATATTAAGATTAAAACGATTTATAGTTCCTTAATTATCCCGGATTATTTTATTATTTAAATATTCTTAAATAAATTAAGGGAATCGTAATAAACGTAATACTCGGTATTTACTTAAACAGCTATATAGTAAAGCCCGGGTACCTTTAAATTTCACGATATTATATAAAGGGCCCGTAATAAGGAGGCTCGGGCGGTTATTTAATAATTAAACGTTTCAATATAAACTTATAAGGATACGTTAAAGGGTAATAATAAAAGGACCTTTAATAAAACCTAAAAGAAGCTTATTTATTAATATTATATCCAGAAAAGGCGTAATAATAAAAATATATTAAGGATAAATATTAAGATCTTTATTCCGAAAAAAAGCCTATAAAATTCTATATTAAGAAGCCTAAGATTATTAAGGAAATTACCACGTTCATAAACCTTTCAGTAATAGACTTTTACTTATTAACGTATATATAATAATTAATAACGATAATATTTATTACCTTAATAAACCTATAAAAACTGGTAATCCTTAATAATAATTATAATTAATATATCTTTTATAAAAAGAAATTCTTTTAATTTAAGGCCCGGGTTAATAAGAACGAGCTATATAAAGGGAATAAGTATTACCTATATAATATATAGGGTAGATAATAAGCCGGTTAAGGTAAAATTTACGGATATAATATATTCCTTAACGAACTTAATTAACCTTATATCTAAAATATAACTTCTGGATTATAAGGCTTAACTTAATATAATACGGACGGTCCGGACGGTAACTTATAATTAAAAAAAACTTATTTATAGTAAATAAAATAGTTTATTTATAATCGATTTATAAGAATTTACCCTTATTATAACGGCATTTAACGTACTTTTAGTTATATTTACTTAATATATATATATAATTTACTTTGGAGCTTAAAAATTATTTTAATTAACGGATATATCGACCGGGATAAATCTTAAACGTAAATATTATTATAATAATAAAATTAAAAATGTTTATTATACGTATTATATTATTAAATAATTATACTTTCAATTATATAAAGAATACCTTAAACCTATAGAAAACCCGTTAAAGCTTATTTATATGGACCTTTTAAGGATAATTAATTTTTAAGGGTATAACGGAATAACGTATTATATAATCTTTTACGATAATAAAATTATAATATTAAAAGTTCACTTATTAATATATAAATTAAACGTAATTTAACGGTTTAAGGAGTTTAAAATTAAATATAAACGACCCCGGATTAAAAAATTAAATACCTTTAGGTTAATAATAAGGGTAAATATATATTTTAGGTTTTCTTAAATTATTTAAAGTAATATAAAATTATTTTTAAAATAATAATACGTAAAAGCTTTAAATAAAATTTAATTAATAAAAAAATTAATTAAAAAATTAATAAGAAAATTAAAGCTATATAAATAATAAAGGGTATATTTAAAAGCTTTTAACCAAAGTTGGTTTAAATATTAAATTATATAATTATACGGATATTATATATATAACTTAAAAGGGTAATATTATATTAAGCTTAATATAATAAGAAATTAAACGTATTTTATATACGTATTTTAAGATTAATTATATACGTAAGGATAATAAGTTATTAAATTAAGTTAAATAATAAATTAAAATTATATATCTTAATAGGTTTTAATAAAGGGATTAATAAATACTTTAAAGTAATTAAGTTATAAGTAAAACGGTTTAATCTTATAATAAAAAACGTATATAATATATATATCGAAGAAAAACGGATAATATCGTTAAATAACTTAGATTATAATAAGCCCGTTAATTGAATCTAAGAGCTTAAAAAGGTAAAAAAGCCTTAATAAGACCTTAATTTAAAGGAGAAGTTCAGGAATTACGGTTTAATTAAAACGGATATTATAAATATAAGTTTTATTTTTATTTTTATTAAGCAACCTATACGTTTAACTATAATCCTTATTTAATAAATAGCTTTATTAAACTTTTTAAGCTTAATAATTAAAAATTTAAAGATTAATTATAATTAAGGATAAAGGTAATAAATTAAGAACTTAATTAAAGATAACCCCGGCTTAATATTTCCCGATAAACCATATAATATATTATTAGATCTACTCTTTTTCTTAATTTTATTAATCCGGGGTAAAAAAAAACCGTTATATCCTTTAACCTTAATATCCTTTAAGATAACCCCGGAACTCGTTAAGCTTAAAACTTATAAAAAAGCTATAATAAATAAATATATCCGGATAAATTAAAAATTAACGGAAAATAATAAATACGGTTCTTTTAAAGAAAATAATATTTAAATCTTAATTACGCGGAATTAAATCCCCACCGGCATAACGATATTATAAAGATAGTAAGTTTATACCCTTAAACGTAAAGTTAATAATAATATGATTCATTATAAGGCCCGGTAAGTAATACGTAATTTCAAATAATAAAAGGGTATTAATTATAATAAAACGTTTACCTCGGTAATAAAACTTATAAACTATAAGGTTCTTTTTACCTTCGTAGCGGTTATTAGCTGGGATTTAAAGCAAATAAACGTTAAAATAACGTTCCTTTATAATCTTATCGAGGAAGAATTATATATAAAATAGTTAAAAGGATAAAAAAAGACCGATAAAAACGGTAAGAAGCTTTATTATAAGCTTAAGAAGGGTTTATATAGATTAAAGTAATTATTACGGCTATAATATAACCGGTTCTAAGAGTTTATAACTATATAAAGCTTTAAATTTATTTATACGGATTATTACGTATTCCTTTACTTTAAAACCGGTACGATTATAACTATTTATATAAATAATATCTTAATAACCGGCCCGTTTAAGTAAGGGATTCGGAACTTAAAGGTTATACTTAATAAGGAATTCCGTATATTTAACCTAAATTTAATAAGCTATTACTTAAGTATTATTATTATTTAAAACCGATAAAATTAAATAATTTATTTTAATTAAAAAGCTTATATTAAAAGGGTAATATAAGATTACAATTAATAAAAAGCTTATTTAACGTATATACTTATATAAATTAATTTTAAACTAAAATTATTATTTAAAGGCTATTAAGTAAAACCGGAATTTAAATAATAATATTAATCGGCCGTAAATTTATTAATATATACTATATTAAGTATATAACCGGATATAACTTATACGGTAACGGTTATTAACCGATATTCCGTAAATCCGTTTTATTAATATTAATTATATATAAAATAAATTATACGTTATTTATAGACTATTATATACTTCTAATTTTGATATAAGGGTAAACTTAAAACTCTTAATAAGTATATTAATTCCAATTTTACGGCCGACTTTACCCGTAAATTAACTTTAAGATATTTCTTTAATATAAAAAATATACCGATTTATTAATCTTTAAAATAATAATTAATTATAACGTTATTTACTTATAAAGCTGAATATATAAAATAAATATAAATTATTAAGGAAGCTATATAATTTAAAGATTTATTAAGATAAATATAACTTAATAAATCTGAATATATATTTATTATTATGATTTACGGTAATAATTAAGGGGTTATTGCTTTAATAAAGAACCCGGTATATTACGTAAGGATAAAACATATAAATATTTAATTATGTTAATTACGGGAGTAACTTACCGCCGGCACCGTCGATTTCGAGTATATTTATATTATAAAGTAGGTAGCGGATAGGCTAATAAAGGCCTTATTTACCAAAACCTTTATATAATTTAGACGTATATTAGGCCTTAAGGAACCATTAAATCGATAGTCTAGGGACCGTATGCTTACCGACGGCGGACTTAATAATAAGCCGGGTAATAGGTAATAGCCATATAAGGGAGTTCAGGATTTAGGATATAGGGGAGCTTACCGACTTAGGATACAGGGGAACTACGTAGCAAATACGGTAACGAGTTACTTATATAAAAGGACATAACGTTAGGGCTATAAAGGAGTTATTTAGTGAGTGTGATTTATAAACTATGTACGGAGTTCGAAGGGGAGTATTAAATATATAGGATCGCCACTTAAGAGATTACGTAACGCGGATCAGATTAAATAAGGCGGACGTGCTAAACCCAAGTAAGATAGCGGCATAGGCCCTGCATATAGTCTCACTTCTGTACATAGTGATAATTAAGCAACTTATACCTCTTAATTTCAATAGAAATTACGTATTACTTACCGGGCTTTATAACGAATTATATTATTATTAGCTTTACGTTTAAGGGTATAAACCTACCGTCTTTATAATATCGTTACGTTAATAAGGATTTAGTTTCGCGTAATTAAAACTTAAATATCGTTTTCTTTAAAGGAACCGTATTTATTATTTTCTATTAACTCCCAATTTATTTAAGTATATTTATTTATTATAGCTTTTTTATAGGTTTTAAGCTTAATAAGTTCCGGGGTTATTTTAAGGGATATTAAGGTTAAAGGGTATAATAATTCGTTTTTATTTTAAGTTAATAAAGCCGAGAAAAAAAATAGATTTAATAATATATTATGCGGTTTATCGGGAAATATTAAGTTAAGGTTATTTTAATTAAGTTCTTAATTTATTATTTTTACTTTTAATTATAATTAATCTTTAAGTTTTTAATTATTAAGTTTAAAAAGTCCGGTAAAATTATTCATTAAATAAAGATTATAACCAGATATATAAATCGCTTAATAAAGGTAAAAATAAAACTTATATTTATAATATTTATCTTAATTAAACTATAATTCCCGAACTTCTCTTTAAATTAAAATTTTATTAAGGTTTTCTTACCCTTTTAAGTTCTTAAATTTAATTAATAAACTTATTATAATCCGAGTTATTTAATGGTATTACTTATCTTTCTTTAATATATACGTTATATACGTTTTTTATTATAAGATTAAACCGTTTTACTTATAAGTTAATTATCTTAAAGTATTTATTAATCCCTTTATTAAAACTTATTAAAATATATAATTCCGATTTATTATTTAACTTAACCCAGTAACTTATTATCCTTACGTATACGATTAACCTTAAAATATATATATAGGATACGTCCGGTTTTTTATTATATTAAGCTTAATATAATATTACCCTTTTAAGTTATATATATAATATCCGTATAATTATATAGTTTAACGTTTAGATTAACTTTGGCTAAAAGTTTTTAAATATACCCCCGTTATTTATATAGATTTAATCTTTTTATTAATTTTCCGGTTAATTTTTTTATTAATTAAATTTTATTTAAAATTTTTATATATTATTATTTTAAAGATAATCCTATATTACTTTAAGTAATTTAAAAAGGCTTTAAATATATATTTATCCCCGCCGTTAACTAAAAGGCGTTTAATCTTTTAATCCGGGGTTATTTATATTTAACTTTAAATTCCTTAAACCGTTAAATTACGTTTAATTTATATATTAACGGGTAAACCTTTAATATTATAATTTTATTATTATAGAAAATTATATAATATATTATTCCGTTATACTTTTAAGGTTTAATTATCCTTAAAAAGTCTATATAAATAAACTTTAATAAGTTTTCTATAAGTTTAAAGTATTTTTTATATAATTGAAAATATAATCGTTTAATAATATAATACGTATAGTAAACGTTTTTAACTTTATTATTATTATAACGTTTACGTTTAAGATTTATTTTAATTAATATATCCGTTAATTAAAATAATTTTTAAGTTCCAAAATAATTTATACGTATATATTAAATAAATATAATTAAAAGTATATTAAATGCCGTTATAATAAGGGTAAATTCTTATAAGTTAATTATAAATAAGTTATTTTATTTATTATAAATAAGTTTTTTTTAATTATAAATTACCGTCCGGACCATCCGTATCATATTAAGTTAAGCTTTATAATTTACAAGTTACGTTTTAAATATAAAATTAATTAAGTTCGCCGGGGAGTATATTATATCCGTAAATTTTATTTTAATTAACTTATTATTTATTTTATATATTATATAAATAGTACTTATACTTTTTATATAATTTATTCTTATTGATCCGGGCCTTAAAAATGAGGATTAATAAGGTCTTAATTCCTTTTAAAAGAATCTCTTCTTATAAAAAATATATTAATTATAATTATTATTAAAGATTATTAACTTTTATAAATCTATTAAGGTAATAAATATTATTATCGTTAATTATTATATATACGTTAATAAGTAAAAGTTTATTATTAAAAGGTTTATAAGCGTAATAATTTCCTTAATAATTTTAGGCTTCTTAACACGGAACTTTATAAACTTCTTTTTAAGATAAAAGTCCCAGTATTTATTTTTAATATATTTATTATTACGCTTTTTCTAAATATAATATTAATAGATAAGCCTTTTTTAAGTTTTATTAAAAATCCTTTTATTATTACCCTTTAACGTATCCTTATAGGCTTATATCGAGACGTTTAATTATTAAATAACCGTCTAAGCCTTCTTATTACGGGTCCTTTATATAATATCGTAAAATTTAAGGGTACCCGGGCCTTACTATATAGCCGTTTAAATAAGTATTAAGTATTACGTTTATTACGACTCTTTTAATTTATTTAAAAATATCTGGATAATAAAGTAATCCGGGATAATTAAAAAGTTATTAATCGTTTTAATTTTAATATAGACTTTTTAATAACGGTTATTATACTTATCGATTATTATATCCGGGGTTTTTTATAAGTTTATAAGTTCTTAAGTGTCAGGGTGATAACCACTCGGCCACCAAGGCAAAAGTAGCTATCCGGGGTAGGTAATAGCGCTTAGGGGTAAGCCGCTATTACCATATATGAGAAGGTAGTCTACCCGGGGGATCACCCCCAGGGGTAGGCCCTACCCCGGAACCCTTGCTCCAGGGTAGGTACTGCCATAATAGTATCCCCTCTCCTATGGGCTCGTCCCTGAGCCCACAGACTATAAACCACGCCTCCGGGGGGGAGTTACCCCCCGGGCTGGAGGTCCTCTTAGAACCTGATTAAGTAGGTAAGTGGAGGCTGAGAGCTCTTTATTTAAGGGAGATCACCTCCGGTGTAAGTCCGAACTCAGTGGATTTAGTGGCCCGTAGGCATAATCTAGGGGCTCAGTGACTTTGCAAGGGTATGGCCCGGGGTTCAGTGTCCTCGTCAGGAATAACCCACTTTTCTCTCATTAAGCAGGCCCGGGTGACCTTCAGTAGGTACCCGTACCCGCACCGTTCCTTATTGGGCAGGTAAAGGCCACGTCTTAGGGTGCCTTACCCACGGTCCCACGATTGGCCCGCGTAGTTTTAGGGCGTTTCAGCCCCCCGCATCGGTAGTTTTCGGGTATTCCGGCCCCCCTCAGTAGTTTTCGGGCATTCCGGCCCCCCTCGTCGGTAGTTTTCGGGCATTCCGGCCCCCCGCTGTACCTCGGACCTCGGCCCCCGGTACTGTAGGGTAGCGGGTCCTACCCGCCCCCGTACTTACGCTTAGTCTTACCTCCTAAGTTACCCAAAAGTCTCACTTTTTTGTGGGCGTCCTCGGATTCGAACTGTAAATTTACCCCTTTAAACCCTTAGGGTTAACTCCGGGGGTATATTACCCTGAAGTTGCGCTATTACTCTATCAGGGTAATAACCACTCGGCCATCTTATGGACAAAAGTAACTATCCGGGGTAGGTAATAGCGCTTAAGGGTAAGCCGCTATTACCATATATAAGAAGGTAGTTTACCCGGGGGATCACCCCCAGGGGTAGGCCCTACCCCGGAGCCCTTGCTCCAGGGTAGGTACTGCCATAACATTAAGTAAACTTTATATATAATTTAAACCTTTAAAACTTATATTAATCCTTAAGTTTTTTTTAAATTATATCCAGGCTTTTTATAATATTAATTAAATATTTAATATTAATACCATAATAATTCTTTAAGGCTATATATACCTTAAGGGTATCTTTCTTTTTTAATTTTTAAAGGTTATTAATCGTTATTTAATCTTTTATTTATTAATTTTACGATATTTATTGCCGTTAATTTATTAATAAAAAAATTAAACTTAAAGGAAACCTCCCTATAATAACGTTTTTTTTAATTATTATCCTTAATAAAGTGTACGGAAGATAATATTAATAAGATATTAATTATATTATAATTATTAATAATATTTAAGTTTAACGACGTTTAATATATTAAAGACTTATTATTTAAAGGTAAAAAATAACTTATATTAAATAACGGTATCCAATTCTTAACGTTTATATTTAACTTAAAGATAATAGTATTTAATAAATTAATTAAGGGTTTTTTAAACGCTTTTAAGCTGAAATTATTATAAGACTTCGGCGTATACGGTAATAAATAATCTTTATTTTCGACTTAATCTTTATTAATTAAATTAAGACGGTTTTCCTTTCTTAAGTTTTTAAGTATAAAGGGAAAAAGGATATTTCATATATAATAATACTATTAAATAATAAAATTTAAATATTATACTTTATACGGGACTATTATATAATTTAAAATAATAAATAATATAAAGTTTTATTAATTAAAGTATTCTCTATTTTAATTAAAGTTAAAATAAAAATTTATAATATACTATAACGTTATATATATACCCTTAAGATTACTATCCCTTTTTACTTAAAGGCCCTTAATCTCTATAATTAAAGCGTTTAAGTTTATTTTAATTATTTTATTTTAATTTAAAAGCTTTAATCTTTATAATTTATAATAAGTAAGTTTATTTTAAGTTTAATTATTTATTAAAGAATTCTATAATTAATTCTTAACCCCCCTTTTTTAAGGATTAATCCTTATTTTAAGAAATTTAATTTTTAATTATTTATTCCGTCCCGTATTTATTTTTTAAAATTAAGTTTAAATAAATAATTTTAAGCCGTAATATATTTAAATCCAAATAATTTATCTTTAATTAATCTTAAAAAAATTCAATTTTAATATGGTTTTTAAGGCTTTAAATTTAATAGAATTCTATAGTATATTTAATATTTATTTAATATCTTAAATTTTTTATTTAAACCTTAATTAAGGCTTTACGTATATATATTAGCCTTAAGGGTTTTATGTTTTAGTTTTATTAATTTAATATTAGCTTAACTTTCCGGTATATAAGCGTTTACGGTCCTTAATAGGGCTAGGAAATAACGGTTTATATATTTTTATTAATAAAACGTCCTCCTTTCTTAATTTAAGAATATAAGTAATTAAATAAGCTTCTCTATTTATAACCGTATTATTATACGCTTAATTAAATCGATTCTTAATAATCCAGCCTGCATATAGGTATCGTTTATAGGTATATTTTATACTATAAGTTTATTACCGTTTATAGGTTAAATTAAATATATTAAGAAAACGTTATTTAAGTACCTAGACGCGTAGTCCGGGCTTATAACCTATTAAAATTAAGAGGTATAAGTTTCTTAATTATTATTATATATAGAAGTAAAACTATGTATAAAGCTTATACCGCTATCCTACTTGGGTCTAGCACGTCCGTTTTATCTAATCTGATCCGCGTCACGTGATCCCCCAAGTGGCGATCCTACATATTCAATATATTAAGAAATTGAAAAAACCGTAAGCCGGAAATTTCCCGATTTACCCGGTTTATAGTTATGCTTTTAAGACCTGGGATTAAGCTAAAAAGCTTAAAAACGATATATCCGAAATATTACCGGGTCGTATTATTACTTCCTTGTTAAGTGGAATCGGTCGTTATTATCCCGAATTTCTTATTACTTATTAGGTATAAGCTTTATTCCAACCCGCTTCTCGAAGGCCGCGATTTATTAATTAATAGGTAAATAAAGTAAGACGTTTAATAACGTTATAATAAATTGCTAAATAATTAATAGCTTATTTATATCGATCGGTAACGGAAGAAATAGTTTTACTTACTGGAGTATAATTTAACGAGCTTTAACTACGATTTATTTAATAACTTGTTTATTCTTTACTTATAATAACATTACGGGTATTAAAGAAGGTGTTAATCGAGAAGGCTATCGATTAAATAATAGGTAAAAGATTTTTCGTTAAGCCTTTACAATATATAACGGCCGTATAAAAGGAGTAGTTAGCTTTTATATAGTGGCTTTACGTCGTATCGCTTGCTTTTACTTCGGCTTAAGTCATAATTTGTTGGTGAGATCTTGGAGTATTATACGTAATAAAAGTATCTTTAATACTTTAAGTGGATTTTAAGGTTTTAACGGAAGGTATTTGGTAAGCGTCTTTAGAGGTGCGTAGCGTATATAGAAATCGTAAATAATAAGGTAAATAGATAATTAAAAGCTAAATCGCGTATTTTATAAAAGTATTAAGGAGAGTGATTTAAACGAAAATAAAGCGATTTTAAAATAGGTAGATAATGAGTTTAAAGATAAAGTAATTGATATATTAAACGTCCTACTAAAAGGCTTAAGTTTGGTGATTTATAATAAGTACTATAAATGGTTAGGTTTAAGCTGAGGTACGGTACGCAATGTATTACCGGAGTCGAATTTAAAGAGGCCTCTGGGTTTTATAGGCTTTAAATTATAACAAGATAATGGAATCGAGTACTTATATGTATAACGATATATAAAGGATCGAACCAGGAGCTATTGCTACCATTTATTAAGAAAGAGTGTATGTAATATGTATAATTGATTATCTAGCTAGGTAGGTGGTTATGGATTTGAGTGAGTGCGCGTTAAGACCCCCGCGGAAGCTACCCGCTATGCTTATGCATACCGTAAGCCGTGATGAGAACTGCGTTCTATAACAGGAGTCTTATTTTTTAATATTACTTTATTATTTATTTTGTAGAATAAGTTCGTACTTTAATCCAATAAGTCGGCGGAATACCGGCGGATAATAACTATTAATTATTAATTATTACTTACTTTAAAAAATATTTAAGTTATTATCTTATAAAAAGAAATTCAATAGTTATTTAAAAGGCCTTATAAGGAGTTTAAACCGATTAAATTACTTATTAAGGATTTATAGGTTATTAATACGTTTATATATAAAATTAAGAACGATAATATAACGCTAATATATTCTTATTAAGGTTATAATAAAGCTTAAAACCTCGATTTAAATAACCTTATTATTTATAAGGGCCGTATATACGTTTCCCGCGATAAAGTAATTAAAGAAAAGTTAATTAATAAGTAACCCGTTAACGGGCCACTTTAAAGTTAATAAGACTTATAAGATTTTAACCCGTAAATATTATTAGAATAAATTACGGGCTTAAGTTAATAATTATATTAAAACGTATAATACTTATTAAAAGATAAAAATATTACGTTACCGCCTTTATAATGAATTTATTTTATTTTTTAACCGATTATACCTTAAAAAGAACTTAATATAAACTTTATTATTAATTTACTTATAAATAAAATTAAAGGTAATAGTTATAATTCAATTTTAATAATCGTAAATAAATATATAAAAATATATAAATATTTCCCCGTTATAAAATAAATTAATATTATTATATTAACGGACTTTTTTTTTAAAGAAATTATATTACGGTATAATACGCCGGTTAAAATTATAATTAATTATAAATCTTTATTTATTAATAAATTCTAAAGATTAATATATTATTATATAAAGATAAAGCATAAGTGTCAGAAGTGCAGAAGGCAAAGACTTCGGCTATTACCAAAAGGGGGCTAGCCTACTTCCTGGACTTCTTATAGATAGATATCGCTTAGCACCTTATATAGTACTTAATTAAGCAAATTATACCCTATTATTTTAACAGGTTATAAGCCCGGCTTATATACTTATTATTACGCTTAATAATTAGTAAGCCTTAATAACGATAGCTTAAATACCTTAAAAACCGCATTATCGCTCTATTAACATCGTAACGGCTTTTACTATTATTATAATTATTATAATTGCTTAATAATCCTATCGATTTAAACCTTAGTTACCAGAAAAATAAAGAGGCTAAAACGGAAAATAAGAAGGCTAAGACGATACCCAGCCTGAAACCCTATTTATACGTAGACCGTAAGGTATAATAGCCTTATATACCGATTTACGTATACGCTATAAAAGTATAAAAACACCTATAAAGCCGTTGGATCAGCGGATCCCTAATATACGCATTAATACCTTTAAAGAATAAAAGGAAACGTTTATTTATTATTAAGGCGATTAAAACGATTTATAAAGCTTATTATTATATATATTTAGTTTTTGAATTAAGTTAATTATTTAATTTAAGTTATTATTATTCTAGCTTTATATTAAAGTTTATTTTAATTACCGTATTAAAGTTTAAGTAAAAAGAGAAATAAAATATTTATTTCTAAAACTTTTTCCTTTCTATTAAAATTATAAAAATTTAAATTAATTATAGCTTTATTTTTAAAGGTTCTTTATTAAGATCTTTATTATTATTAAGATTATTAAAAATATATTAATTATTTTAATTTATACGTTCTATTACTTTAATTTATAATTAAACTATTTATACTTAAATAACGTTCTTTTGCCCGGCGTATTATATATATTCCATAAACTTTACGCCTTAAATGGTCCGTTAGGATTAAGAAGCTCTATTATTTATTATTAACCCTTAAATTACGGTTCTCGTTAAATAAGAAAAAACTCCGGGCCCGTTACTATTTACTTTATAAGACGTTTTATTTTATATATATATTATTTAGGAAAGCTATAGTCTTAAAGAATAACGATTTAAAATATTATTTATTATTATTATTATTTAAGTTATCCTTATTTAAGGGCTTAATATTTTTAATTATAATCCCGTCGCCCCTTAATAACGAAGATTTCTTTAATCTTTAAATTAGATTATTATCATTATTATTATTATTATTATTATTATTATTATTATTATTATTATTATTATTATTATTATTATTATTATTATTATTATTATTATTATTATTATTATTATTATTATTATTATTATTATATCCGACCCCTTTAAGATTACCGGTATTTTTAATAAGGTTATTAAGCTTAAGGATAACCTTGGGTATATTATATAGGAACGTAAAATAAGTAAAAAGCTTAAACTTATCCGGTTTAATTATTGGATTATAAATTCTAGCCTATACTTTATTAAGACCGATGTTTTTAAGGGTAATAAGCTTATAAAGGCCCAAAATACCTATAATTAAGGGCATTCTATAATTTATATTATAATCCGTATAAGGATTAAAACGATTAATTAATATATTATTAAGAATATTAAGAATATTAAAGTAATATAAAATACCCTCCGTACTTAATATTAACTTAAGGGCTTAAGTTACCTTACGTTAACCCTCAGGTGTTTTACCTTCCTTACCCTTAATTAATACTTAAATCCAAATAAGTATTATAATAAATATTAAGATCTTTTTAATAAATTATAGAATTTCTAGGGTATAATTATTATTAATAATAATATATTTATTTAATAATTTTATAAGGGTTTCGGCCCGGAGTATAAAGTTTATATTAATTAATATAACGATAAGTATAAGCCGTTTTAAACGGTTAATAATAATATTAACGTTTTAAAATACGTACTTATTTATATTATTAATCGGTTTCTTTAATATAAAGCCTTAAATAGGACGTTTACGTTTAATACTTTAACCCTTACGGTTATTATTACCGATCCACGTTTCCGGGATAATATCCGCCTTAATAACTTTATTCCGTTCTATATTCCTCTGTAATTTAATATCCGTTAAGGTTATTACGTTAAGGTCCTATAAAAAAGACGTTTTTATATTATTACCGGTTATTACTTACTTTACGGGTATAATAAATCGACTTATAGTAATAATAATAAACGTTATAATAATAATAATAATATTAATATTAATACCGGTAATATTTAAAAACGCCGGCGCTGTGGTAACGGCGGTAATAACGGTAATAAAGGTAATAATAAGAGCAATAATAAGCTTAAGGATAAGGAATATAAAGCCCCTTTAGGGACTAAAACCTTAATAAACCTGGCCTTTATATACGTTATTATAGTTATACCGGTTTTACCGTCCGTTATTTACCGGGATTATTAAGTATATTTAATTATAAACGTATTTATTCTTATTATTTATATCTTTAATACCGGTTATATAAATTATATCGTTAATAATAGCCGTATATTTATTTATAAGGAATTCTTCCTTAAATTTATTCTTATTAAAGGCTTTTCTAAGGGGAAAAGTATTATTTATATTGGAGTCGTTAAAATCCTATATTAATTTAATAAGGGCGTCCGTAATTTAATCGTTTATAATACTTACGTGTTAAACCCAGAATTTTTCTTACCAAAAATATATATATAAAACGCTTATTTAAACTTTATACATTACGTAAACTATATCGTTATATACTTAGTTTTAACCCGGTTAAAGTTTAATCCTTAAATTAAGCCCGATTTAAGCTTAATTTAAACCTAAAAAAAGACTGGTTCGAGACCGGTTTAAGCCCGGTTCGGACCCGGCTTAATCCGGGCTTAAGCCAGTTATTTACTTGAATACGGTTTTCTATAACCGGTAACCGGTTCGAACCGGGTTTGGACCGGGTTTGCCCTGGGTTTAAACCCGGTATAAACCAGGTAATATACCGGGTTTAAACCTTAAAAAATTTGAAATTTTAAAAAGTTATTACCGGAGGATTAATTTACTTAATTACTTTAATAAAACCCTTCATATTACGGGAAAAATACCCCCGTAATAACCTTAATTAATGTTACCTCCTTTTAAGTAAGTTACCTGAATTAATAAGGGTAATAAGGGTAATAAGGGTAATAAGGGTAATGAGGGTGATGAGGGTGACGAGGGTGACGAGGGTGATAAGGGTAATAAGGGTGATGAGGGCGACGAGGGTAACGAGGGTGATGAGGGTGATGAGGGTGATAAGGGTAAAAATAATGAAGGTCGGGCCTTACATCAGGTATAAGGAGGCCTTGCTTAGCTCTTAGGTTCTCCATCCAAATCACGGTGTCTTTGGGCCTGTTGCGGTGGGGGCATATAGGCATCAGGCGTCACCTCTTGCTGAAGGGTTTGCTGAGGGTAAGGGTGCAGGTGAGGGTGAGGGTAAGGGTGCAGGTGAGGGTGTAGGTATGGGTGAGGGTGAGGGTGAGGGTGAGGGTGAGGGTGAGGGTGAGGGTGAGGGTGAGGGTGAGGGTGAGGGTGAGGGTGAGGGTGAGGGTGAGGGGGTGAGGGTGAGGGTGAGGGTGAGGGTGAGGGTGAGGGGGTGAGGGTGAGGGTGAGGGTGAGGGTGAGGGTGAGGGTGAGGGTGAGGGTGAGGGTGAGGGTGAGGGTGAGGGTGAGGGTGAGGGTGAGGG
This sequence comes from Niebla homalea, assembly GCA_019925105.1. Lineage (NCBI taxonomy): Eukaryota > Fungi > Ascomycota > Lecanoromycetes > Lecanorales > Ramalinaceae > Niebla > Niebla homalea. The sequence goes on from JAHGAU010000020.1 coordinate 206,859, forward strand.
TGAGGGTGAGGGTGAGGGTGAGGGTGAGGGTGAGGGTGAGGGTGAGGGGTGAGGGTGAGGGTGGTGAGTGAGGGTGGTGAGTGAGGGTGGTGAGTGAGGGTGGTGAGTGAGGGTGGTGAGTGAGGGTGGTGAGTGAGGGGGGTGAGTGAGGGTGGTGAGTGAGGGTGGTGAGTGAGGGTGGTGAGTGAGGGTGGTGAGTGAGGGTGGTGAGTGAGGGTGGTGAGTGAGGGTGGTGAGTGAGGGTAATGAGTGGTAAGGGTGGTAATAAGTAAAAGTGCAGGTGCAGCTGCTAAGGCAAGTACAGGGGCAAGTGCCGGGGTAAATGCGGGTGGTAAGTGAGGTAATAAGTAAAGGTAATAAGTAATAACGGTGGTAAGGGGTAAAGTAATAGGTAAGGGTAATAAGTAAATAACGGTAATAAATAAAAAGAGTAAATAAAATTAAGTTATTATATATAAATAGCTTAATAAAATATAGGATTTTTAATAAACGGAAATATTCCGCGTATTAAAAATTTAATTATAAACTTAAAAAAATATTAACTTAGAACCTAAAACCGGTTTTAAACCGTTTTAAATCCACCTTGAACCCACCTTAAACCCACCTTGAACCCACCTCGAACCCACCTTGAACCCACCTTAAACCCACTTTAAACCCAGCTTAAAACCTCGAACCAGATTACACCCATTTTTTCCCGGTTATTTATTAAGCTTTAAAATCCTGGGGTGGTCCCTTAAGTATCCTTTTTATCCTTAATAATATTTTTAATTTTATTAATTTTAAATAGCTATAACGAGCCGGTTATCCTTTTAAATAAAATAATAACCCGGAGGATTTAAATATATTTATCGGCCGTAACGGTATTTTTATAAAACTCTTATTAACGGCTTTCTATTTTCTTAAAGTTAATATTAAAGTTATTAATGGTTTAATACCCGTGGCCCTATATGTTATTACCGTAAATTAAAAAGCCATAAAATATTAATATAAGGTAATAAAATATATAAAGGAGTAAAATATTAAGCTTTTACCGGAAACGGTAACCGGTATTAACCTTTTTAATCCACCGGATTTATTAAAGGACTATAAGTACGTTATTTCTTGAAATGTGAGGTGTAAGTTGCTTGATTATTTCCTAAGTATAAAAGTGCGACTAAGTACTCCTGCATCCCAGTTATCCCAATCAGGTCTAGCTTTGGATTATATTTAATCTACCCGATTGCTGGGTAATTAATATAAGTACTTTTAATATTCCCTTTCGAGCTTTGGTATATTTATTATTTTATATTTATTATTTACTTATAATACTTTATATAAGCTTTAATCTTTATATAACGTATACCCTATTTATATAATATTTTTTTATAAGTTATTAAAGCTTTTTTATAATAATAATCTTTACTCCCCTATAATAATAGTTTTTACTTTTTTATAGCGGTAATCCTTTATAATAAAATACCTTAAAAGATTATACTTATAGTCTTAACTATATAGTACTTACTCCTTTGGATTAAAGCCAACGTAATAACGGCGAGCTCCTTTATATCGTAAATTATCCTTTAATAACCCCCCGGGGTATATGATTTTATTTAAGTATACTTTAGGGTAAGTATCGTTTTTTGCGATTTACCCCCCTTTTAAAATATTTTTTTAACCTTTTTACTTTATATATTAAATTTATATTAAAACGTACCTTTAGGTTCTTTAAGATTAATAATGGCCTCTTTATAAGTAATTTAAAGTTTACTTTATAAATAGCTTAAAACTTATCCTATAAATAGCTTAAAGTTAAAACTATAAGGCCGTTAATATTATTAGCGAGGCTTTAATCGGTATAAAAACGTTCCGGGGGTATTTTAAGGTTAAGTACCTTACGGAACCTTTTAAAGGGTTAATATAATAAAGGCTTTATTAAACTATTAACGACTTACTTATACGTCGGGATATACTTTAAATCTACCCGGTTATTTTTTATAACTTCTTAAAATTAATATTATTAAATACTTATATACTTAATCCGGGTATAGAAAACGGGGTTCTTAATAAGAGTTATAACGCCCTGGTTATCTCCGTAAATAATAACGGCGGAAAGGTTCCCGGCTTAATATAGCCTGATTTTACTTAAAAGTTACTTAAGCTATAAAGCTTTTTTAATTATCTATATTTATCTTATATATTCCGCTTTATAAATAAAAAGGGTAACCGTGATTTAACGCTTAAATTATTAATTAATCATAATATTTTTAATATTAAATACGTAGCCCGTAATAAACCTCCGGGTTAAATTTATAGTAAAATTAAAGTTAATATAATTATTAAGAGCTTTTAATTTATCTTAATATATTAATTAAAAAGTAATAATAATACGGAGGTAACGTAAAATTCTTTTTATTAACTTTTAATAATATTTAATAAAATTTAAGGTATATTGGTTAATTATTAAGATAAAGTAAGTAATATTTAAGCAAGTTTTAAGTATAATATATATTAAAGAACTTATAACCGATTAATATTTCTTCTGGAATATCGGGTCGGCCTTATAACCTTTAAATATAAACTTTAATTTATATTTTAACTTTATAAGGATATATATAAACGTAATATCTTATTACTTATATTCCTTAATAACTTTTTTTATATAAATTTTTTAATTAAGTTAAAGCGTTTTATTTTAACGGTTTCTTATAATAATTATATTTAAATAATAATAAATTAACCTTAAATTAAATATACGGAATTAATTATTAAGTATTTTTTTTAAGGTTATAATATTTTCCTTAAACGGATTAATAATTAAGATATTATTTACGTAAAGAGTTATAATCGTCTTATTTCCGAAATATATAAAAATATAATAATCCGTAAGTATCGGTTTAAACCCTTATTTCTTTATAAAGGTAAAGAAGTAATAATATTATAATTAAGGGGATTATTTTAATTTATAAAGGGCCTTATTAAGCTTATAATATATATTTATACCCTTTATTTAATTATAAAATTACTTTATATAGATTTCTTCTTTAATTAAATTATAAAAAAAGGCCGTTTTTATATTTATTTATTTTAAGTTTTAATTATTAACCGTTATTAATATAAAAAGTACCTTATAATTTATAGGCTTTATTATTAAAGTAAAAGTTTTATTATAATTAATATTTTCCCGTTATTTATAGTTATAGATTACTTAATGGGTTTTATATTAAATAATTAAACCGTTAACGTCTCTTTTAAAAGTATAAACCTATTATTTTTTTAAAATAATTATATCCGGAAGTATAATATACTTAAATATAAATATTTAAATATTATTTTTAATATAAAAGTTATATTTATCCTTTTCCATTAATTATTAATTTATTTTATAATAAGTATTTTTTATAATTTCTTAATAAGTTTTTAACTTAAATAATTCCGGTTTACTCTTAAATAATATTAACGTTAAGTAATAAATATCCTTTTCTTTATTTAAAATAATTATATTAATAAAAATAAATAATAAATTTAAAGATATATTCCGGAACTTTAAATACTTAAGGATTTTAAGCTTAAAATTATTTTAAAGGATAATTTTAATTTCCTTCTGCGATTTATTAAATTATTATTCATTTTAATTATATTAAGTTTAAAAATAATTTCCTTATTTTTTAGCTAAAACTATATTACTTATAAGTATATCGTTTAAAATATTATTAATAAAGGCGTTATTATAAATTTAATTTTTATAATTTTCCTTTAAAATAAAGACTTATTAAAATTATATATTTTTTTTTAAACGTTAAATTTTTTCCGTTAAAATATTTTTATTAAAATTATTTAATAGAATAATCTTTTATTCCTTAATATAAACGTTATAAATTTATTTTATTTTTTTATTAAAAGTTTATACTTAAAAATTAAAAACCTAATATATCTTAATAATCTTATTATTATAATTTAATAAAATAAATAAATCGGCTTTTTTATTTAAGGAAATTTAATACTTTATAATCTTAATTTATATTAATAACTTAATTATTTATAAGTATAATAAATTTAATTTTTAATTATATTATATTTAATATAAAATAATTTTCTTTTTTAAGTTAAACGTAAATTTTTTTATAATAAAGTAATTAATAATTATAATAATTTTTAATTATAAACTCTTAAATAAGTTTATATTATAAATTATTATATAAATCCGTTTTTTAATTTTTTAATTAAATTTTTTACTTATGGGGTTTTATTTAAGGTTATTTTATACCGTTAATTTATAAATAATATTATAGTTTTTAAGGTAATCTTAAAAGTTTTTTAATATATATTTATTTCCGTTATTTATTTACAAACGTTTAATTTTCCGGTTAATAATTATATATTTAATTTAAAATTATTTAAATTTACGGATTACGTTTAATTTATAAATTATTAAATAAACTTTTAATATATAAATAAAATTATCCCAGAAAATAATAAAATATTTAATTATATTAAAGCTTATTAACTTAATAAGTTCTATAATATTTAAATAAATAAACTTTAATAAAGTTATTTTTAACTTAAAATATCTTTTATAAAGTTAAAAAGTTATTTTATTAAAAATATAATATATATATATAACCTTTTTAAGGGCTTTTTTACTCTTTTTATTTACGTTTAAAGGATATCCTTATTAATATTTTAATTAACTTAATAATAAATTAAAGGTTAAAATATTTTATCCTTATATATTAAGTTAATATATCGTTTAATACGTTAAATACTATTATTATTAATTAAGGTAATATTTAGAAATTTAATATAAAAAGTTATCCTTACCGGGAATATATAAATTTATTAAGTTTTTTAATTATTATCCGTTTAACCCGGGAAGTTATTATTTTAATTTTGTTATTTAAAAATTAAATCTTTAAAAAAGATTTATTTTATTATTAAGGGAATAAATAAAATTTAAAAACTTAATTATTACCTTTTTCTTATTAATATTATAAATTATTTAAGTAATATTAATACCGTTAATATAATTAATTTACGTTAAATTTAATTTTAAATATATTATTTAATAAGATTAAAGATTATTATTAAAGAATTCTTTTTAATTAAAAAAATATTTATTATAATTATTATTTAAAATTATTAACTTTTATAAATTAATTAAATTAACAAATATTATTATATATTTAAGTTTAACGTTTATATTTATTATATTATAAACCTCCTTTAAAATTAATAAATTTACCGGTATAATAATAATAATAATTTCTTTAATCTTTAGCTTCTTTAACCCCCGGTATAATATTTTAATCCTTTTCTTAAAATAATAAATTTAATAATTATTTTTTAAGTATTTATTATTATAATTTTTTATAATATAATAATTATATTTTTAATTATTATATTTAATAAAAAACCGCTTATTATTAACCTTTAAAATTATTAAATAATATTATAAAATAATATTAATATAAACTATATTAACTTATAATTCTTTATTAATAACTTTTAATATAACTTTATTAAAATTAAAAGAATTTTAACGTAAAATAATTTAATTTTAAATTAAATTAATAAAAAAATATTATTAATTTTTATTAAAATTAAATAAGAAAAATTAAATAATTATTAAATTAAAAATTTTATATAACTTATTAATAATTAATATTTTAATAATATATTTACGGAATTTACGGGTAAATTAATTAATTATTTTATTTAAATTTTTTATTATTATTTTAAATTTCCGGGTTAACTTAATATATAAGTTTAAACCTTAAAATTTAAAATAAATAATAAGAGTAATCTAAATTTCTTTAATTATATTTAATTTATTTATAAAATAATATATATTATTTTTATAATAAATTTTAATAACTATAATAATTTTAAGTTTATTCTTAATAATTATAAGCTTATAAAAATTATTAAAAATTAATTAATTTTTAACTTACCGATATTATAATATTTATTAACGTTATTTAATTAATAACGGAATTATATTAAAAAAGAAACTTTTAAAGGTTAAATCTTTAATTTTAAAAATTATTTTTAATAAAAAAATAGAAACTTAAAGTCCTTAAATTAATATTTATATATAAAGAAATATTAATTACTTAATTAAAATTAAACTTAAAATTAAAATTAAATAAAAAGTTTAATAAGTTTTTTAATTTTAACGATTTTAATTTTAATTAATACTTAATTAATAAGTTATTTAAAAATAAAGGATATTCCGTATTAAATAACGGGATTTAACCTTTTACTTTTAAACGGAACTTAAAGATTAATTTATTAAACAATAATATTAAAAACTCTTTAAAAATTTTTAAATTAAAGTTATTATAAGACTTCGGCGTAAATAAAGGTAAATATTCTTTATTTACGTCTTTAATTACCTTTTAAATAGTCTTTTGGTTTTCTTTTTAATGGTTTTTTAAATAAAAGTAAAAGAATTTACTTTTAATTTAATAGTAAAAAGCAATAAAAGGATTTTTATATTAATAAAATAAAATAATAATATACTTAAGGGTTTTAATAATAAAATTTAAATTTTAAATAAAGTTTAATTTATTTTAATTAATAATAAATTAAAACTTTATAAATATTTAAATTATTTTTATATTTTTTAAAATTATTTATTTTTTTTATACTTAATATAATATAGAGAATTATTTTCTATAATTAATTACCGCTTTTTATTTTAAAAATTATAATTTTTATTTATAATTATTTTACTTTTAATTTTTTGGGCGTTAATTAAATTAAATAATTTTCCGGGTTAATTATAATATAAAGGATTTAATAATTAATTCTTAACCTTTTTTTTTAAAACGTAAAATCTTAATTTAAATAAATAAACTTCTTTTTTTTTAAATTTAATCCTTAAAAATAATTTTAATTAAGTAATTTTAAAGGTAAAATTAAATCGTATTTTTACTATATAATTAAAGTTATTATCTTAAAAATAAAATTTTTTATTATAAAAAGTAAAAGTTTAAAGTTTTTTAATTTTATAACGTTTTATAATCCTTATAAAAGGTTTTAATTAAATAATTTTAACGGCGGAATAAAATTAAAAATCCTTTAAATTATAAAAAGAATTTAAATTAAATAAAAATTTCTTATTATAATTATAAGATTTAAAGGTTTAAACTTTAAAGAGTTTAATTAAGGTTAAAATTTCTTAATTAAAACCTTTATTAAGGCTTTACTTAACGCTTTATATTATAAAACCAAAACCCTCATATATAACTGGTTTCTAATATATAAATACCGGTATATAATTAACTTATAAAATTAAGAAATAAATATTTATACTTTTTAATTAATAAATACATATACCCCGGTAATAATAAGGTTAAAGTATCTTATTTTTATAGAATTTTAAATTATTAAATTATTAATTAACTTTATAGCTTAAAGATTATAATTTAATAATCTTCTTAAATAGAATACTTTTATTTTTTAAGTATATTTTATACGGTAAAATCTTTATATTATAATTATAAAATTGAATAAAGAAAAAGTATCCTTATAAGGTATTGTTATTGCGAGGCCGGGCTTATAACCTCTTAAAATATAAGGTATAAGTTACTTAATTATTTCTTAAGTATAAAAGTATAATTAAGTACTTTTATATCCTAGTTATTTTAATCAGGTCTAGCTTCGGATCGTATCTAATCTACCCGACTGCCGGGTAATTAATGTGAGTACTTTCAACATTATTTATACGGAGATACGAATAAAGTTTAAATTAAATAAAGGTTATATTAAGCCTGATATTTATTAAAATAAGCTTATTTACTCCGATTTAATTAACTTTATTAATAATATAAAAGCCGATTATAAGTAGGTTATTATTTTTATTAAAAATATTATTAAAGTTATTTATATAGCTTTATTATTAGACTTTTTATATAAAATGGTTCTTAAAGTTTTCTAAAGTTATATAAAAAAGATTTATTATTTAAACCGCTTTATCCGCCGATTATATATTAATAATAATAATATATATAGTAATTTCCAATTTAATAATTAACGGTATATTAAAGGCATTTAATGGGAGTTTATAATACCCTATAATCCTTAATAAAATAATATTTCTGAATAAATAAGTTAAACTTTTATTACTTAAGCCTATATAATATTGCTGGATAATAATTTATTACGTATTCTTATTACCGAACTTATTATTAAAATAGCCTTTATATATAATATAATATTTAGAAGTATTTACGATATATTAAATTAAACTATAAATCTTAAAAAATTTAATTAATCTTTTATTAAGAAGGTTAAATAACATAATATATATTAAGAATATAAGCTTCTTAATATAAACTGGATAAAATTTTAAATTAAGGTTATTAAAAAACGTTTTATCGGTTTTAAGGGTTATTATGTTTATAAAATACTTATATTAAATAACCGGGTTTAACGTTATAATTATATTAAGTGGCTAAAAAATAAGGCCGTTTAATTTAAACGTAAGGTTAATAACCCCTTACCGGTTCGTTACTTAATATTAAAATAGGGGGAGATAATTACCGTGGATTTCCAGTTATCGTTAAAACGGATACGTCTTAATAATAATGAAAATATGGATAATAAGCCGGTTATTATTATTATTTAAGGTTTTCATATTATAAACGTTACGGATAAAACCGATAATATTATTATTAAGGATATAGTTAAACTTATATTTAATAAATAACTTAAGCCCCGTATAACCTTAAAACTTATAATCGTTAAGGAAAATATTAATAAAAATAATTTATTTACTTTATCCTTATTTACTTTTAATAATAATATTATAAAGGAATCTCCGGGTATATATACCCTTATAGACTTAAACTTAAACTTATTTAATTTTTATAATTTTATCTTATATTATTATCCGTTTTTAAAAGAACCTATTGAATCTCTAAATTTACTTACTTAAGTTTACGTAGCCAAAATATAACCCTTAAGTTACCGGCGTTACCGGGACTTTAATTATTAAGCCGCCGGCTTTTAATTAACGTTTATATATCTTATAGCCGCAATTCTTACGGATTATACGGAGTCTATAACCTATATATAAGTTATAAAGAACGTATACCGTAAAATAAAGTAAAAGCTTATTATAGAAGATAAAGTTAAGTCCCTGGAGAAAAATAAAACCTAGGTTTTAATAAATTTACCTCCCGGTATTAACGTACTAAATAATAAATAAATCTATAAGCATAAATGTAAACTAAACGGTAATATTATTAAATATAAGGCCAGATAAATAATCCGTGGCTTTTAATAAAAGGAAAACTTGGACTTTTTTAATACTTTTATAATGGTTATTAAGTGTTATGGTTCCAAGTGGCCTTGCTCCCATGCTCGGCCTACTTGCCCCATAAGGACTAGCTCCCGGGGGGTCTTGGCGCACACACCTTACTTGCATATACCATCTGTATTATAGCAACCTCCATAGCTATTATTTATTCATTACTAGGATTTACCTACTTTAATACCCTAATATAATAATAGCTATCCGTACTGATTATAACGTTACCGTAGTTATTAAGAACCCGGGCTTTTTATCGCTAGGACCAGCTGGGCTATTATTAAGTTTAAGCCGCTTAATAAAAGACTATAAAGCCTTTTACTTTACCTATATTATATTACCCTAAATGATAATAATATTATACTATCCCTACTAACTAGGACGTCTTAATACCGTTAAACTGTTACTAAGAACGTAAGCTGCTTAATAAGAGACTATAAAGACTCCTGCCCTACCTTACCCTATTACCTTAATACTTATATTATAATATTCAAATTAATACTTAAACTTATGTTAAAAGTACTTACATTAGTTACCCGGTACTCGGGTAGATTAGATATGATCCGAAGTTAGACCCAATTAAGGTAGCCGGGGTTCAGGAGTACTTAATTGCACTTCTATATATAAAGAATAATCAAATAACTTATACCTTATATTTTAAGAGGTTATAAGTTCGGCCTCGTAATGGCGATATTTTATAGGGATACTTTTTCCTTATTCAATTTTATAATTATAATATAAAGATCTTATTATATAAAATATACTTAAAAGATAGAAATATTTTATTTAAGAATATTATTAAATTATGATCTTTAAGTTATAAAGTTAATTAATAACTTAATAATCTGAAATTCTATAAGGATAAGATACCCTAATTTTATTATTATTAAGGTATATATATTTATTAATTAAAAAGTATAAATACTTATTTCTTAGTTTTATAAGTTAATTATATGCCGGTATTTATACGCCGGAAACCGGCTATATATAAAGGCTTTAACTCTATAATATAAAGCGTTAAACAAAGCCTTAATAAAGGTTTTAATTAAGAAATTTCAACCTTAATTAAATTTTTTAAAGTTTAAATTCTTAAATTTTATAATTATAATAAAAAATTTTTATCCGATTTAAACTCTTTTTATAATTTAAAGGATTTTTAACTTTATTCTGTCGTTAAGATTATTTAATTAAAACCTTTTATAAGGATTACGGAATATTATAAAGTTAAAAAACTTTAAACTTTTACTTTTTATAATAAAAAATTTTATCTTTAAAATAATAACTTTAATTATATAATAAAAATATAACTTAATTTTACCCTTAAAATTATTTAATTAAAATTATTTTTAAGGATTAAATTTAAGGAAAAAGAAATTCATTTATTTAAATTAAAATTTTACGTTTTAAAAAAGGAAATTAAGAATTAATTATTAAATCTTTTATATTTTAATTAACCCGGAAAATTACTTAATTTAATTAACGTTTAAAAGATTAAAAATAAAATAATTATAAATAAAAATTATAATTTTTAAAGTAAAAAGCAATAATTAATTATAAAAATTAATTTTCTGTATTATATTAAGCGTAAAAAAAATAAGTAATTTTAAAAAAAATATAAAAATAATTTAAATATCCGTAAAGTTTTAATTTATTATTAATTAAAATAAATTAAATTTTATTTAAAATTTAAACTTTATTATTAAAACCTTTAAGTATATTATTATTCCGTTTTATTAATATGGAAATTCTTTTATTATTTTTTATTATTAAATTAAAAATAAATTTTTCCGTTTTTACTTAAAAAACTTTTAAAAAGAAAAACTAAAGGATTATTTAGCAGGTAATTAAAAATATAAATAAAGATTATTTACCCCGTTTATATTAAAGTTTTACGATAATTTCAGCTTAAAAATATTTAAAGAATCTTTAATATTACCGCTTAATAAATTAATTTTTAAGCTCCGTTTAAGGATAAAAAACTAAATTTTATTATTTAATATAGAATATTTCCTACTTTTAAATAACTTATTAATTAAGTATTAATTAAAATTAAAATTATTAAAGTTAAAAAACCTATTGGATTTTTTATTTAATCTTAATTTTAAGTTTAAATTTAATTAAGTAATTAATATTTCTTTATATATAAGTATTAATTTAAGGACTTTAAATTTTAATTTTTTTATTAAAAATAACCTTTAAGATTAAAGACTTAATTTCCGGGAATTTTTCCTTTAATATAATTTCGTTATTAATTAAATAATATTATTAAATATTATAATATTGGTAAATTAAGAATTAATTAATCCTTAATAACCTTTATAAATTTATAATTATTAAAAATAAATTTAAAGTTATTATAGTTATTAAAATTCGCTAAAAAGATAATATATATTACCTTATAAATAAATTGGATATAATTAAAGAAATCTAGATTACTTTTATTATCCATTTTAAACCTTAAGGTTTAAACTTATATATTAAGTTAACCCGGGAGTTTAAAATAATAATAAAAGGTTTAAATAAAACGGTTAATTAATTTATTTATAAATTCCGTAAATATATTATTAAAATATTAATTATTAATAAATTATATAAAATTTTTAACTTAATAATTATTTAATTTTTTTTACTTAATTTTAATAACGGTTAATAATATTTTTATATTAACTTAACTTAAAATTAAATTATCTTAAGTTAAAATTCTTTTAATTTTAATAAAATTATATTAAAAATTATTAATAAAAAATTATAAATTAATATAATTTACGTTAATATTACTTTATAATTTTATTTAATAACTTTAAAAATTAATAATAAGTAATTTTTTATTAAATATAATAATTAAAAATATAATTATTATACCATAAAAAATTATAATAATAAATACCCGGAAAGTAATTATTAAGTTTTTTACTTTGAAAAAAGGATTAAAACGTTATACCGGAAATTAAAAAAATTAAAAATTAAGGAAATTATTATTATTATGATATTGGTAAATCTATTAATTCCAAAGGAAATCTATAATATAATAAATATAAACGTTAAACTTAAATATATAATAATATCCGTTAACTTAATTAATTTATAAAAGTTAATAATCTTAAATAATAATTATAATAAGTATTTTTTTTTTATTAAAAAGAATTTTTTAATAATAACTTTTAACCTTATTAAATAATATCTTTAAGGTTAAGTTTAACGTAAATTAATTATATTAATAATATTAATATTGCCCGGATAATTTATAATATTAATAAGAAAAAGGTAATAATTAAATTTTTAATTTTTATTTATTCCTTTAATAATAAAGTAAATTTTTTTTTAAAGATTTAACTCTTAAATAATAAAATTAAAATAATAACTTCCTAAATTAAACGGATAATAATTAAAGGACCCGGTAAATTTATATACTCCCGGTAAGGATAAATTTTTATATTAAATTTTTAAGTATTATTTTAATTAATAATAATAATATTTAACGTATTAAACGATATATTAACTTAATATATAAAGATAAAATATCTTAACCCTTAATTTATCGTTAAGTTAATTACGGTATTAATAAGGATATCTTTTAAATATAAATAAAAAAAATAAAAAAGTTTTTAAAAAAGGTAATATATATATATTACGTTTTTAATAAAATAACTTTTTAACTTTATAAGGGATATCTTAAATTAAAAATTATTTTATTAAAGCTTATTTATTTAAACGTTATAAGGATTATTAAGTTAATAAGCTTTAATATAATTAAATATTTTATTATTTTCCGGGATAACTTTATTTATATATTAAAAGTTTATCCGGTAATTTATAAGTTGGATATAATCCGTAAATCTAAATAATTTTAAGTTAAATATAAAATTATTAACCGGAAAATCAGGTATTTATAAATAAATAACGGGGGTAAATATATATTAAAAAACTTTTAAGATTACCTTAAAGATTATAATATTATTTATAAATTAACGGTATAAAATAGCCTTAAATAAAACCTTATAAGTGAAAAATTTAATTAAGAAATTAAAAAGCGGACTTATATAATAATTTATAATATAAATTTACTTAAAAATTTATAGCCGGAAATTATTATAATTATTAATTATTTTATTATAAAAAAACTTATATCCAACTTAAAAAAAAAATTACTTTATATTAAACGTAAAATAATTAAGAATTAAATTTTATACTTATACGTAATTAAGTTATTAATATAAATTAAAATTATAAAGTACCGGACTTCTTTAAATAAAAAGGTTAATTTATTTATTCTATTAAGTTATAATAATAAAATTATTAAAATATATTGGGTCTTTAACTTTTAAGTATAAACTTTTAATAAGAAAATAAAATAATTCTATAACGTTTATATTAAGGAACAAAAGATTATTCCGTTAAATAATTCTGATAAAAATATTTTAACGGAAAAGATTTAACGTTTAAAAAAAAATATATAACCTTAATAAGTTTTTATTTTAAAGGAAAATTATAAAAATTAAATCTATAATAACGTTTTTATTAATAATATCTTAAACGATATACTTATAGATAATATAATTCCGGTTAAAAAATAAAGAAATTATCCTTAAACTTAATATAATTAAAATAAGTAATAATTTAATAAATCGTAAAAGAAAATTAAAATTATCCTTTAAAATAATTTTAAACTTAAAATCCTTAAGTACTTAAAGCTTTAGGATATATCCTTAGACCCATTATTTATTTTTATTAATATAATTATTTTAAATAAAAAAAAGGATATTTATTATTTAACGTTAATATTATTTAAAAATAAATTAAAATTATTTAAGTTAAAAACTTATTAAAAAACTATAAAAAATACTCATTATAAAATAAATTAATAATTAACAAAAAAGGATAAATATAGCTTTTATATTAAAAATAGTACTTAAATATTTATACTTAAATATATTATACCCCCGGATATAATTATTCTAAAGGAATAATAAATTTATATTCTTAAGAAAGGCGTTAACGGTTTAATTATTCAGTATAAAACCCGTTAAATAATCCGCGGTTATAAATAATAAGAAGGTATTAACTATAATAAAACCTTTACTTTAATAATAAAATTTATAAGTTATAAAATACTCTTTATATTAACGGCGGTTAATAATTAAAACTTAAAATAAATAAATATAAAGACGGCCTTCTTTTATAATTTAATTAAGGAAAAAATCTATATAGAATAATTTTATAATTAAATAAAAAATATAAATATATATTATAAGCTTAATAAAGCCCTTTATAAACTAAAATAATCCCCTTAATTATAATATTATTATTTCTTTATTTTTATAGAGAAATAAAGGTTTAAATTAATATTTACGGATTATTATATATTTATATATTTTAAAAATAAGATAATTATAGCTCTTTACGTAAATGATATCTTAATTATTAACCCGTTTAAGGAAGGCATTATAATTTTAAAAAAGATATTTAATAATTAATTCCGTATATTTAACTTAAAATTAATTTATTATTACTTAAGTATAATTATTATAAAAAACCATTAGAATAAAATATTCCGACTTAATTAAAAAACCTATATAAAAAAAATCGTTAAAGAATATAAGTAATAAAATATTATACTTATATATATCCCTATAAAGTTAAAGTATAAGCCGGAGCCTATACTTAAAGGCTATAAGGCCGATTTAATTTTCCGGAAGAAATATTAATTAACCGTAAGTTTATTAATATATATTATACTTAAAATTTACTTAAATATTACTTATTTTATTTTGATTATTAACCAATATACTTTAAATTCCACTAAATACCATTAAAAGTTAATAAGAAGAATTTTGCGTTATTTCCGTATTATTGTTATTTTCTAGTTAATATACCGGGGTAAATTAAAAGCTTTTAATAATTATACTAACTCCGATTTTACTATAAATTTAACTTAAAAGTCTATTGTAAGCTACGTATTTAATATTAGAAGTACCGGGATTAATTAATAATTTAAGCGTTAAGTTATAATTATTTTTTTTATTTATAAAGCGGAATATATAAGATAAATATAAATAATTAAAGAAACTTTATAACTTAAGTAACTTTTAAATAAAATTAAACCGTATTAAGCCGGGAACCTCCCTATTATTATTATTTACGGAAATAATTAAAGCGTTATAGCTTTTATTAAGAACCCCGTTCTCTATATCCGGATTAAATATATAAGTATTTAATAGCATTGGTTTTAAGAAGTCATAAGAAATAACTAAGTGAATTTAAAGTATATCCCGATATATAAGTAAGTCGCTAATAACTTAATAAAGCCCCTATTATATTAGCCCTTTAAGGGGTTTTATAAGGTACTTAACCTTAAAGTACCCCCGGAACGTCCTTATATTAACCGAAGCCTTACTAATAATATTAATGGCCTTATAGCTTTATCTTTAAGCCACTTAGGGTAAGCTTTAAGTTTCTTATAAAAGGAGCTCTTAGTTACTTATAGGGAGGCCATTATTAGTCCTAAGGAACCTAAGAATACGTTTTAATATAAATTTAATATATAAGGTAAGAAAATTAAAAAAATATTTTAAAAGGGGGTAAATCGTAAAAAAACGATATTTACCCCGGAGTATACCCGGACGAAATTATATACCCCGGGGGGTTATTAAAGGATGATTTAAGATATAGGGGAGCTTACCGTCGCCACGCCGGCTTTATAATTTAAAGGAGTAAGTAGTATATATTTAGGGCTATAAGTGTAATCTTCTAAGGTATTTTACCGCGAAAGGACCACCGCTATAATATAGGGAAGTAAAAGATTACCGTTATAGGGGAGCTTTAATAGCTTATAGAAAATATCACTTAAATAAGGTATACGTTATATAAAAATTAAAGTTAAAAAGTGATAACGGAATATAATATTATAAATAGATAATTATATAGGTAATATATATTAAAGCTTGAAGGGGAGTGTTAAAAGTACTTACATTAATTACCCGGCACTCGAGTAGATTAAATATGATCCGAAGCTAGACCCAATTGGGGTAACCGGGGTTCAGGAGTACTTAGTCGCACTTCTGTACATAGAGAATAATCAAGCAACTTACACCTCACATTTCAAGAACTTATACCATAAGTAACTTAAATTATAACTCAGATTTGAAAAAAAAACGATACCGCTTTACCCCTACCACCAGGAAATTTGCGTTAATAAATCCAGAACCTTATTATTGCGAATACGGATTTATAATCTTAATTAAATTCGATAAATTAATAATTTAATATTATATTTATTCATCTTTATAAATCTCGAGATATCTATTAAAATAATAGTAAAGAATTCGAGTCTTAAAATAAAAAGCTTACCGCTTAAAACGCGGAACTTATTATTTAAGTTACGGAGCTTAAGAAGCTTATTATTATTGAAATTATTAAAGAGAAGGGTATATAAGATATTTATAATTTAAACGATAAAGACGTCGTTACCGGTATTAAAGCCTTAATTCTAAAGATTAAAAAATTATTTACTTTATATATTCCCCGGACCCTATAATTTAACCCTTTATAAAAAGCTTACGTTCCCGTGTAAGGAGTAAATAAGAAATACCCAGACGTACCATTATTCCGTAATTAAAAGGGGTAATAAGATAACTGGAGATTATACCTCGACTTAAAATTCCGTTAAAATACGGTTCTCTTTACGTTTAAAGCGGATAAAATAGATTATATACGAAATTATTATAGAAATAACGTATTTAATTTGCTTAAAATAAAAGTAAATCCATTTAATAATAACCTTTACCTTACCGTTAAGGATATAGTTAACGATTTAAATAAGATATTTAATAAGTATAATAAAGTAAGTATTTATAATATTTAATTATATTTACCGGATTTTAATATAAATAAAAAGGGTAAAAAAAATAAGATTTTTAATAAGTTTTATACCCGATTCTTAATTATAATTATGCCTTTAAATTATTCTGAACTTTATAAAATTTCGGTTTTACGTAGGCTCCTTACTTTAAAGCTTTATTATTAAATTGCGGACGGTTTTACTCCTATATTATATCGTTAATTTATCGGTCGTTTACGTTAATATAATTTTAATATATATTAAGTTAAAAGCTTTAAATCTTTAATAATATCGATATAAACGTTATTAAACGATAATCTTAAGGAGATTATTAAAGATAAATTTAGAATTATTTACCTTAATTACTTTAAGGATAAAGTCTTATATTGTAAACTTTACGTTAAGTATTTAAAGCTAGGATACCTATTTACCTATATTAATATATTTTATAAGGGTTTTACTCCGCTCTTATATACGGAGGCCAAAGAAATCCTAGATACTTAATATTAAAGTACGCAATATATATTTTAAAGAAATTATTTAATTATAATACTTAAAGAGCCCGTTAATAAATAAGCCTACTTTAATAATATTCGATTCTTTAATAAAAGATTATAATAATAACGGTAATAGCTATTTACCTTATATTAAGCCTTTTTCGGTTAGAAAGTATATAACCCGGTTATTTATCGGAGAATGTATTAATTGACTTAGTTCCCGTCGATTTTTTCTCGGTTTTTTCACGTTTATACCGGTGCAGATACGATTTTTTTTTTAATATACGATTTACTCGGCTTTTGCATAAGTTACTATAATACCTTAAAATAGTCGGTACTATTTCGTTATTATTATATTTATGGTATCCTTAGCCCCGGAGATAGATAAATAAGATAATTAACTTATAAGAGCTCGTTATCGTTAAGGGGGGGATCGTATTATAATTCCAAGTGGCCTTGCTCCCATGCTCGGCCTACTTGCCCCATAAGGACTAGCTCGCGGGGGGTCTTGGCGCACACACCTTACTTGCATGCACCACCTGTATCATAGCAACCTCCATAGCTATTATTCATTCATTACTAGGACCTACCTACTCCAGTACCCTGACATTAAGCCTATAAGCTATAAGGCCCTCTTTACTATAGTGGCTATATATAACCTGGAGATTAAATAAATAAATATTAAAATAGTTTTTTTTTATAGAGATATCCTTAAAAAGATTTATATTTATTAATTAACGGGCTTTAATAATGGTTTAAAACTTATTTACTTATTAAATAAAGCTCTTTATAAGTTTAAATAATTATTCCGGATTTAATATTAATACCTCTTTATATTCCTTAAGAAACTCGGTTACCGTTATATTAATAAAAATTATAACGTATTCTTAAACCCGGATATTAATATTATTATTACCGTATATATTGATAATATCTTAATAATAAAAGTTAATAAATGGGTTATTATTAACTTAAAGGTTTAATTAAATAAAAAGTTTAAGATATCCGATTTAAGTTTATATAGTTAATATTTATATATAAATATTACCTATAATCGATAAAATTAAACCTTAACTCTTAATTAAGAAAGTTACGTTAAATAGGTTTTTGTTTAATTTAATATATATAATAATTTTCTGTTTAAGGGTAACGGTATAGCTATCCTTATAAACGTAGGTGCCCGTTTTAAGCCGGTTAATAAGGAGTATACCGCCTTAAAGTAATTTCGGCTTAAATATTAGTTTATTATCGGCTTATTTATATATATTATAATAAATATTAAGTTTAATATAACCTATACGGTATCGGTAATATTACGTTATGCGTTTAACCTTAATAAAGGGTATTAAATAGCTATTAAGAAGATTTTCTATTACCTTTATAATACAACCTCCTTAAAATTCATTTTTTAAGGCTTTTTAAAGCCCCTTAATGGTTATACGGACTTAAACTACGTCGGTGACCTATAAATACGCCGGTCCACCTCCGGGTATACCTTTAACCTAGGAAGTATAGTTATTAACTGGTCCTTAAAACGTTAATTAATTATGGCCCTGTTTATTTATAAGGCTGAATACGTAAGATAATATAACGTTATTAAAGAAACGATTTAGCTTAAATAATTATTAACTTAATTTATTAAAATTACCTTAAATCCAATAATATTATTAGCCCTTAAGGATAAGGATATTATATAGAATTACGTTCTTCTTATTTAACTTAAACTTAATACTAAGGCTTTTACCTTTATTATAATAATTTTTTATAATAATTAAAAAGCAATTATATTAATAAAGGACTTTATAAACTATTTAAAGATAAAGTATATATATATTAAATACTGCTTTCTTCGGGAGTATATAGTTAATAAACAGATAAAGCTCGTATACTATCTTACCGGGAATATGGTGATTAACGGCCTTATGAAGCCGTTATTAAGGGACGGTTTTCTTAAATTCAGAAATTATCTAGGACTAAAATAATCGGTACTATACCTTTATTAACGTTTTAAAATAAATAAATATACCCCTTATTATTAGAGTTAGGGTGGATATACCCCTTACTACGGTAATATAGTTTTAATAAGAGCTTTTACTCCTTGCTTAATAAGTGGTACGGTATTATAGTATTATAAAGCTATTAATCAAGTGGGAGTATTAGAAGTATAGAAGGTAAAGACCTCGGCTCTTACTAAAAGGGGGCTAGCCTACTTCCTGGACTTCTCATAGATAGATATCGCTCAGCACCTTACATAATACTCAACTAAGCAAGTTACACCCTACCATTTCAACAATAAGTTAAATACCGTTTTTTATTTATAAACGGATAATTAAATAAAACGTTAAAATTAAAATCTTAAATAATATTTAAGGACCTTTATTAATATTAAGTAAATAAATTTGAAAAGAACTGCATGTTCTGTTATGAGTGTATGGTATATATAATGTTTGTCCTGGAGGATAAACAGGCTATCTATCTAGAGTCTATCCTTTACGTATATACTATTGTTTTATAAGAATAAGATAAATATAACTTTAAATCCTTATTAATGCCTGAATAAAAGAAAAATGGATAGCATTTTTATTATTATGTTTTATTAGCTATTTAACCCTTAGAAATCTTATTAAAAAGTTTATCGACTTTATTTAATAGTAACGTTTATAATTATTCTATGATTATATAGTTTCCTTTAAGGAAATTTATTAATACGGGTATTTTTAATTATAATTATATTCGCTATATATATTTTTATTATTTTTATTCCGTTAATAAACCTTAGGTTAAAGTTCATTTTTTTAATCGCATTTTTTATACGGTTAATATATTTTATAAGGATATTTAACCTAATATTTAAAATTGCGGATTTTAATTTTATAAAAAGTTAAGATAATATAAGGGTACGGCTACACGTACACCCTTTTTGTCTGCATATACACCGTCGAATCGTCTGTATATACACCGTCGAATCGTCTACATATATACCCTTCTTAAAAGGGTATAGCGGATGGTTTTCTGCGCGGATATCGAGATATACAGGCCGTACTTATCAGTACAGTAAGAGAGCTTTTTGATAAAGTCTAAATAACGCGATTCTCGCGTACCTTACTATTACCATTATTAATAGTACCGCTACCACTATGGACCTTATATTACCCCTTAATAATATAACTAATACGTTTAAGGATAAGCTTATTCGTTAGGTATAAGAATAAGCTTTTAATTATGGCTATACTATAATTATAATACGCTCGAAGAAAAACCTTAAATACGGTATAAAAAGGAAGATTTGGCTCCGCTATAATTACGGTAATAGGATCCTCGCGACCTATAACCAGAAGCGTATATACGGAAGCTTATAATTGAATAAGTATCCGTTCGTTATTACCCTATAGCGTATTATAACGGTTATTTAGGTAGGCGAATAAACCTTAAAAGTCGAGGACGCCGTATATAATTATATATTTACTCCCCTTATAGCTTATCCCTTATTTAAAGCTTTAATTATAACTTTAAAAGTTAAAGATTATATAGCCGCTAAGACGAAGTTAGGTTTAAAGCCGTTAGAGATAATAGATCGTCTCCGTAATAATTAAAATAAAGAGAATCCGTCGTTTATTATTAAGGATATCAAGAATTAAAAGTAAGCGATTCATTAACGTACCCTCGGCTTTAATATACCTATATAAGCACTTCTATACTTTCTATAGGCTGGTAATTAATGGATTTAGTACCTTAAGGACGCGAATAAGTATATTACGTATCTCTTCTTCTTTAAACCGTTTGCTTATTTCTTTATAAAGTAATTTTAAAGTATAATTTTAATGGATTATACCTATAAAATTAACAGATATAAAATGCCGTTGCTGGTATTCACGGGTATTATAAATCTTAATACTACCTACTACCTAGTTTTTTGTTTTTTACGATAAGAAAAATTAAATAATTATTACTGGGCTTTAAAGCAATTATAAGAGCTCCTCCTTTACGTTAAGGTGCCAAATCTAAACTATATTATTACCGATCGTAAGATTAAGTGTATAAGTTAACTTAGAAGGGTATTCTTAACTATAAAATACCTGCTTTATATATAGTATATTAATAAAAACGTACTTATAAATTGTAAGAAGTATTTTACCGATAATAAGGCGTAAGATATCTTTATTAAATGCTGGAATCAGCTCGTCTATATATATATAGAAGCCGATTTCAATGCCCTTTAAAACCGTATAAGAAACGATTATCCCATTAATATTACTATTTACCTGGATAATACCTGGATCTTCCCTTAGAAACGTATATTTATTAAGTGCTATATAGATCGCTACCTATACTTTAATAATACGAGTACGTCGCGTAATAAGGGCTCTTATATAAAGTTTAAATCGACGTTATCCAACTCGATCGGCGATTTAACTTACGTTATTAACGGCATTAATATATTACTTAAACGTGAGAGATTTAACTATAATAAAGCTATTAACCGCATAAAAGTAGCTCCACGGATCTTTTATAAAGTACCTTTTTTACATAACGTCCTTACTGAAATATTATTATGGATATTAGAAAAGGTGCTTTTTTAATACGCTATAATTAAAGATAATATATTTACGTATATAGATTTATATATAAAATACATAAGTATCCCTTATAGTTATCGTATTAAAATACGTCTTACGATTATATTAAGGCTCCTATAGTTAAACGACTTCTAACCTTACTAACGCTATAATAAGCCGGCGTTTTATAGTGCTCGACATCTATAAAATAAAAACGGTAATCAAGTAAGTAACGATAAGAATATCGACTTATTATTACGTATATAAGAGCCTCTTATAAGTAGGGAAAGAAGGAGATTTCGAGGTTCCGTAATTATACCTTTATAAAAATATACTCATTAAGAAGAAGATTTCAAACGTTTTACCCGCCGTAAGCCGTCTTAATTTAAGATAGTTAAGCAGCGTTTATAGGCTCGTACCCCCCCGTTACCTTAATTAACTCATTATAAATAAGGCGGTTAACGAGGTTAAACGAGTAGGACAACGACTTCGCGTAATAGAGCTACCGGCGGAGTAACTTTAAGGTTCATTATTATAGTTTCTTAAGTTACCCGCAACGAAAAAAACGTCTAAATCGATGCTTAGGAAGCAAGTTTATAAGAGTAAAGCAGGGTTGACTTTATTACGACCTAAATAAGGGGTAATAGATTACTAAGCCGGTTACCCCGTCGTTTAAGAATTAGCCATCCAGCCTAAACTTAAAAAGGAAAGAGTAACTGTCTGGCAAAAAGCCCGGAAACGGTCGTAATCGACTCCTTTTAACTCGGCTTACTCATAGTAAGGGTAAGGTGGTAAAGATAATAAGGGTGGTGGATCTACATAGGTAATAGCTTTAGCATATACCTATTTCTCGATAATTAAACGTCCTTTTAATCCCGTCGCAGTCCTTGGCATATTATCTATGTATTTATTACCTCCGGAATTACCTTTATTACTTAGTTAATATACTCGTTATCGCGGTAATAGCATACGTAAAGTCTGGGTTGAAAGCTTTTAATATATTACAAAATGCTCTTAAGTTCTTCCGCTATACTAAGAAATACTACCGCAATTACTCAATATATCCGCAAAAAAAGGGTATATATACAGACGATTTGGGGGTATATATGCAGACGATTCGACGGTGTATATGCAGACAAAAAGGGTATAGGTGTAGCCGTACCCTAATATAAATACATTAACGTTTCAATTAAATATAATATATATTTTTACTTTTATTTCGCTTTCTTATTCTTATCTTTTTTCGATTAGGTTTACGATAATATTTATTAATTTATTAAAATCTATTTATATATTTATACTTAAAGACGGTAATACGTCGTCGCTCTTAAGGATTTCTATTATAATCTTTATTTTATCCTTCCTTAATAACTTTACCGTACTCCCGGGTTTCTTTACTTTAATCGATTTTTATTATATTAACCCGATAGTATATTCGGGGCGATTTATTTAAGTTACGGCGTTTTTCTTATATATTCTGGATTATTTATTATTAAGGTTTAAGGTTATTAATATTGTTATTATTCGTTATTTATATAGTACTTTAATAAACCAGAAAGGACAATTATTGGTCTTCTTTATACGCTTAATTAAAGGGGAGGCTTAAGGGTATTTATTTTGCCCTTAAAAAATATAAGTATCCTTTTAAATAATAAAGTATAAAACGTAATTAATTCGTATAATTATTAAGTCGTTAAGGTTTATTTAAATCTTTTTAATATCTTTTTATTTATGAAAAGTTTATAATTATTTAAACGTAATAAGGTTTTAAGTATTCTTATTAAGAATATTTCAGTTTTATACTATAATATAGCCAATAATCTTTACCGTTAATACGTTATTAAGGTCTACGTTATTATTAGGTTATATAAGTATATTATTAATATTAAATATTAAATAAAAGAATTTATTATCCTTTATTTTAAGCCTTTTTATAGTAGTTAATTTTAATAATTTATTTAATATAAGTAAATTTAACTTATCCGTATAACGTTTTAATTTAATAACTTTCTTAAATATATTAATTACTTTTTATAGTTAATTAATACCGTAATTTAATAAGTAGTAAAATATATTATTCCTTATTCTAGTTATTCCGTTTATTAATATATAAATATAATAAAAATAAAGTATAAAGGATAAAAGATTAATACTAAAAAGTAAGAAATAGCGGGTAATTATATTATATATAATAAATAATATAACCCCGCTTTAAGTAAATATTCCCTAAATAATAATTTAAAAGGATATTCTTTAAATAAGTTTTCCTTGAATAATAATTATAAATTTAAATATTATAACTTAATTAAGAAACATAGAATATTACGTTTTTTAGGGATAAAAGTATTATTATTATTATCTTAAGGAAATAATAATAACCTGAATAAGCATCCCGGAATTCTTATTATACATACGTAGTAATATTTACGTAAAATAAATAAATATAAATATTATTTATTCCGATAATAAAATAAGTATAACGTAATTTAATAATAATAAACGAGGCTAAACGTTTTTCCTGGGACGATTACGGGGTTTTTTTTATATTACGAACGCTTTAATTATAAAACGTTATTACGGTATAAGTATCGTATTACTTATTTATTTTCTCTTACTTAACTTTATAGTTACGTCGTAATTCTTTATATACTTATTAATATAATTTAAGCAATTAATATAGAATTATCCGTTATTTTTATATCTGTAACCCCTTTACTTTATAAGGTATTTAATTTATCCTATAAAAGTAACCTATTTATCCAAGAAACGTTCGATTTTATATAATCGGTTATCCTCGTTATCGGGATCGCTATTATTTAAGATATTCTTAACGGGTAAAGGATATATATTAATTAACCTTTAATACGGATTATCGTCCTTCAGTATAGGTTTTAATTAATTAATTAAAATAATAGGATATATAAGTATATTATTAAGTAGTTTTAATTTATAAGTAAAATTATTAACCTTATAAATTACGGGAAATGGTTTAATACGTTATAAGCTTAATTTCCGGTATATATTTTATACTTTATATTTACGGTATAGGATAAGGAACGTTTTATCCTTAATTAGAAATAAGATATCTTTATATTTAAAATTATACTTAATTTTAAATATAGCGTTTATGAATATAATTACGTTATTAGCTTTTTCTCTTTTAATTATATATAAACGTATAAAATCCTCTACGGGTAAATCCTATAATAGATTTAAGTTATCCTTAATACGGAAACCGTATATAAACTTATTCGGTATAAACCCCGTTATAACGTTTATTAAGTTATTTAATACCGTATTAAGGAACGGTATATTAAAATTGAGAGGTGTAAGTTACTTGATTATTACTGGGTATAAAGGGAGACTATATGCAAGGCTATATGCCGCTATCCCACTTAGGTTTAATACGTTTACCTTATTTAATCTGATTTGCGTTACGTAATCTTTTAAGTAGCAATCCTATATATTTAATACTCCCCTTTGAACTTTATATATAGCCCGTAAATCTCACTTATTAAATAGCTCCTTTATAGCCTTAATATTATATCCTTTTATATAAGAGTTTAATTACCGTATTTATTAAGTAGCTCTTTTAATTATTAAGTAATTAACTCCCTTAATTATTAAGTGGCTAACTCCCTTATATAGTTATTACCTATTTATTACTTATTATCCGGCTTATTATTAAGTCCACCGTCGGTAAATATACGGTCCTTAGACTATTAATATAATAGCTTTTTAAGGCTTAATGCCCGTTTAAACTATATAAAAATTTTAATAAATAGGGCCTTTATTAACCCGTTAATTACCTATTTCATAGTATAAATATACTTGAGATTAACGGTATTAACCTTAAGTTATTCCTATAGTTAATATAGTTAAATACTTATATACTTTATCCTTATGTAATATACCGGGTTTTTAATTAATATAATAGCCCCTTAATTATTATTATAGATCGTAATAATAAGTATATATCTAGATTTATCGGGTTATATTTACCTAAATTATTCCTTTAATTAAATAGCTTCCTTAATAACTTATATTTATCCCGTATACTTAACTTTATAAATAAATAACGTTATAATCGGTTACCTTTTTAAAGATTAATAAATCGGTATACTCCTTACGTTAAAGAGGTAGCCTGAAGTTAATCTACGGGTAGAGTTAGCCGTAAAATTAAAGTCAATATACTTATTAAAAGCTTTAAGTTTACCCTTATATATTAATTAAAAGTATATAGTAATCCGTAAATAACGTATAATCTATTTTATATATAATTAATATTAATAAAACGGATTTACGGAATATTAATTAATAATTATTATAATATAAATTATATTTAATTATATATTAAGCATAATATATATTAATAAACCTATAACCGATTAATATTATTATTTAAACTTTAATTTTACTTAATAGCCTTTAAATAATAATTCCGGTTTAAAATTAACTTATATAAATATATACGTTAAGTAAGTTTCTTATTAATCGTAATTTTATATTTTTTTTTTAATATAAGCTTTTTAATTAAGACGGATTATTTAATTTTATTAATTTTAAATAATAATAATATTTAAATAATAACTTATTAAATTTAAATTAAATATATAGAATTCCTAATTAAATATAGCCTTTAAGTCTTAAATCCCTTACTTAAACGGATTAATTATTAGGACATTATCTATATATACGGTTACGATCGTACTGGTTTTAAGGTAAAGGAATACGTAATAATCCGCATAAATAAATTTAAAACCCTATATAACTATAAACTCCCAGAAACGATTATATTATAGCCGCGGTAATTACTTTAATCTATATAGGTCCTTTTTAAGCTTATAATAAAGCTTTTTACCGTTTTTATTAATCTTTTCTTATCCTTTTAATTATTTTACGTATATTTTTTCCTCGATAAAACCGTAAAAGAATATTATTTTAATATTTATCTGCTTTAAATTTTAATTATTAGCCGCTATAAAAGTAAAAAGAACCTTATAACTTATAGGTTTTATTATTAAGGTAAACGTTTTATTATAATTAATACCCTTATATTATTTAAAGTTACGTATTATCCACTAGGTTTTATAGTGAATTATATTGTTATTAACTCTATATTTAAGGATATAAACCTACCGTTTTTATAATATCGTTATACCGGTAAAGATTTAATTTTACGTAATTAAAACTTAAATATCGTTTTCTTTAAGGGAATTATATTTATTACCTTCCATTAACTTTTAGTTTATTCAAATATATTTATTTATTATAACTTCTTTATAGATTTTAAGCTTAATAAGTTCCGGGGTCGTTTTAAAGGATATTAAAGTTAAAGGGTATAACGGTTCATTTTTATTACGGGTTAATAAAGCTAAAAAAAAAAAAGTAGATCTAATAATATATTACGCGGTTTATCCGGAAATATAAGGCCGGGATTATTTTTAATCAGATTCTCGATTTATTATTTTTACCCTTAATTATAATTAATCTTTAAGTCTTTAACCGTTAAGCTTAAAGGGTTTAATAAAGTTATTTATTAAATAAGGATTATAACCGGATATATAAATCGCTTAATAAAAATAAAGCTTATATTAATAATATCCGTTTTAATTAAACCGTAATTCCCGAACTTCTCTTTTAAATTAAAATCTTATTAAAGTTTTTTTACTTTTTTAAGCTCTTAAATTCAATTAATAAGTTTTTTATAATCTAAGTTATTTAATAATATTACCCGTCTTTCCTCGATATATACGTCGTATATATTCTTTATTATAAGGTTAAACCGTTTTACCCATAGATTAATTACCTTAAAGTATTTATTAATCCCTTTATTAAAACCTATTAAGATATATAATTTTAACTTATTATTAAGTTTAACTTAATAACCCATAATTCTTATATATACGATTAACCTTAAAGTCTATATATAGGATATATTTAATTTCTTATTATATTAAACTTAATATAATATTACCCTTTTAAGTTATATATATAATATCCGTATAATTATATAATTTACCGTTTAAACCAGCTTCAGTTAAAAGTTTTTAAGTATATCTTCTATTATCCATATAACTTTAATTTTCTTATTAATTTTTTAATTAATTTTCTTATTACTTGGATTTTATTTAAGGCTTTTACGTATTATTATTTTAAAGATAATTTTATATTATTTTAAGTAGTTTAAAAAGGCCTTAAACGTATACTTACTTTTACCGTTGGTTTAAAAGCGTTTAATTTTTTAATCCGGGGTTTATTTATACTTAACTTTAAACTTTTTAAACCGTTAAATTATATCTGATTTATATATTAACGGGTAGACCTTTAATATTATAATCTTATTATTACGGAAGGTTATATAATACGTTATTCCGTTATATTCTTAAAGATTAATTATCCTTAAAAAATCCGTATAAATAAACTTTAACAAGTTTTCTATAAGTTTAAAATATCCTTTATATAATTAAAAGCTTAATTATCCCGTAATATAATACGTATAATAAGCGTTTTTAACTTTATTATTATTATAACGTTTACGTTTAAAATCCATCTTAATTAATACGTCCGTTAATTAAAATAATTTCTAAGCTTCGAGGTAATTTATACGTATATATTATATAAGTATAGCCGAAGGTATATTAAATATTATTATAATAAAGGTAAATTCTTATAAGTTAATTATAAATAGGCCGTTTTACCTGCTATAAGTAAGCTTTTTCTGACCATATATTATTATCCGGACCGTCCGTGTTATATTAAGTTAAGCTTTATAATTTAATAGTTACCTTTTAAATATAAAATTAATTAAGTTCGCCAAAAAGTATATTATATAAGTAAATTTTACCTTAATGGGCTTATTATCCACCCTATATATTATATAGGTAATATTTATACCCCTTATATAATTCGTTCTTACCAACCCGGGCCCCAAAAATAAAAATTAATAAAGTCTTAATTCCCTTTAAAAGAATCTCTTTTTATAAAAAATATATTAATTATAGTTATTATTAAGGATTATTAACTTCTATAGATTTATTAAGGTAATTAATATTATTGTTATTAATTATTATATATACGTTAATAAATAGGAGTCTGTTATTAAGAGGTTTATAAACGTAATAGTCTCCTTAATAATCTTAGGCTTCTTAATACGGAACTTTATAAGCTTTTTTTTAAAATAAAGGTCTTAGTATTTATCCTTAATATATTTATTATTACGTTTCTTCTGGGTATAATATTAATAAATAGGCTTTTCCCGGGTCTTATTAAAGGTCCTTTTATTATAACCCTTTAACGTATCCTTATAAGCTTATATTAAAACGTTTAATTATTAAATAACTATCTAAGCTTCTTTATTACGGGCCCTTTACATAATATCATGAAATTTAAAGGTATCCGGGCCTTATTATACCGCCGTCTAGGTAAGTACTCAGTATTATGTCTGTTACGACTTTTTTAATTTATTTAAGAATATTTAAATAATGAAATAATCCAGGATAATTAAAAAGCTATTAATCATTTTAATCTCGGTATAAACTTTCTGGTAACGGCTATTATATTTATTAATTATTATATCCGGGGTCTTTTATAAGCTTATAAGTTCTTATATAAGCTTTATATATAATCCGGACTTTTATAATTTATATTAATCCTTAAGTCGTTTTTAAATCGTATTCGGGTTTTTTATAATATCGATTAAATATTTAATATTAATATTATAACGGTTCTTTAAGGCTATATATACCTTAAGGGTGTCTTTCTCCTTTAACTTTTAAAGGTTATTAATCGTTATTTAGTCCTTTATCTACTGACTTTATGATATTTACTACCGTTAATCTATTAACAAAGGGATTAAACTTAGGGGAAAACCCCCTATAATGGAGTCTTTCTTAGTCATTATCGTTAATAAAGTATACGGAAGATAGTATTAATAAAACATTAATTATACTGTAATTACTAATGGTACCTAAGTCTAAGTCTAACGACGTTTAATACGTTAAAGACTTATTATTTAAGGGTAATAGGTGGCTTGCGTTAAACGACGGTATCCAATTCTTAATGTTTATACTGAGCCCGAAGATAACAGTATTTAATGGGTCGTTTAGGGGTTCCTTAAACGCTTTTAAGCCGAAGCTATTATATAATCCCTATCTTCGACTTGGTCTTTATTAACTGGATTAAGACGGTCTTCCTTCCTTAAGTCTCTGAGTATAAAGGGAAAAAAGGGTACTTCGTATACGACGATACCACTGAACAATAAGGTTCAAGTGCTATACTTCGTGCGGGACTGTTATATGGTCTGGGGTAATAAGCAATATAAGGCCTTATTAATTAAAGTATTCTCTGTTCCGGTTAAGTTTAAAATAAAACTTTATAACGTATTATAATATTATATATATACTTTTAAGATTACTATCCTTTTTTACTTAAGGGCCTTTAATCTCTATAATTAAAGCGTTTAAGCTTATCCTGATTACTTTACTTTAACTTAAGGGCTTTAATCTTTATAATCCGTAATAAGTAGGTTTATTTTAAATCTAATTATTTATTAAAGAATTCTATAGCTGGTTCTTAGCCCCCTTTTTTTAGGGATTAATCCTTATTCTAAGAAGTTTAACCGTTAATTACTTATTCCGTCCTATATTTACTTTCTGAAATTAAATTAAAGTAAGTAATTTTAGGCTATAATACGCTTAAATTTAAGTAATCTATTTCTGATTAATCTTAAAAAAACTCGATTTTAATATAATCTTTAAAACTTTATACTCAGTAAAGTTCTATAATATATTTAATATTTATTTAACGTTTCGAATTTCTTACTTAAACCTTAATTAAGGCTTTACGTATATATATTAGCCTTAAAGGCCCTATATCTCGGCTCTATTAATTTAGCGCCGGCTTAACTTTTCCGGCATATAGGTATTTACGGCCCTTAATAAGGCTAGGAAATAACGGTCTATATATTTTTATTAATAAAACGTCCTCCCTTTTCGATTTAGGAATATAAGTAATTAAGTAAACTTTTTTATTTATAACCGTGGTATTATACGCCTGGTTAAGTCGATTTTTTAATAATATAGCCTGCGTATAGGTATCGTTTATAAGTATATCTTATATTATAAGTTTACCACCGTTTATAGGCCAATTTAAACATTAAAAAGATATTATTTAAGTACTTAAATACATAATCCGGGCTTATAATTTATTAAAATTAAGAAATATAAGTTACTTAATTATTACTATATATAAAGGGAGACTATATATAAGGCTATATGCCGCTATCCTACTTGGGTTTAACACGTTTACCTTATCTAATCTGATCCGCGTCACGTGATCTCCCAAGTGGCGATCCTACACATTCAATACGGTAATAGTTTAATTTAATCTTAATAATCCGGGTCGGATAATAAAAACCTTAACGCTATTTCTATAATTTAATTTATTCGCTTAAATTATTTATCCGTTTATAAATAATAAACTATAGATATTATTATTTTAATATTTAATTTAATAAATATTACTTTTTAAAAAAAAGGATATAAACTTCTTATTATAATTAAATATAATTAATTAAGGAATGCCTTAATCCTTATTTATAAGTTTATAAATAAAGGGGCGAGCGTGGCGGAATGGCATTTTTGAGTGCAGAAGATAAACTATAGAATGGTCGAACATTTTAAGGGTAAGGGACGATTTCGTTAAGAGCCCTTAAACCTTATCCGGTAAATTACGTGGTTAATATAAATAAAGTAATAATAAATATCTGATAATTTACCGGTACCTATAATTAACCTTAAATGAACTTAATTGCCATATAAGGCCGGTAAAAAGGGATTACGGGGATTTAACGTTAAAAAGTTAAAGTTAAAATTAAATAAGGTTAATCCGAAAAGCCGTATAATAAAGTACTTAAGGCGAAGTTTAAACGTTAAAAGAAATAAAGTTATATAATTAAAGCTGCCTTCCCTTAATTAAGCTTAATATTATTATTAAATCTTTACCGCGGATTATAACGTTAAAAAATAAAGGATTCTTAACGGAAATAATAAATTAAGGATTTAAGGTAATTATTAATCTTAATCGGGTTAACGTAAAAACTCGGTCGTAATATTAAGGTAAATAATTATAGGGGAAAGGTTTTTATTTAAATCGGGTTAATACTTAAGGTAAACTAGGGTTAAGTTAGCCGATTACGGTTTCCTTTTCCCTTTTAAAATTGAAACGATAAGTTCAAAATAAATATAAATATTAAGATAACCGTAACTTAACCACCAGCATTATAGAACGCCGAAATTAACTTAAAATAGCTAGACTCGTGTATAAACAAATTAATCAATCAAAGTTTATAAATAATAATATTTATTTATTTTTTAATTTTATATATATCTTTACCGGGGATTAATATTATTCTTTTTAAGAATTTATTTATTATAGTTAAAAAAACGGATAACCCGTATATTTCGGGTAATTTAATAATAAAGTTTATCGTTAATATATAAAATAATATCGGCAACATAACGATAAAATTTAAAAAGCCGTACGGTATATACTTTATTATTTAATATAATTTATACTTAAAATAATATATTAAGTATATTTTAAAATGCTTTTTAATATACCGAATATAAATAGTATTTCAAAAGCAATTAAGCGTTTTATTATATCCGTTATAATTTAAATAATTATATATGAAACGGAATATATTATAATATAGTAATAAAAAGAAATTAATCGTTTATTACCGGTAAACGGTAATACATAATATAATAGTCCGTTATCCTTAATTTAAAAGTAAATACTAGCTTTTACCGGAATATAATATGATTCTCCGATTTACTTTAATAAATAGAATATACGTTTATTTTATCTTAATAATAAAAAAGTATTATTATTTTAAGGTATTATCTTATATTACTTAAATTAACCGGATAATACTTTAAGTATTACGATAATTTGCTTTTATTATTTATCCTTTTTATATTCATATAATAATCATTCTTTAAAATCATTAATTATTTTAATTAAAATATTATTATAAATAAAGACATCCTCGGAGCTATTTTCGCTTATAAATAACGTATTAAGAATGCCGTTCTATATTATATTCCCTTTTTTTTTTATAAAATAAGGATTTTCTGTAATTTAAATAACGTATCCGGTACGGTATTTACTTTACCCGTTTTATAACGTATATAAAGATTAAATATTTATAAGTACTGACTTATACGTATTAACCTAAGATTTAATTTATTAATATTTAAGGTAATAAGTAATATTTATTATCCTATTTAAATAATAACGGAGTAATCGGTAATAATTTAAATAATATAATAATTTAATTTTATTATATATTTAATTTTCTTAATTACTTATATAATCCCCGTAATTTTAAGTTTTATAAGTTAATAATGGGTTTCCGTTATATTTAAAATCTTATTAAAAAACATAATAGATTAAATAGACGTCCGAATAACTTTAAATACGTTAAATAAATCGTTTATTAGATTACCTTTAATATAATATATTATTGTTATAAACCTTATTTATTTAAATACGTTAAAATTAATATATATAATACGCTTTAAGTTATAGTAAATAAGGAATATTAAACTTAAGAATGCCTTTTAAAATTATTAATACGTATTTAACTTTACTTTAATAAGTATTTCGATTAATGACCTTATTAATAAACGTTTCCGTACTTATTTTTTTATTTTATTTATATTAACGTTACGGGTTAATAATGTTTTCCGATTTTAAAGAGGTTCCGTTATTTAAGTATAACGTTTAATTAATAATTTTAATTATCCTATAAAGCTTAAATATATTTTAAAATTACGGAAATTATAAAAGAATTTTAAAGATTAAATTATTTATATTTTCTCCTTAGATATTAAGTATCTTAAATTATTTATATATTATTTAAGTAATTTTACCGAAGGAATTCCGAAGTACGATTTTTTAGGAAATAAATTTACGTTTTATTATTTAAATATTCCGAATATTTATTATAAATAAAATATATGTTTTTTTAACGTATTAAAGAATATTATAATATTATTAATAAATATATAAGTAAATATTTTAAAAAAATAAAGTATTTTATTAATTTATTATTAAACGTAAAACGGAGATCCTTTATATTCTATAATAGTAATATTAAATTATTTTTAATTACGGTAAAATATAATTATAAGTTTATAATAATCCTTAATTTAAATATGAAATTAATAGAAGTATCCAAACGCATCGATTACTATAATATATACGTAACCGGTTATTATTAAGATTATTTCCGATTATAAAAGTATCGGGTACGTATCCGATTTAATAATCTTATTAAGTCCGCGGATATTAATAACTATATATCCCTTAGGTCCCTTTAACAGATTACGTTAAACGATAAATATAGGGTAATTAAATTTGGTAAAATGACTTATTTAAATTATTTTATTTTATTTATATAGCTTATTGAATATTTTATTAATAACTTTACGATCTTTATCCTTTAACGGATATACCCTTATTAACTTCGGATTTATTCCCTCCTTAAAAGGAATAAGTATTTATTCATCCTTAAGGATATTTATTATTTCTTGATCTATCCAAAGTTTAAGAAACTCATTTATTATAGCGGTAAATTTAAGCATAATAAATATTTCGCCGTAAACGGTAATCCCGTTTTACATCATATATTCCTTGTCCTTAAACATAAAACGAAGCTATATAATAAGCGGTTTATCCAATATTATTATAAATACGTTTAAGATATTTAAGGATAAGGATTATATTCCTTTTAATAACGTTACCGGCTTTATATACTTAAATAATAAATATCCGGCAATAATAGCTACTTTAATAAGCTTATCCTTTTATTAAAAATAAATAATATTTCCGGTAGTAAAGAAAGCCTTATCCGGGGATACTATATAATACTTTTATTTATTATATTCGATAAGTTTTCCGAGTTTTATTTTTAAGTTAATACGGATAAAAAACAATATTACGTTCCGTATTTAAATAAATAATATATTCGTATCGGTAATATATACGTATACGTTACCTGTTTTATTAAGATTAAATATATGTTTAAGTTTTAAAAGGAAATCTTAATTAAAGGGTAAAGTTTAATATCCTTAAAAATAAATAAATACGTTTATAATTAAATACGGTAAAATAATGACCGTTTTCTTTAAACGTATGGTATATTAAATAAGCGAAAATCCTTTTACTTTTATACCGATATTTACGATAGTACCTTAATACGTACCGATAATTATATATTTTTTATTTAAGTAAAGGATAATATCGTTTAATATTATAATATCGTTCTTTATTAATAAATTTATTCTTAAATTATTAACGATATAAATTTTAACTTGCTCGGTTATTAATTTAATCGTTTAAACTAATTATTATATTTATAAATTTAAACGTTTAATATATAGTATTTCCAATTCTACGGACGGATATTACCTTACCGAATCCTATAAAGCGGAAAACGTTACGTTAACGTTAAGTTAACGCTTAAAGTGGCTGCAAAATATAAATGGCGTAAACTCCGCTTAAAAGTTAAAGTGAATTTTTTTTAAAAGATACGTTAAAGTGAATTTAAATTAAAAGTGCCGTTAACTCGGCGTTAACTTAACGTTAACTCGGCGTTAACTCGGCGTTAATTCGACTTTAACTTAACTTTAACTCCGCGTTAAAGTAACTTAAAAAAAAAACTAAGTAATATAATAATAATACGTTTTATTTATAATATTTAAGTATTATTATTTTTTTTTTATTATCTAAATATATATTTATTTATGAAAGGGCTTAATAAAGGGGCTGGTAAAGGGGCTGGTAAAGGGGCTGGTAAAGGGGCTGGTAAAGGGCTTCGCAAGGGGCTTGGTAAAGGGCCTGGTAAAGGGCTTAGTAAAGGGTTTACTAAGGGTGGGATAAGGGTACAGGTAAAGGGCCTTACTTACCTCTCAGGTTCTCCATCTAAATCACGGTATTTTTCGGCCTGTTACGGTAGGGGCATACGGGTATCGGGCGTCGCATTATAGTGAAGGGCCTGGTGAAGGGCTTAATAAAGGGTTCGTAGTAAATAAGGGTGCAGTAGGTAAGGGTGCAGTAGGTAAGGGTACAGTAGGTAAGGGTGTAGTAGGTAAGGGTGCAGTAGGTAAGGGTGCAATAGGTAGTGCAGGTGATGGTGCAGGTGAGGGTGGTGAGGGTGGTGAGGGTGGTAAGGGTGGTAGTGCAGGTGCAAGTGATGGTAAGGGTAATGGTGCAGGTAAGGGTGATGATGAGTATAAGGTACTTAAGGTTGGTAGTGTAAATAAGGGTAAAAGTAAGGGTGATGGTGAGGGTAAGGTAGGCGAGGGTGGTAATAAGGTGAGGGTGGTAGTAAAATACAGGTAATAATACAGGTAAGGGTAAGGGTGATAATATAAGTAATAATAAGGGTGGTGCAGGTAATAGTAAGGGTGAGGTAGGTAAGGGTGGTAATGCAGGTGATGGTGTAGGTGATAGTGAGGGTGAGAGTGAGGGTGATGGTGTAGGTGATAGTGAGGGTGAGAGTGAGGGTAATAGTAAGGTGCAGTTGATAAGGGTAATGAGGGTAATGAGGGTAATGAGGGTAATGAGGGTGATAGTGAGGGTGATGGTGCAGGTGACGGTACAGGTGAGGGTGATGGTGATGGTAATGGTGATAATAAGGTAGGTAAGGGTGGTGATAAGGTAAGGGTGGTAGTGCAGGTGAGGGTGAGGGTGAGGGTGAGGGTAAGGGTGAGGGTAAGGGTGAGGGTAAAGGTGCAGGTAAGGGTGAGGGTACAGGTGAGGGTGAGGGTACAGGTGAGGGTGAGGGTAAGGGTGAGGGTGGTGGTAAGGGTGCAGGTGAGGGTATTGGTAAGGGTGGTAAGGGTGGTAAGTAAGGGTGCAGGTAAGGGTACAAGTAAGGGTAATAGTGAGGGTAATGATGTAGGTGATGGTAAAGGTGGTAGTACAGGTGAGGGTAAGTGAGGGCGAGGGTGATAGTGCAAGTGACAAGTGAGGGTAGAAGTGAGGGTAATAAGGGTAATAAGTGAGGGTACAAGTGAGGGTAAGTGTGAGGGTGGTGAGGGTGAGGGTGAGGGTGAGGGTGAGGGTGAGGGTGCAGGTGATGGTAAGGGTGTAGGTGAGGGTAATAGTGATGGTGAGGGTGATGGTGATGTAGGTGAGGGTGGTGAGGGTGCAGGTAATGGTAAAGGTGAGGGTAATGGTGAAGGGGAAGGTGCGGTAAGGGTATTACCAAAAAAAAAAAAAAAAAAAAAGAACGTATTCGTAAAGTCTTTCTAAAGTTACTTTGACGCCGAGTTAACGCCGAGTTAACGGCACTTTTAATTCAAATTTACTTTAACGTATCTTTCAATAATAAGCCATGTTAACTACCCGTTGATACCGCGTTTAAAACTATATGAATTCCCCTAAGGTAATATAAGTATTTATTTAATTTAAATTATAGGGAAAACGTTTAATAATATTTTTCAATTAATAGTTAATATAAGATAACCGGAGTTTAGGTAAACCTTAAAAAACGCTATAGTAATATTTATTATAAAGGTTACGTATATATACTTTTAAAATATATAGCTTAAGATAAATAAGGTAAATTTTATTATTAACGTAATAATTCTACGGGCGGACGGTATAATATTTACTTTAGTAATATTATATAAGTAATCTGCTTACTTTAATAAAATATTTTTTTTATAGTTTTATTTATTTTAATTAATTTTCGGATTAATATTTTATATCCTTTTTCTTTTATATTTATTTAAAGTATTTAAAAAGTTTATTCTTATTATTAAAATATATTCCGTATTTAAAATAAGAGACGGAAATAATTAAAGATAAAAAATAATATTCCGTTTCCTTATTAAATATACCTTATTCTTAAGATATATTATGTTTTTACTTATTATATTACTGTCCTTATTTTAAAATAAATGTCTTTTTATTTTAATAATATACTATATTTTATAGCTTTAATTATATTTATTATCGATAATATCTTTTAATTCGTTTTCGTTTTAAAAGTTATGATAATAAATTTGCAGATATACGGGACGATTCCTATTAAAACGTTTATTATTATAGTTATTATTTATATTAACGTTTAAACGGAAAAGCGAATTTAACGCGTTTAATTAACCGGATATTAATAAACGTAAAATAAATAAAACAGTAATTTATTATTATAAATATACGTTTACGCTTAAAGCTTAACCTTAATACCTTTATCCTTAATACTGATTATTTTAATAAAGGCGATTTAAGTAAATGTTATTTTAATACTTATAATATAATGAAAAGTACTTAAGTTATCCTTAGAAATTGGACGACCGTAATTAAAAGTTTTACTATTAATAACTTTAACGTAAAATATATTAATTATTTAATTAAGAATATAAGCGTTATTCTATATATATATATTCTACCTTTAGGATATAATTTGGAATTTATAGTTATCTATAACGTATATTCTAGGATATATACGTTTATTAATTATACTTAATTTTATTAAGCTCGGATATAAAATCCTTTAATGATTCCTTTAACCGGCTTAAACGTAATAAATAAAGTTCTAGGTTAATATTATTATAAATAATATTTAATTAATTTTTTACGTTAAATAATTTAACGTCCTTAAACAAGCGTAAAATTTTATTTATATATTCTTAAAGTTTACGCTTATTAATTACGTCCTTAAAAGGTATATTTCTTACGGAGGACGGCGTTTAATATTATATTTATTAATTGTTTAAAACGCTTAATTAATACGGTAGATTATTCGTTAAGGTTAATACCGAATTTAATTAATCGTTTAATCTTAAGTAAAACCTCGGATACTTATTAGGTTAAAGTAACCCCTTTAAAGTATATTTATAAATTATTTCGGATAAGCTTTACGCCCTTAAGCCGCGTATAGTTATTTATATGCTCCAGGAATAAGTATATATCCTTAAAAAAGATGTCTTTATTAATATATTCTATAACGGACGTTCTATCCGTTATAATCGGTTTATTTTTATAGTTTAAAAAGAAGAATTTTATTTTATTTACGTTTTAACGAGGTATCCCGGCTTTAACGGACGGAGCATTTTCATTAACGGGTTTACGTTTACCGGGAGGTTTATATATAGGTAGATTAACCGTTATATAAACCGCGATAACTACTTATATAATAACTTAAACGTCCGGGTCGTTAATATTAATAAATATTGTATTTAAGGTTAATCCGATTAAATTATAAAAGATTATTTTTAATATTAATATTTATATATTTAACGCGGTTAACGTTATAAAAGTAGATATCCCTTTATTTAGGGTAACGGATATACTTATAAAAGCGTAAAAAAATATTATTTCTCGCTAAAAAATAACTATTATAATACGGAGAAATAACTTATTAATTAATTACTTTAATAATTAATTAAGGATAAATATATCCTAAGAATTCCGTATTAATTTAATTACGGACGATATAGCTTATATCGGTCTATAAAAAATAAAATAATTTAATACGATAATAAATATTATACGGTAAATTTCTATATTTATAAGCTTATTTACATATCTATACTGTATCCTAATAAATTCGTTTAATTAATACGTTATATAAATAATATTTTAATTAATATCTGTTAAATTAAACGTTTTATTTATTATATAAAATAAATATAAAGAATAAAAAGAATAGGATAAACGCCGGTAATATATGTTACAGATAATAAACGATAACTTCTTTAATTACGTACTTTAATAGTATTTAAGTAAGTATATTATCCTATTTATTAAATTAACGTAACTATTATTTAAGCCATAATTATTATTTCAGTAAGGACGTTACCCGTTTATTAAGCTAGCGTAATTGCTTAAATAGGATACTTTATTATCTTTAAATAAATAGATTGGGGTATTTATAATAATAAGTATAATTAAACCGTAACGTATAAAGGCTATCCTCGTAAATTATATATATCCTTCTCTTATCCGATATTCTAAATAATATCTTAATAAAAGGTTTATTTATAAGGTTGTTATCCGTATAAAAGCGCTTAATAAACGGATAGATAAATAGATTAATATTTAATATTAATAAAAACGCTAAACCTTTTATCCTAAATAAATAAATATATTAATATTCGTTAAGATAAAAAAGCTATTATTATTATTAAAAAGAACTATATATTCTATTATAAGTATATAATATATATAATGTTTATCCTGGAGGATAAATAGGCTATCTATTTAGAGTCTGTCCTTTATGTATATACTATTATCCTGTAAGAACAGGACAAATATAACTCTAGATCCTTATCAAAATTAAATAAAGTTATTCTTTTTAATTAAATTTATTTATATAAACTTAAAAGACTTAACTTTAAATTATAGCCCCTTTATAACGATATATAATTATAATCTAAATATTTATTTTAAACTTAAAGATAAACTTATAAAAAAAGAAATATTTATAATAAAAAATAAAGTTAAAATATTATATAAAATACGATTAATATTAATAAGCCGATAATACCGTATTATTAAATTAACTTAAAAACGTATAATAATAAATATAAGTTAAAATTATATAACGTCGGTAATTTAATAATATCAAATATTAAAAACCTTAAGTTAAAATAATTAAGTAAAAGCTTACGTTTTAATTTATAAAACCTTTTAAAATCAATAATAAAATTAAAACGTAAACGTATTATTTATTCCTTTTCATTATTTATTAAATTTATTTTATTATTTATATTTCTTTTTTAAAGCTTTATTATATTTATACCGGCGATTAAATAACGGAAAATATAATGTAAATATTTAAATTAATTAATAATAAAGAAAAATAAGTAATTAAAGAAATTATTAATAAGGTTAAAAGTAAAAAAAAGCGTTTAATATTAAGTTAAATAGGTTAATTAAGGCCTTAAATATAATTAATAAGTACCGGAAACGGACTTAAAGTATTCTTAAGAATTACGGGAATAATAAAATAAGATAATACGGAGTAAAAAAAAACGTAAATAAAATTATAACGTTATAACGGTAGAAATTATATATATAATTAATAATTATATATATAATTAATATTATGATTATTTAATTTTTATACGTTATCCTTTTATAAGATTATTAGAGTTTAAGCTTTAACTAATAACTTTACTTATTATGGATATTGCGTACGTAAATAAGTTAACGTTACGGTAATAAATATCTTTATTATAATATTATAATTAATAAGAGTAATTTTAATAATAATTGTAATAATATTAGAAAACGAAAAAGCGTAAACGTTAAATTGTAAGCGTTTAACGCGTTATTAAATAAATAACATTAAGTAAATAAAGTTAAAAAAATAAAGTTATTAAAATAATAAAAGATTAATAAGTATATTTATTAACTTTACGTTAACGTATTAATAACTTTAATAATGTTATCCGTTTTATTACTTTTAATAATATATAGATTATAAGCGTTTAACGTTTAACGTTAAACTTTAACAATATTAATATATAAAAATAAAAGAATAATTTATAACTTTACGTTAATATGGATTATTTTTAATTTTTTAATTTTTTTTCTATATAAATTAACGATATTTAAATTAAATATAAAGATATTATATTATTCTTTTTTTCCTTTAACTCCGGGTTAAAAATACCTTTTTAATATTGCTTACCGGAGGAACTCCTTAGTTTAATTTTAAAGTATTATTTTTAAATTTAAAACCGACTTTTTTAACGGCGTTATTAAGGAAAGTATAATCTTTTCTTCCTTTTCTTTAAATAGGTTAAAGTTTATATATTTTTCTTCCTTTTTATTCCTTAAATTACCGGATATTATAAGCTTAAGGTTTACTTTTTTTACCCCGGATATTGGATCTGGGAATAAAGAAAGGTTCTTTAATAATATCGACTTATATAAAGGGCCCGGCCCCTTTATATTAAGCCGATTTAATTATTACACGTTAATACTGGTATATCGTTATTAAATTATAATTTATTTACTTATTTTTTAAGCCGGATAATTTTTTTTTACCGCCTTAATACGGATAACGAACGTTTCTTTCTTAATTTAAAGGATTAATATTTTTTTTTTAACTTTTAAAGTAACTTAATAAAGCTTATACTCCGTTTATCCGGC
The DNA here is from genome assembly GCA_019925105.1 of Niebla homalea. Lineage (NCBI taxonomy): Eukaryota > Fungi > Ascomycota > Lecanoromycetes > Lecanorales > Ramalinaceae > Niebla > Niebla homalea. The sequence goes on from JAHGAU010000020.1 coordinate 249,222, forward strand.
AATAATTAACGTTTAATTAATATTTAACCGGAAAACTTTAAAATCCTAAAGGATTTTATTACGTTTCTATACGTATTAAGCTTATATCTTAATAGATTATGTACCGATCGATCGATATTTACGTATTTATTAGGTTACTTAAAACTATAATTAGTCCGGGAACTATATATATATTAAAATAATAACGGTTTAATAACGTTAAAGATATTTACGGGAAACTAATAGGAAGGATATCGTCTATTACAATATTTATAATAGAATAAAGGGTTTTACCGGTATAAAAGCTTATCCTATAAAAAGTAAATTAAATAAGGTATTATTATATATATTATTAATATTATATCTACGTTTACGTTAATAACGTATTATTATATATATATTATATTACTTAAAGATTAAAGTAAACTTATATATTTTATTAATAAATAAAAAAAAGCGGATTATTATTATAAGTAAAACGTTTACGTAACGTGAACGTTACTTATTATAATAATATTATAAATAAGAAAAGTATATAATTATACGTATATTAACTTTTAAATATTAATATATATACTTAATATATTATACTTATAAAAGCGATTAAGACTATTAAGGAGAAAAGAAAAGAAATTTAAAATAAAATAAAGGCCTTATTATTGATTGATTGATTGATTTATATTACGGGTCTAGTTAAGCTAATTCCGGCGTTCCTTAATACGCGGTTTTTTAGCCTTATTAATAACCGTAAAAACCTGATACTTATAACGTTAAAATAAAAACCGGCATTTATTAAGCCTTCACCCTCTATCCCTTAAGGTAAAGGATATTAATAATTATTTAAAGAATAATAATTTATTTATATACTTTTTATATTCTAACTCCCCTAAGAAAATCCGTAATATTATAACCATATCCTTATAAGGGCGATTTTTAAGTTTATTATTTTTCCGCTTTTTTATATATTTATATTGTTTTAATCTTATATAATACCTTTAAATATCCTTATTAATATTTACGCGTTTAATATATATTTTTCTTATATTATTATTGCCGTCAACTCTTTTAAAGACTTTTAGTAAGCGTTTATTATTATATTTTTACGGTTATAAAAGATGCTTTCCGGTTTATATAATTAATATAATTAATTTCCGTTTTTTAATTTTTTTTTTTTTTTTAATTAATAATAAGCCTTTTTTATAAAATTTTTAATAATTTTATTTATTTTTATAACGAGGTTAAATTATAATAATAATCCGGTAAATATTATAAACTTAACGGTTACTTAAATATTTTACTTTATAAATAATATTTAACGGTAATTATAAATATTAATTTTTATAATAAATTTTAACTTAATTTCCGTAAATAAGGAATAAGAAATAAGGACGTATACGGCATTTTACTTTTTTATCTATATTTATATCCGGCGTTTATTTAACCCCCGGTATATATAATAAATAAGAAGTAAATTAAACCGTTTTTATCCGTCCGGAATTAAATTATTAATACGTTATTACCCTTTTTTATAATATTATAAGGGCGGAAATACTTATTAATAATCTTTTTATTATTAAAAGTTAAATATTAATAACTTTAAGGTATAAAGTCTTTATATTTCCGTTAACGTTTAATTTATTTTATCGTAATTTATAAAATAATTATTATAATTTTTACTCTTTAAATCCTTTTAATTTCGGTTTTTCTTACGCTTAACGGGAATTTATATTTATTTAAATTAATTTTTAAAATATTAATAAAATTAATTTTTTTTCCCGCTTATTCCTATTTTATTTTAATAAGAAAAAAATAAGTATTTTTAATTTATTCTTTTTAACTTTAAGTTTATTAAGATTTTAACGGATTTACCCGTTTCCTATTATTATAATTAAGTATATATATTTTTTTAATTTTACTTAAGTAATTATTTAATTTAATAAAACCTTAATTAATAATATAAAGATTTTAAACTTTAATACCGGGATAAAAGTTATTTTATAAGTATTATTAATTATTTTTAAATACCGATTCTGGACTTTTTATAATATTTAAATAGGTTTTTTTTTTATATCTTAAAGTACCCTTAAATATATATTAAATAACCGTAATATATATTATAATTAACTTTATTATAACTTAATAAATAATCCAAGTTTTTTATAATATAACTTATATTAATACGGCGAAATAAATAAGGCCTTTTTCCTATAAAGTTATTTTCTTTTAAATTTTTCTTATATAATTCTTTTAATTAAGTTTCTTATTTATTTAAAGGTTAAGGACTTTAATATTAATATCCGGTTTTATTGTAACTTTATTTAAGTTTATTATAATTATTATATTATATAGCTTTAAGTTCTTAATTATATAAATAAATTTATATTTATATAATATAAATTAAGTTTCATAAATTCTTATTTATTAAAGATAGATTTTATAAGTTTATTTTAATTTTAAATAGTTTATACGTATAAAAATACTATAAGTTAAAAGGTAAATATTATTAATAAAGTTTTTAACTTAAATCTTTTATTTTAACTTAATAAACTTTTTAATTAATAAATTATTAAAGAATAAAAATAATATAGAAAAAATAAATAATCCTTAAGGAATCCCCGTTATAATGGGCTTTATTAAGCTTATTTTTTATTTTAAGTTAATTAATATAGCTTAATTGCTTAAAAAACTTTTTATTTATTTAATTAAAAAGAATAATATTTTTTTTTCCCTTAAGTTATATAATAATTTTTAATAGTTTACCTTATTAAAAGTACTTATAATATTAAGAGAAAAAAGACTTATAATATACTTTTTTTTATAACTTTATACCGTATATATACCGTTAATTAATCTTTTAAGGGCTATTTTTATTAACCAATTTCTCCTTATTTTTATTTATTAATTAAGGAAAAGTCCGTAATTCTTTATATAATTATTAAGGATCCTCATTATTACCGTTTTTAAGGTTTTCCTTAATATATATAAAAGTATAATAAGTTTATAAGACTTTATTTTAAAATAATCCGGCTTAATAAACTTCTTAAGGATAATTATTTTTATTTTTTTAAATTTACGCGGATAATAATTAACGTTAAAATATACTTAAAAAAAATAAATAAAAACCTTTTTAAAAAATAAAATTATTATTTTTAAGAATCTATTAAGAATCTTATTTGGTCCCGGGGCTTTATTTTTCTTCGGTTTATTAATCGTTTTAATTATTATATCTTATATTATTACTTTATTTATTAATATAAAATCGGGGTATAAAACGTTATTAATATCGTTTAAATTAATTTTTAATAAAAAAAGGAAAAATATTCCTTTAAAGACCTTAATTTTACCGTTAAAAATATTAATTAATATATTATTGGATCTTTTAAAGGGCGGGAATTTAAAGATAAACTTTAATTTTTTACTTTATTCTTTATTATATTTTATTAATTTTTAAATATTATAAAATAAGATTATTAAGTTATATATTATAAATTAAAAGTATATTTATTTAGCTTCTTTAATAATCTTCTTTTTTTCCTTTTAAATAATTTTTAATTAATTAAATATCTTTTAATTCTTATATTTAAAAGCTTATTTAATTAGCCTTTTCACCTTTATAATCGTAATTATATATTTTTTATTTTAATAAGTTTTAGCTTTTTAAGAGGGTTTTATTATTAAGATAATCTTATTGATTATTTTATTTAATATTTTTATTATTTACTTTATAAAGAGGTTAATCTAGACTTTATTATTTGATTAAAAAAGGTCCGTAAACTATATTATTATTTCCCCCGTTTTTATATAAACCTTTATTTCCTTAACCGTTTTTTATATCCTCTTTACCGGTAATAATATAATCGTATTAACGGTTTAATCCAGGATTATCTGTATTAGTATATAATCCGAGTTATATTTTAAGTCCTTTTATGGCCCATATATTGCGACCGCGCCGGCAACCCCTTCCGTGCCAAAGGCCAGATCAATCGTCGTCTTAAAAGGCCTTATTATAATAACGCTTATTTTTATTATAATATAATAAATTAATAATAAAGCCTTAAGTAATTAATAATTAATATTATAAAAACTTTTTTATTTAATTTTTCTTATTAAATTTTATAAAAAAGTTTTTAATAAACTTTATAAGTTACGTTAATTATTTATTAACGTAAAATACCTTTATTATGTTACTATTAAATAAATATTATTATACTTATATATATATTTAAGGATTCTTTTCTTTTTACTTTTTTCTTATAATAATAAGTTTTTAATAAGTTTTATATTTAACCGGCTTTATATTAATTTCTTATAGCGGAGGATAACGACGAACAAAGGGACCTTAGAGGTCTAAAACGATGCGTATATATATAGTTTTAACGATAGTGAAGGGAATATATTAAGTGCGATAAGTAGAAGTAACGTAATAATTAAGAATAAGGTAATAAACGGATAAATAACTTATATTAATAGAAACGGCGATAACATATACGGGTAATATAATAATAATAAGCCGGATAATACTTAAAATAAATAAGGAAATTAAGGTTAATAAAATACGTATATTAAAGCGCGTAAAACGCATAATAATAATATGGAAATAATAGGTAAATAAAGGGGTAAAAAGGCCGGTACGGTATTAATAATAAAGGGTATAAGCGGAAAAAAAAGGTAAAAAAACCGCGGTAAAAATATTATTAAAGGTATATAAAAAAGAAATAAAATTAATAAAGAAAACGGGACCTTAAGGGATTAAAAATAAAAAGCAGAGATAATACGTTACTTAATAAAGGAGGATAAAAGGGCGGTAAAGAAAACGGTAAAAACCTTAAAAAGACTCTTTATAATAAAGTAAAAAAATATTATATTAAAGATTTAACCGATATTATAGATTAAATTAAAAGGTATAAAAGACTTCTATATAAAAGTAAAAGTAAAATTAAAAGAAATAGAATATTTACGGGATTCTTAAGGGGCGGGAATAAAAACGTTAATAAAAAGTAAAAATAACGGTTTAAAATTAAATATATAAGGCGAGGGTATGAAGGCGGCGGCCCCTTAAATAAGAAAAAGCTAAATAATAAGGATAATAAAAGGGGTACCCGCGGTAAAGAATAAAAGGATAACGGAAAAGAAAGTAACCGTATTAAAAAAGGCGAAAATAATAATGGTTTACCTATTTAATAATAAAAAAAGGAATACGGCGGTAAAAATAAACCCGTTATAATTAATAAAGGCTTTTAAAGTAATAACGGAATTATTAATAAAATAAATTATTATAATACGTAAACTATAAAGTAAAAATATCCTTTTTAATATAATATCTTTAAAGGTAAAAAAAAACTTAAAAAGGTTTAAGGTTTAAGTTAATAAAGGAAAGTATAAGTTAATTAAAATTTTAAGATAATCGTTTACCGTTATAGTAAATAAGATATACTTATTACATTTTAAGGAAGCCGAAAGAAAAGTTACGTTAAAGAATATAGAAAAAAAGAATACGATTTTTTACTTAAAATTTAAGATCGTTAATTATAAGTTTCCGTTAATAATAAAAAGATTTAACTTTTTAAGACGTATAAAAAGGTATTTTACCGTTATATTAAACGTAACGTTAATAAAGATATATAACGACGTTTTAAATAAAGGGATTATTAAAAGGGGATTTCTTAAGATAATTTAATTATAAAATAAGGCGGTTAATATTTATTAATATTTTAAATATTAAGGCTATAAATATATTATTATAAAATACCTTAATACTATAAAGTATATAATTTACGTTAAGGGTTATAATACCTATAAGTATATAAAGCTGATAATTAAAAGGCTTATAAAAGGTACGCTTAAATACGTTATATATAATAAGAAGGGATATTTAATATAAGATTTTAAATATATAATAAAAGCCAGGGAGATTAAACATAAAGAAACTTAAATAACCGTAAAAATTTAACGGTATAATACGTATAAGATTAATTTAATAAGTTAATTAAAAGTAACCTTAAAACGTAAACTTAATTAATTAAATAATAAAAGGTAAATAGCGGTAAAGAAAAAAAAGCTCTTTATAATCCTGACTTTAAAAGCCGGCTATCCTATATCTTTAATAATAGTTAAGAAAATACTTAATTAAAAAACGTTTAACTTTAATAAGAAGTTTATAACTTAAATAAATATAAAAAAAGGAGCCTTTATAAAGGTTAATATATAATATATTAATATTTCTAAGAGTAATATAATATAATATCCGTAACGAAAGAATTAAAGCTATAATATTAATATTTAAATTTAAAAAAGTTAAAAACGTTAACGTTATAATAATATAGGAATTACCATATAACCTATATATATATTCGTTTATAAACCTAAAAGAAAGGTTTTATTTAACCTTTAAGGGGGATAAAATAATTAAAATATACTTCTTTATAAATAAGCGGTTTAATATAAATAATTAAAATATTATTTATTATAATAAAAACCTTTATATACTCTATATTATAAAAAAAAAGGACTTAAAGGGCGACCTTAATATCTATAACGTATATAATTTACCGCCGGTTAATAAAGAAGGATTTTTTATAATATTATTACTTAAAAAAGTCTTAATTATTTTAAGTAAATATATATTACTTAAAGACTTTAACTTATATTATTATATATAAAACGAGGAAAGGCATATAATAAATTACGTTAAATCAGATGACCTATTAATAATTACCGTTTAAGTTAATTTCTTATTATTAATATTATAAGGGATTATTACGTAAAAAAGTTATAAGTTTAAATCGATAATTAATTTAACCTTTAATATGGAAAAGGTTGCCGGTACGGTTATGATATATAAACTATAAAAGGACTTAAAATATAGCTCGGATTATATACCGATATAAATAACCTTAGACTAAACCGTTAATACGACCATATTATTACCGGTAAAAAGGGTATAAAAGACGGTTAAAGAAGTTAAAATTTATATAAAAGTAAGGAAGATAATAATATAGTTTATGGACCTCTTTTAATTAAATAATAGAAATTAAATCGACTTCTTTATAAAGTGAATAATAAAGGTATTAAATAAAATAATTAATAAAATTATCCCGATAATAAAATTTTCTAAAAGAGTTAAAATTTATTAAAATAAAAAATATATAACTATAACTATAAAAGCGAAAAAATTAATTAAATAAACTTTTAAATATAAGAATTAAAAAATATTTAATTAATTAAAAATTACTTAAAAAAAAAGGAAAAGATTATTAAGAAGGTTAAATAAATATACTTTTAATTTACGATATATAACTTAACGGTTTTATTTTATAATATTTAAAAGTTAATAAAATATAATAAAAAATAAAGTAAAAAATTAAAGTTTATCCTTAAATTCTTACTTTTTAAGAAACCCGATAATATATTAATTAATACCTTTAATAATAAAATCGAAATCTTTAAAGGAATATTTTTCCCCTTTCTGTTAAAAATTAATTTAAATAATATTAACGGCATTTTATATTTTAACCTTATATTAATAAATAAGGTAATAATATAAGATATAATAATTAAGGTAATTAATAAATTAAAGAAAAATAAAGCCTCAGGATTAAATAAGATTCCTAATAGATTCTTAATAATAATAATTTTATTTTTTAAAAAGGTTTTTATTTATTTTTTTAAGTATATTTTAACGTTAATTATTATTTATATAAATTTAAAAAAAGTAAAAATAATTATCCTTAAGAAGCTTATTAAATTAGATTACTTTAAGGTAAAGTCTTATAAACTTATTATATTCCTATATATATTAAGGAAAACCTTAAAAACGGTAATAATAAAAATCCTTAATAATTATATAAAGAATTATAGATTTCTCTTTAATTAATAAATAAAAATAAGGAAAAATTAATTAATAAAAATAGCCCTTAAAAAATTAATTAACGGCATATATATAATATAAAGTTATAAGAAAAAGTATATTATAAATTTTCTTTTTTTTTAATATTATAAATATTTTTAATAAAATAAACTATTAAAGGTTATTATATAACTTAAAGAAAAAAAGGATATTACTTTTCTTAATTAAATAAATAAAGAATTTCTTAAGTAATTAAATTATATTAATTAATTTAAAATAAAAGATAAGCTTAATAAAGCCTATTATAATGGGGATTTCTTAAAGATTATTTATTTTTTTTATATTATTTTTATTCTTTAACGGTTTATTAATCGAAAAGCTTATTAAGTTAAAATAAAAGGTTTAAGTTAAAAACTTTATTAATAATATTTATTTTTTAATTTATAATATTTTTATATATATAAATTATTTAAAATTAAAATAAACTTATAAAGTTTATTTTTAATAAATAAGAATTTACGGGGCTTAATTTATACCGTATAAATATAAATTTATTTATATAATTAAAAGCTTAAAGCTATATAATATAATAATTATAATAAACTTAAATAAAGTTATAATAAAGCCGGATATTAATATTAAAGTCTTTAACCTTTAAGTAAATAAAAAACTTAATTAAAAAAACTATATAAAAAAGGTTTAAAAAAAGATAACTTTATAAGAAAAAGACTTTATTTATTTCGCCGTATTAATATAAAAAATTACGTTATAAAAGGCCCGGATTATTTATTAGGCTATAATAAAGTTAATTATAATATATATTACGGCTATCTAATATATACTTAAAAGTACTCCGGGATATAAGAAAAAATTTATTTAAATATTATAAAAAGTTTAAAATTAATATTTAAGAGTAATTAACGGTATTTATAAAGTAATCTTTATTTTAATATTAAAGTTTAAGGTCTTTATATTACCGATTAAGGTTTCGTTAAATTAAATAATCGCTTAAATAAAATTAAAGAAATATATATACTTAATTATAATAATAAGAAATAAATAAATCCGCTAGAATTTTAATAAGCTTAAAGTTAAAAAGAATAAATTAAAAATATTTATTTCCTTTTTTATTAAGATAAAGTAAAAATAAACGGAAAAAAAGGTTAATTTTATTAATATCCTAGAGGTTAACTTAAGTAAGTATAAATTTCCGTTAAACGTAAAAAAAATTAAAATTAAAAAAATTTAAAAAGTAAAAGCTATAATAATTATTTTATAAATTATAATAAAATAAACCAAACGTTAACGGAAATATAAGGATTTTATACCTTAAAGTTATTATTATTTAATTTTTAATAATAAAAAGATTATTAATAAGTATTTCCGTTATTATAATATTATAAAGAAAAATAATAATATATTAATAATTTAACTCCGGATAAGTAAAAACGGTTTAATTTACTTCTTATTTACTATATATATTAAAAGTCGGATAAATGCCGGATATAAATATAGATAAAAAAAGTAAAATATTATATACGTTTTTATTTCTTATTTTTTATTTACGAAAGTTAAGTTAAAACTTATTATAAAAGTTAATATTTATAATTACCGTTAAATATTATTTATAAAGTAAAGTATTTAGGTAACTATTAAGTTTATAATATTTACCGGATTATTATTATAATTTAACTTTATTATAAAGATAAATAAGGTTATTAAAGACTTTATAAAGAAGGCTTATTACCGATTAAAGAAGAAAAAAAGAAGCGGAAACCGATTATATTAATTATATAAACCGGAAAATATCTTTTATAGCCGTAAGGATATAATAATAAACGCTTATTAAAAATCCCTAAAAAAGTTAACGGTAATAATAATATAAGAAAAATATATATTAAACGTATAAGTATTAATAAGGATATTTAAAGGTATTATATAAAATTAAAATAATATAAATATATAAAAAAACGGAAAAGCAATAAGCTTAAAGATAACCCTTATAAAGATATAATTATAATATTACGGATTTTCTTAAAGGAGTTAAAATATAAAAAATATATAAATAAATTATTACTCTTTAAACGGCCGTTAATATCCTTTACCTTAAAGGATAAAGGGTAAAGGCCTGGTAAACGCCGGTTTTTGCCTTAACGTTATAAGTATCAGGTTTTTACGGTTATTAATAAGGCTAAAAGGCTGCGTATTAAGGAACGCCGGAATTAGCTTAGCTAGACCCGTAGTATAAATCAATCAATCAATCAATCAATATATTATTTATAAACCGTAACTTAACCGGCGTAAAGCGGGGTAATTATTATTTTCCTTTAAGTAAAGGCTATATTTTAGTTCTTTCTGAATTCTTTAAGAATTAATTTTATTATTAATTTACTTATTAAAATAATACCTAAATATCTACACCGTAACGTTACGTTTACTATACCTACCTTTACTAGTCCCGCCGGCGTGCCGCCAGCGGAGTCAGTCTAACATAAAGTTAAAATTGAAGTTATATTATTAAATATTTATTTTCATATTTACCGGATGATAATTTATTTAAATTTATTTTTAATATATTAAAAGCTTAAATAAAGCGTTACTTTTAAAAATTACGGTTATGTTTTAAGTAAAACTTTATAAGCTTCCTTTACTTTATAATAAAGAATAATAAATATATTCGGTTTAAAGTTAAATATTTCCGTTATAGTATAGTAGGGTATCGCTTTAAAAATAATTACGAAGCTTTAAAGCAGGAGTTATAGCGTTATAAGGACGGCGAGGATAAATATAAATATAATAAGCATAATAAGTACGAGCATAAAATAAATAAGGATAATGTGGTTTTATATTCATAATTCTTATACCGTATATAACCGAAAAGGGAAACTAGTAAAGTCTTCAAACGTATTAAGTAATTCGAGGGTAATACGTTGAGAAATAGGCGTTACGTAAGGCCTCAATAACTTTATATAATCTCGGGAGAGGTGTGTTTTTTTTTTCCTGCCAAGCATTTACAAGCTTCTCGGACACCCTAAATGGGCCTTGCCATTTATGGACTAGGGAACTTGGTTGCTTTATCTCTCACTCGGCCTTTATTAAGCCTATTTTACTCCTCTATAATTATTACTCTTTTTAATATTAAGGAACTCTAATCGTTAATACGTTAATACTTATAAGTATTAACGTAAGCTTAACGTAAAGTTAAAATAATAAAATTAATCCACATAATTATTTTTATTTTATACGTATTAATAATACCCTTTAAATTTATTACATTTAAGTTTAATTACTTAAGGATGGAAAATAATTTAATTAAAGTAAGAATATCGGTAATACCGTAATTAATACTTTTATTTCTATCTATTATACGTATTAATAAGTATAAATTCAATAATTATTAAAATATTATTTAATAATATCAATAAAATTTTATAAGCAAATTATAAAAAAAAAAATATATTTTTATAGTGTCACGGATACGAGCCAGGCAAGCCATGCGCCAAGGCACTAGGGCTCAAAGGGGTATAGCGGCTTGGGGCAATACTGTATTTCTCGCACTCAGCTAGCTAGATAGCAACTCAGGCAGTTACCATTCCATACCCACCACCTTTACCGTGACATATAGTATACGTAATATTTTTTATTATAATTATTTTTCCCTTTTATTTATTTTATAATTAATATAACGGCCTTTAATTTTTTAATGTAATAACTTTTATTTTTATATCCTTTAAGGTCCTTTTTATTAACTTACAGAACAATATTATTTATTTGTTTATTATTTTTTTTTTAATTTTTACGTTCTTTACGTTTTATATAAATATATTTATTAACTTTACTTACTTATGTTATCCGTTCTTATATATTTAATTAATAATAACTTAATACTTATTAGTCTTTTTCCTTTTTTTATTACGTTATATATAATTAGTTAAGGTATTTTAAAAGAGAGAAACAAAGGAAAATATTAATAGATAAATTATTATTTTAGAAGAAAAAAGGGTTAAGGTTATATAGCTTTTAAATAAAAAAGGTAAAATAAATAACATTAACGTTAAGGATGTAAAAGCGGAAAAATTGATTTTTAATTAAAAAAAGTATTACAAAAAGAAAAAATGATTAATCGGACACGGAAATAATAATTATTAACGCCGATAAAAAGGATTCCGGCGGTATTAATACTGTTAAAAAAGTTGGTTATAATATTATTTATTTTAAACGTTAAGGTAAATAAGGTAAAGGTTTTAAATTATTATAAATAAAACTTATTAATAAAATAATCCTTTAAAATATAGTATGAACGTTTACAAGGATTGAACTTTTAAATAAATTGTATTTATATATTTACTTTATCTGATAAAAGTACCTTTAATCGTCCTTGCGAGATACGGATTCTTTAAAATAAATTTTTTTATTTTACTTCCCGCTTTATAAATTAAAAGAATGAGAAGTTATTATTTTTATTTATTTTATTAAGTTTAAAGTTAACGTAGACTTCTAGGAGGCGATTAATGAAATATTAAGATAAAAAGGTAAGAAATTCAGATAAAAATCAATACATAATTAAGTTTTACCCTCCGTAAAATAAAACGGGATTTTACTTAAAAATTATATAAATAATTAAATTCTTTTTAAAATATTAAGTAAGTATAAAACCGGTAATGTTAACGCCGATTATAAGTATATATACTTAAGTTATAGCTTCTATATCGCACGCCCGCCCTTGCTTTGGGCGATGGCCTAAAAACGTTGCCTAGGGGCGAGAACCAAAGTTATATCCCACTCTCGGATAAATTTAAAATCTCGGTAGCGCTCTTTTGAAGTTCACGAGGTCCAAAATTCAATTATAACCTTTAGAAGACTCCATATATCCTTTTTGGACGAGAGTACGGGATATATATATATATGTTAGGATTTTTACGGAACTTATTTACTTACACTTCTATATATTATAAGCCATAATAAGAATTATATTTTATGATAAAAACATTTTGGAAAGGGGGAAAGCACGGAAGATAATATATGATTAAATATATGAAGGGATAAGAACATCAAAAGGGTTAGTTAAGGGTAGAATCGATACGTATATACATTGAAAAGTAAAAGTAAAACCAAATAAAACAAAATATTTCCTATATTTTACTTGTTATATAGGCTTCGGCCCATCTTTAATTGCCCTTTATTATACGTTACTATTCTATCACTTTTACTCTTTTGTTGTCTCCGACCTCTTTCTTATTTTTTTGATAATTTGTTTTCTTTTCTTTTTTAATTTACTTAACGGGACTTGGATTATGAATAACTAATAATACCTATATAAAAATAATATTGAATTGAATTGAAGTTTATGTTAACGGATATTATAAGTATTCCGGTATTCTATAGCAATTAAATTAGTTTATTGTGATTAAGTCATTATAGCTTAATCCTATATAGCTTACGTTAATTCTATTTACTTTAACTTTTAATCTAATCGTTTATTAAAAAAAAAAGGAAATCTTAACCGGTTAACCCGGCCTTAATTTACCTTAAGCGTTAACCCGATTTAAATAAGAATAGCCTTTTATAATAATTTACTTTAATCTTATAACTAAGTTTCTTTATATTAATTTAATTAAGTTGATAATATATTAAGACCATAACTTTCTATTTTCGCCTATATTTCCGGACTATTAACGTTACTTATCCGTATAATTAAAGAATTAATAAAGATATTAAGCTTAATCGAAAGTATAATTCTTTTAATTATATAAATTTTATTTTTAACAGGAGAATAAACCGCTTTAAAAATACTATATAAGTCTTTCAGTTTAACCCAATTAAAATTTAACTTATACAGTTCAACGTGAAATTACGGAACCCCTTCTTACTGGCTTTATATGATAATGAAACTTAAAAAGGGTTTATTATAAATAGCGGTAAAATGTATCAGCAGCTTATTATTATTTTATTCATATAATTATATAACTTACCGGATAGGTTAAAGGCTCTTAATAAAAGTAGTCACTTACCCTTGAAATATTCAATTATTCTATAGTTTATCTTTTACGTATTAAAATACTGTTCCGCCACGTTCGCCTATATAAATAATATAGTTTAGTAATTATTTAGCTATAAAGGTATATAACATAAATATATAGAAAAAACCCTTACGGAAGTTATATATCTATATTTATATATACCGTAAATTATAATAAGGATCACGTTTTATAAAATTATTATTATTATTCTTTATTTATTAACATGATAATAAATATTATAATTGATAATAATAAAAAAATATTTTAAGGTAAAGTTTTATTAATAATTTAAGCGGAACGCATTTTATACAAAGATTGTAAATAATAAAATACATTATCAAAAATATAAATAGTAAATAAAATTATGAACTTTATAAAAGTGTTAAATTTAAATAAAGTAATTTCAAAGTTAATAAATAAAGTAAAGTTAATTGAATAAATAAATAAAAACTTAATAAATTTAGTAATTTAATTAATTATAAAGCGTAAATCAAATTATCTACTATAAAGACTTATAGAAAAACACTTTAAAACTTATATTATTGAATAAATATATAATATCAACGGTATATAATTTTAGTAATATTTCTAAAGGTTTATAGGGTATATCAATATTAATTTAATAATAAAAATTTTACAGTCAAGTAATTATATATATAACATATAAAAATAAAACTTAGGTATTATTATTATTCATTAAAAATAAATAAATAAAATATATATAAATAATATTTAATCTATATTTATACTATAACTTTAGCTATGTTAAGTTCGGTATTCCTTAATACGTAACCTATTAATTATATTGATAACCGTAAAACTTAGCTTATTAAGATAAAAATGGTATTTATAAGTTTCCGTTGTTTTTTGGCCCGGGAATAAATATTAGAAGTTGCCCTATAAGTAATTACGTTATTATTATACGTCAATTCCTTATATTATTATAATTAAGCTTATCTTTAAACTCTTGAACCCGGGTATAAGCGCTTTAAGGCCACGCGAGCTAATTAAGCAGAAAAGTCTTTATCCGACCTCGCTTAACCTTTAAGCGCTTATAAGTATCTTTAAAACTTATGAATTACAGTAAATACTTATAAGTTTTCTACTGATTTATAGATTTTTTGATTTGACCATTTTTTATTAAATTTACCCCCTTTAATTGCCTCCCCTTTATATGTAATACCGTTAGTTCTTAGGGTAACTTTTAGCTAAAATAACTGAATCTATAATTAATCTTAAAAAAGTTGAATATTACGGCTTATAAAGGGGGTTACGGGTATACCCGTCCGCCAAGAAAGCTTAATGAAAAAATTTATAAAAAAATATAAACCGTTATTTTACGGTTTTAAACGTTTCTATTTTTATTTTTATAACTTTTTTACTTACTTAGGACCGCTTAAAGCGCTCGTAAGTTTTCTGACCTGCTCATGAACAACTTAGGAGCGGTCTGAGTGAATAAATTAATTTTTCTTGGGCTATTCGATCGAGCAGGTCAAGAATTTGTAGGTTCTTCCTGATTTTATCTTCAATCTTTTACCATTTATAAGTTTACTCCTGGAAGCGGGACGGCATATATCCTGTAAGATAGGGACAGGATAGGGGTAGGATAAGAATACGACGGAATAAAGTAAATAAAATCTTATCCTATATTAATATAGGATAAAACCGAATAAGAGTAACGTATATTAAGATTTTAATAACGGATAAAATGAGGTAAAACTTAATTAAAATAATGAATTTATAATCAAATTACTGTAAAGATTATTATAAAGATTTTTTTAATGATTTATTAATAATCGGAAAAACTATAACCTGATTATCGATAAACCATTAAAAAATATTCACAGTAATCTTTATGATAATCTTTATAATGATCTTAAAAAGGTTAATATCGGTTATTATTTCCGGTAAAAACTTAATGTTTCATTTTTCTATATGCCCCATTACCTTATACCAGTACCTATATTAAGGCTTCTTCATTTACGGTAATAATATATAGGGTTACGGGTATTAAATTATTAATAGCTTTAATATTGACTTTAAAAAGGTAGAAGGCCGTCGGTATAAATTTTATAAAGATACCGTTACGGTTAATAAATATACTTAAATCCTTTAGGTCGTTATTTTACTTAAGGGGATAACCGGCTTGTTATAATTATTTAAGGTTAATAAAATTAAAGGTATTATTAACAATAAAAAGGACGTTATAAATAATTAAATTATAAACGCCCTTCTTAAATTAATATAGCATTTTAACCACTTTAATTGATATAAACAATATTCCTCCCCCTTAAAAAGCCTTTAATAAGAATAAGCTTAAGAAGGAGCTTTTTATAAATAAATATATGGTTATTAGCGACGATATAATTTATATAGCCGGTATTAAAGATATAAATAATAAGAATAGATACATTTATAGTTAAATATACTTAATAATCCCGGTAAATAGCAGGCGGTAAAGCCGGTATAACGACGGCAACGTATATAAAGGCTAGGTTTATTAAGGCCTTAGCCCCTGAAAGGGCTTTATATTCTTTATCCTTGGACTTATTATTACCTTTATTACCGTTACCACCGCCGTTACCGCGGCGCCGGCGTTTTTAATCGCTACCGGTACCTATATTGCTATTATTATTATTATTACAACGCTTATTATTATTACTGTAGGTTGATTTATTATACCCGTAAGGTAAACGGTAACCAGCAATAATATAAAAACGTCTTTTTTATAGGATTTTAACGTAATAACTTTATTAAATATTGAATTACGGAGGAATACAGAGTAAAATAAAGTTATCTAAATAGATATCGTCCCGGAAATATGGATTAATAATAATAGCCGTAAAATTTATGATTTCAAACGTAAACGTTTTATTTAAAGCTTTAAATTAAAGAGAACGGTTAATAATATAAATAAATTTATATTTTAAAACGTTAATATTATTATTAACCGGTTTAAATAACTCATATTTATCGTTATATATATTAATAGAAACCTTATATTCCGGGTTAAGACCGTTATAAAACTATTAAATAAAACTATTATTATTAATAAAAACCGTACTTTAAAAGTTTTATAATTTATTGAAAAGGTTTTAATACTTATAATAATACTTATTTAAATTTAAGTATTAATTAAGGGTAGAAGAAGTAAAACGTTTAAGGGCCAATGAAAAGTAATCTAAACCCTTAACTTAATATTAAATATAAAGGGTATTTTATGTTATTTTAATATTCTTAATATTTATAATAATATATTAATTAATCCCCTTAATCCTTATATAAATTACGGTATGAATGATGAAATGCCCTTAATCGTAAATATTTAAAGCTTTTATAAGCTTATTATCTTTAAGGACTTCGGTTTTAATAGGATGTAAGCTGGAATTTATAATCCAATAATTAAATTGGATAAACTTAAGTTTTTTACTTATTTTACGTTCTTACATAATATATTTAAGGTTATTTTTAAACTTAATAACCTCATTAAAAGTACCGATAATCTTGAAAAGGTTAAGTATAATAATCATAGTCAGAAAACCTCCTTGAGAGAAGATGGCGACGAATAACGGGACCCCAGAGGTCAGAAACGATGTACGCGTATATAGCTTAAGTAATAGTGAGGATAGTACCTTAAATATAATAAGCAGAAGCGGAATAATAATAAAAATAAAAGGGGAGGAAAGGTAAATGGCCCAGGTTAATAAGAACGGTAATAAGTTATATAAATAACGCAATAAATACGAGATAGAAAGGCCTTAAATTGAATAAGGAACCTATAATTAATAAAATATGCGTAAAAAGATATATATAATACGTAAAAATATTATTATAAAAGGTAATAAATAAAAAACGTAAAGGATAAAAACGGTATATAAAGATAAATAAAAGGTAAACGGAGGCGTAAAAAACCTTATTAAGTATATATAAATTAAAAGAAAGCTAGGTAAAAATAAAGAAATACCAGGTAGATAAAAATAAATTATAAAAAAAAATTATTATTAAATACGTAAAGAAAAAGTAAAAAAAAAGGAAACGGTAAGGACGTTAAAAGGCCTTTTTATAATTATATAGAAGGATATTACGTTAAAGACCTGGCCGATACTATAAATCGGGTTATAAAGAATAAGAGACTTTTACATAAATATAAGGAAAAATTTAAGGGAGTTAAAGAGGTTACGTAAAGCTTAAAAAACGGTAATAAAAGCGTTAATAAACGGAAATAAAAGGAAATAGAAAGGATACGTATAAAATAAAGGAGCGACGGGGGAGGCTTTAAAAAAGGGAACGGGGATAAATTAAGTAATAAAGGCCGTAAAAGCGGTATTAACGTTAATAATAAAAGAGGTAAAAACGGGGGAGAAAGTAATAATATTAAGGAAAACGAAAATAATAACTATATAATTATCAGGCAAAAAAAAGAAAAATATAACGGTAAAAATAAACCCGCTATAATTAATAAAAACGTTTAAAATAACGGGAAAGTTATTAATAAAATAAATTATTACGGTATATAAGCTATAAAGCGGAAATATTTTTCTTAATATAACCTTATTAAAAACAAAAGAAAAGCTAAAGAAGTTAAAGGGATAAGCCGGTAAAGGGAAATATAAAACAATAAAAATACTAAAGTAATCCTTTATTATTATAATAAATAGGATATATTTAATAAGGTTTATAAGGGAAAAAAAGGAAGTTACCTTAAGGCGGATAAAGAAGGAGAATACGGTTTTTTACCTTAAGTTAAAAATTATTGATTATAATCTTTTTCCTATAATAAAGAAATTAAACGCCTTTAATTATACGAAAAAATACTCCATGGTTATTTTAAACGTAACGTTAATAAGGATATATAATAATATCCTCAATAAAAAGGTAATAAAAAGTGGGTCTTTTAAATTAATAAAACCTTAAAACCGGGTAGTGGATATCTATTAATACTTTAAATATTAAAAATACGGGTATATTATTACGAGGTACTTTAATAATACAAAATACGCGATATATATTAAAGGGTATAATACATATGAATATATTGGCTTAATAATAAAAAACTTAATGAAAAACGCGTTAAAATATATAGCGTATAATAATAATAATTACTTAATATAGAACTTATAATATACGGTAAGAGTAAAAGAAACTTAATATAAAAAGATTAAGATAACGGTTAAAATTTAATGCTATAACTTATATAAACTTAAATTAATAAAATAATTAAAAATAATCTTAAAACGTAAATAAAGCTTATTAAATAAGGAAGGATAAAATATAATAATTAATAATATAAAAAAGAGGAAGCTTATAATAATATTAATTTTTAAGGCTAACCGTTTAACCGGGATTATTATTATAGTGAAAAGATTAAGATAAATAACGCTTAACCTTAAGGAAAAATTATTTATATAAATAAAAGTTAATAAGGAAAGTTTAACGGATATCGATATTTAATATATTTATATTTCTAAAAATAATATAATATAACGTATATAAGAATATAATTAAAGCCGTAATATTAATATTTAAATCTAAAAAAATAAAGGATATTAATATTATAACGATATAAAAACCGTTATATAATCTATATACTTATTTTTCAATTAACCCGGAAGATGGTTTTTACTTGGTTTTTAAGGATAATAAGATAATACGGACGTATTTCTTTATTAATAAAAAGCTAAATATAGATAGTTAAGACGTTATTTATTACGGAAGGAACCTATATATATTCCGGATTATACGAGAAAAAGATATTAAAGGTAATTTAAATATTTATAATATATATAATCCGTTATTAATAAATAAAAAAAAACTTTTTATAATTCCGTTATTTAAAAATATTATAGCCGTATTTAATAAGCATCTTTTAATAAAGGACTTTAATCTTTATTATATTTAATAAAATAAAAACGATTATATAATTAATTATATTAAATTTAAGGAACTATTAATAATTATTATACGGTTTAATTTTACGCTATTAACGTTAAAAAAGGCTATTATATAAGAAAGTTATAAACTTAGGATTATAATTAACTTAATATTTAACTTAAAAAATATTATTAACTTAATTATAATATACGGACCTTAAAAAGACTTAAAATATAATTCAGATTATATCTTAATATAAATAATTTTAAATTAATCCATTAATATAATTCCGTTTTTACCGTTTAAACAAGCATAAAAGACGGTTAAAAAAACCAAAGTATTTATAAAGGCAATAAAAATAATATTTTAATTAATAAAGCTCCCCCGGCTTAATAATAAGGAATAAATTAACCGTTTTATAAAGCGGATAATAAAGGTTTTAAATAAAGTAATTAACTTTATAATCTTAATAATAAAACCGTCTTAAAAAGTTAAAACCTATTAAAATAAAGAGTATATAAAGGCGATTATAAAGGTAAAAACGCTTATAAAGTAAATTATTAAATATAAAAACTGGGAAACGCTTTAATAATTAAAAAAAACTTAAAAAGAAAAAAAGAAAATTATCCGGAAAATTAAATAAATATATTTCCGGGCTATAATATATAATATAACGGTTACCTTTTATAATATTTAAAAACTAATAAAATGCGGTAAAAAATAAAATAAAAAATTTAAATTTATTTTTAAGTTTTTACCCTTAAAAAGATTAAACGGTATAGTAATAAATACCTTTAACGGTAAAATTAAGGCTTTTAAAAAGGCGTTTTTTCCTCCGTTACCGGAAGTTAACTTAATAAATATTAATAATACAATATATCCTAAATTAATAATAATAAATAAAATAATAACCCAAAAAATAATAATTAAAACGATTAATAAGCTGAAAAAGGATAAGGCCCTTAAACTTAACGGTATATTATATAAATTCTTATTTATAATAACGTTATTATTTAAAAAGTCTTTATTTATTTATTTTAAGCTTATTTTAATATAGGATATTATTTTTATAAATTTAAGAAAATTAAGATAATTATCCTTAAGAAGTTAATTAAATTAAATTATTTAAAAATAAAATTATATAAACTTATAATATTCCTTTATATATTAAGGAAAGTTTTAAAAATAATAATTATAAAAATCTTAAATAATTATGTAAAAAGTATAAGTTATTTTTTAATTAATAAATAAGAATAAGAAAAAAATAATTAACGGAAATAACTTTTAAAGGCTTAATTAATAACGTATATATAATATAAAATTATAAGAAAAAATATATTATAAGTTTTTTTTCTTTAAATATTATAAGGGCGTTTAATAAAATAAATTATTAAAAGTTATTATATAATTTACGGGAAAAAAAGGTTTTATTTTTCTTTATAAATTAAATAGAAAATTTCTTAAGTAATTAAATAACGTTAATTAACTTAAGATAAAAGATAAATATAATAAAGCCCACGATAATAAAGATTCCTTAAAGGTTATTTATTTCTTTAATTTTATTTTTATTCCTTAATAACCCGTTTATTAAAGACTTAATAAAGTTAAAATAAAAGGTTTAAGTAAAAGGTTTTATTAATAATATCTACCTTTTAACCTATAATACGTTTATTCATATAAATTATTTAAAATTAAAATAAACTTATAAAATCTATTTATAATAAATAAAAATATATAGGGTTTAATTTACCCTATATAAATATAAATTTATCTATATAATAAAAAGCTTAAAGCTATATAATATAATAATTATAATAAACTTAAATAATATAACGGTAAAACCGGAAATTAATATTAAGATATTTAATTTATAAATTAATAAGAAATCAGATTAAAAGGATTATATAAGAAAAATTTAAAACAAAATAATTTCATAAGAAAAGGGCTTTATTTATTTTATGGTATTAACGTAAGGAGTTATTTTATAGAAAATTAAAACCGTTTATTAAGTAATTATAAAGCTTACGATAATATATATAATAATTATTTAACATATATCCGAAAATATACTTAAATATAGGAAAAAGCCCGTCCAATAATTATAGAAGGTTTAAAATTAATACTTAAGAATAATAAATAAAGTATATAAAATAATTCCCGTCCCGATATGAAAATCCGAGGTTTTTATATTATTAATAAAGTTAACCTTAAATTAAATAATTACTTAAATAAAACTTAAAAAAAGTATAAATTTAATTACGCTAATAGGAAACGAACGTATTTATTAAAATTATAAAAGGCCTTAAATAAAAAGGCGTAGAAAAATAGTATTTACCCTTTTTATAAAAGTTAAATTAAAGTAAATTAAAAAAAAAATTACGTTAACTTATATTTAAAAAGTTAACGTAAGAATATATAAACTTTTACCTAAAATAAAAATAATAAAAAGAAAGAAAACTATAAGAATAAAATTAACGGCGATTACCTTATAGATTATAAGGAAATAAATAAAGTATTAACGTAAATGTAAAGAATTAATCCTTTAAAAGCGATAATACTTAACGTTAAATAATAATAAAATTATTAATAAGTATTTCCGGCGTTACGGGATTATAAGGAAAAATAATAATATATTAATAATCCAATTTCGGATAAATAAAAACGGCTTAATTTATTTCTTTTTTATCCTATATACCGGTAATTAAATTAACGTTAATTACAAGTATAAATAATAAAAGTAAAACGCTATATATATATTAATTTTTTATTTACTATTTAAGGAACTTAAATTAAGATTAATTAAAAGGGTAAGGATTAACGATTATTATTAAATACTTATTAATAAAAAAGGTATTAAAGCGGCCGTTAAATTTATAATAATTACGGATTTATTATTATAATTCAATTTAATTAAAAAAATAAATAAAGTAGTTAAAAACTTAATTAAGAAACCTCGCCGTTAATTTAAAAATAAAAAATAACGGCGGAAAAACTATACTTAATAGGGGTTTAAAAGGGCTATAAATACCGGAACGGTATAAGAAATAATACTATATCGGTTAATAAAGTTATATAAATAAAATAATAATAATATACGTATTAATAAGGATATTTAATAGTATAATCAGAATTTTAAAGTTTTAATATTAAATAAAATTATAAGGTAACGGAAGAATAATAAATTTAAAAATAACCCTTAAGTAAATTCAATTATAATATTATAGGTTTTCTTAGAAAAGGCGTATAAATAAATTCTTATTCTTTAAATAATTATAGATCTTCTTAACCCTTAAGATATAAGTAAAGGCTAAGTAAATACCGGTTTTTATTCTTAACGTTATAGATATCGGGTTTTTTACGGTTATTAATAAGGCTAAATAACCGAGTATTAAGGAACGCCGGAATTAACTTAGCTAGATCCGTAGTATAAATCAATCAATCAATCAATTATTCTTTAATATTATTTACGTTTATTTATAATTTTAAGCGTTTAAAATTAAATAACTCTATGGTATATTATATAAGAGCGGAACCTTTAAGTATTATATTAATATTTAAACGAATAAGTGTAACGCCTTTAATAAAGGATAGATTTTTAATCCGTTTAATAAATTAAATAATATTTTATATAATATATATTTTTTCCGATAATAATAATTTCGTTATCGTTATATAACTTATTTAAATATGGATCGAAATAACCGCTATTAGAGGAATTCTATTTATTAATAAAACCGGCAGGTTGCCTAAATTTATTAAGCTAACCAGGCTATTTACGTTTATTAAGTAAACTAGGTAATCCTTAGGCTACTACTGCCTGAGATCTGGTAAATATACGGTTAAACGCTATATTCAATATCTGCTATAACTGTTTATTTAAAAGTATAACGTTATTATTTATATTATTATTATTATTAATATTAATATGGTTCTATAAATTAAATAATAACTATTAATAAATAACCTCGGATATAGATATACTAAAAGTCGATTTATTTAATATATTTATGCTAGATATATTTATATTAAAGAGTATAGTTAAACCAGAATTCTATAATAATAAATTTTGTTTAATTAGATTTTATAATCTTATTAATAATTTTTATAGCGAGTAATCTAATATATTTCCAATAAAGGGTGGTTAAAAGTATAGTTTATAGTATTATAATGTTTTTTAACTGAATTTCCGGATGGCCTTTTTAAGTAATGATTTATCGATAGCCCAATTTAATAAATATATAATTACACCTATCTCTTAACTACGTTTAATAGGCCTTATAAGAAAAGTAAATATTAATATTACCCCAATAAAACGCAAAGAACAATAAGTAATATACCCGATATATTATTTAAGCTCTTTATTAATGCATTTTCTTATAAAAACGTATTATATATAATGTTGAAATCGAATAATTAGAATATAAGTATAATAATATTAGTATATAAATACTTATTTAATATTTAGGATAGTAAATAATGAATAGCCAATAGTAATTAATATTAAGGTTTTAAAATTAATACTTTTAAAACTGATATTGCCGATAAATAACTATATAAATAATAAAGGTAAATAATAGATGTTAATAATTAAATGTTAATAAAATTAAAATATATAAGAACAAGGAAAAAAGATTTATATAGAAGAATTTATTAAGTTAAAAAGTAAACGATACCTTCTCAGAACGGATTTCTATATACCTTACTTATTAAGAACGGTAAAATACTTAGATTTTAATATTTTAATATTCGGAAAAGCTAATAACTACTCTATAATATTCGCAATAATACTCGTAATTATTATTTAATATTTAACCGATATATTATTCTTACCTTAGAATATTTTTATAGATATTTTGATACTACTAATAAGTAAATAACTAATAATCTATATCTTATATACTATGTAATTATTCCAAAATAACTTATAGTTTTTCTTTTATAATTCTCTTAATAAATAACGATACCAATAAAAGGTCGTTAATTATACGGAGTATAAAGCTGTTGAAATGGTAGGGTATTACTTGCTTAGTTGAGTGTTATGTAAGGTGCTGAGCGATACCTATCTATGAGAAGTCCAGGAAGTAGGCTAGTCCCCTTTTGGTAATAGCCGAGGTCTTTACCTTCTGTACTTCTAATACTCCCACTCGATCAATAGCTTTATAATATTATAATACCGTATTATTCACTAAGTAAGGAGCAAAAGCTCCTACTGAACCGTATTACCGTAATAACGGGTATATCTATCTTAACTTTAATAGTAAGGGGTATATCCTAAACTCTAAAGGTATAATTACTTTAATCTTAAATGATTTCTGAATTTTTAAAAAGCGTCCTTTAATAACGGCTTTATTAGGCTATCCGTTACTATATTACCGGTAGGATAGTATACGAGCTTTACCTATTTATTGGCTATATACTCCCGGAGGAAGTAATACTTAATATATATATACTTCGTCTTTAAGTGGTTCGTAAGGTCCTTCGCCAGTATAATCGCTCCTTAATTATTATAAAAGATTACCGTAGTAAGGGTAAGGGCCCCGGTATCGTACTTAAGCCAGGTAAGAAGGGCGTAGTCTTATATAATATTCTTATCTTTAAGGGCCGGTAATACTATTAGATTTAAAGTGACTTTAATAAGCTGGGTTAGTAATTATTCGAGCCAGATCGCCTCTTTAATGGCGTTATACTGTCCCACGTACTTAACTTTATAGGTAAATAGGGCTATAGTTGGTTAATGTTTTAAAGACCAGTTAATAGCTATACTTCCTAAGTTAAAAATATATCCGGAGGTAGACCGACGTATCTGCGGGTCGCTAGCGTAGTTTAAGTCCGTATAACCATTAAGGGGCTTTAAAGGGCCTTAAAAGACGAGCTTTAGGGAGGTTATACCGTAAAAATAATAAAAGATTTTCTTAACGGTTATTTAATGCCCTTTATTAGGGTTAAATACGTAGCGTAATACTACCGATACCGTATAGGCTATATTAAGTTTAATACTTATTATAATATATATAAGTAAGCCGATAGCGGACTAATATTTAAGCCGAAATTACTTTAAGGCGGTATACTTTTTATTAACCGGCTTAAGACGGGCATTTACGTCTATAAGGATAACTATACCGTTGCCCTTAAAGAAAAGATCGTTATATATATTGAATTAAGTAAGGACCTATTTAACGTAACTCTCTTAGTTAAGAGTTAAGGTTCGATTTTATCGATTACGGGTAATGCTTATACTTAAATATTAACTATATAGGCCCAGATCGGACATCTTAAACTTCTTATTTAGTTGAGCCTTTAAATCGGTAATAGCCCGTTTATTAACTTCCACTATTAGGATATTATTGATATATACGGTAACGATGGTATTAATATCCGGGTTTAGGAACACACTATAATCTTTATTAATATAACGGTAGCCGAGTTTCTTAAGGAATATAGAAAGGTATTAATATTAAATCCGGGGTGATTATTTAAGCCTATAGAGAGCTTTATTCAGTAGGTAAACCCGTCTTAAGCTATTATTAAAGCCCGTAAGTTAATAAATATAAATCTTTTTAAGGATATTACCGTAAAAAAATGCTATTTTAACGTTTATTTACTTAATCTTTAAATCATATATAGCCGTTATAATAAAGAGGGCCTTATAGCTTATAGGCTTAATAACCGTTATAAAGGTATTAAAGAAATCCAAGCCTTCCTTTTGTTGAAAGCCACGGATTACCCACCTGGCCTTATACCGGGTAATATTACCGTCCAGTCCACGTTTATACTTATAGACCTATTTATTATCCAGCACGTTAATACCGGGAGGTGGATTTATTAGGATCCAGGTTTTATTCTTCTTTAAGGACTTAACTTTATCTTTTATGGCGAGCTTTTATTTTATCTTACGGTATACGTTCTTTACGGCTTATATATAAATCGCAGGCTCGGTATAGTCCGTAAGGATCGCGGCTATAAGATATACGAGCGTTAATTAAAAGCCGGCGGCTTAATAATTAAAGTCCCGGTTACGCCGGTGGCTTAGGGTTATATTTTGGTTATATAAGCTTAAGTAAGTAAATCTAAAGATTTAATAAATTCTCTTAAAGACGGGTAATAATATAGAATTAAATTATAAGGACTAGGTAAGCCTAAGTCCGAGTCTATAAGGGTATATATACCCGGAGATTCCTTTATAATATTACTATCGAAAGTGGATAAGGATAATATAAATAAGTCCTTTTTACTAATATTTTCCTTAACGATTATAAGTTTTAAGGTTATACGGGGCCTAAGTTACCTATCGGATATAAGTTCGGCTATATCCTTAGTAGTGATATCATCGGTTTTATCCGTAACGTCTATAATACGAGGGCCTTATATAATAGTAGTAGCCGGCTCGTTATCTACATTTTTATTATTACCGAAACGTATCCGTTTTAACGATAACTAGAAATCCACGGTAACTGTCTCCCCCTGTCTCGGTACTGAGTGACGAACCGGTAAGGGGTTATCGGCCTTACGTTTAGGCTAAACGGCCTTATCCTTTAGCCATTTAACGTAATTATAGCGTTAGACCCGGTTATTCGGTATAAGCATTTTATAAACGTAATAGCCCTTAAAACCGATAAGGCGTCCTTTAACGGCCTTAATTTAGAATTTTATCCAGTTTATACCCGGAAGCTTACGCTTTTAATATATACCGCGTCGTTTAACCCTCTTAATAAAAGATTAATCGGGTTTCCCGAGATTTATAACCTGGTTTAATACGTTATAAGTACTTATAAACATTATATTATATATAAAGGCCGCTATAATAATAAGTTCGGTAATAAGAATACGCGGTAGGCCACTATTTAGTAGTATTATATAAGCCCGGGTGGTAAGGGTTTAACCTATTCGTTTAAAAATACCGTTTTATTAAGGGTTATAGGGTACCGTAGACTCCTATTAAATCCTTTTAGCGTACCGTTAATTATTAAATTAGAACCCGCTATATATATTATTATCGTTAATATATAGGCGGCGGATAGAACGGTCTAAGTAATGGATTCTTTTTATATAGCCTTAAAAAGCCCTAAGAACCGTCTCGCATGAGGAGTCTGGTAGTAAGGCTATATAAACGACTTTAATAACGTCTTTAGTAAAAGTAACGACCTACTTATAATCGGCTTTTATACTATTAATAGGGCTAATTAAATCAGAATGAATAAGCTCGTTTTAATAGGTATTAAGCTTAATATAACCTTTACTCAACTTAAGCTTTATTCGTATCTCCGTATAGACGACGTACTTATAGTCCCTTAACAGATTTAATAGGTTAAAAAGGTCGATACCGGTTACCGTTTCCGGCAAGAGCTTAATGTTTTGCTCCCCTATATACCCCGTTACCTTATACCAGTATTTTAGGGTTTCTTAATTTACGGGAATAACATATAGGGCCACGGGTGTTAAATTATTAATAACTTTAATGTCGACTTTAAGGAGGTAAAGGGCCGCCGGTAAGAGTTTTATAAAGATACCGTTACGGCCGATAGATATACTTAAATCCTCTAGGTCGTTACTCCACTTAAAGGGATAACCGGCTCGTTATAGTTATCCGGGGCTAATAAGATTAAAGGTATTATTAAGGATAAAAAGGACGTTATAAATGATTAAATTACGGACGCCTTCGTTAAACTAGTATAAGATTTTAACGACTTTAATATAGGTAGCATTCCTTCCCCCGGAAAAGCCTTTAATAATAATAAGCTCGGGGAAAAGCTCCTTACGGATAAAGATACGGCTATCACCGACGATATAATTCGTATAGCCGGTATTAAAGATATAAATAATAAGAACAGATATATTTATAGCTAAATATACCTGGTAATCCCGGTAAATAACGGGCGGTAAAACCGGTATAACGACGGTAACGTACGTAAAAGCCAGGTTTATTAAGGCCTTAGCCCCCGAAGGGGCTTTATATTCCTTATCCTTAGACTTATCGTTACCCTTATTATTGCCTTTATTACCGTTATTACCGCCGTTACCGCGGCGCCAACGTTTTTAATCGTTACCGGTACCTATGTTATTATTATTATTATTGTTACGGCGCCTATTGTTATTACTATAAGTCGATTCATTATGCCCGTAGGGTAAGCGATAGCCGGTAACGATATAAAAACGTCTCTTTTATAAGACCTTAACGTAGTGGCTTTAACGGATACCGAACTACGGAGGAATACGGAGCGGAGTGAAATTGTTCAGGCGGACATCGTCCCGGAAGCGTGGATCGGTAGTAGTGGCCGTAAAGGCCATAGTATTAAACGTAAACGTCCTATTTAAGGCTTTATATTAAAGAAACCGGTTAATAGTATAGGTGAATACGTATTTTAAAACGTTAATATTATTATCGGCCGTTTAAAACGGTTTATATTTATCGTTATATTGGTTAATATAGGCTTTATACTCCGGGCCGAGGCTTTTATAGAACTGTTAAATAAGTACGTTATTATTAATAATAACCGTACCTTAGAAATTCTATAATTCATTAAAAAGATCTTAATATTTATTGTAATACTTATTTGGATCTAAATATTAATTAAGGGTAAGGAAGGTAAAGCGCTTAAGGGTTAACGCGAAATAACCTAAGCCCTTAAGCTAATACCGAGTATAAAGGGTATTCCACGTTACTTTAATATTCTTAATATTCTTAATAATATATTAATTAATCCCTTTAGTCCTTATACGGATTACGGCACAGGTTATGGAGTGCCCTTAATCGTAGGTATCTTGGGCCTTTATAAGCTTATTACCCTTAAGAGTATCGGTCTTAGTAGGGCGTAAGCTGGAATCTGTAATCTAATAGTTAAGCCGGGTAAGCTCGAGCCTCTTACTTATCTTACGTTCCTATGTAATATACCTAAGGTTATCCTTAAGCTTAATAACCTTATTAAAGGTACCGGCAATCTTAAAGGGATCGGATATAATAATAATAATAATAATGGTAATAATAATAGTAATAATTTAGCTTAAAGATTAAAGAAATCTTTATCGCTAAGGGGCGACGGGATTATAACTGATAATACTAAGCCCTTAAATAAGGATAACTTAGATGGCGATAATAGTAAATAATACTTTAAGTCGTTATCCTCTAAGACTATAGCTTTCCTGAATAATATACGTATAAAACGGAACGTCTTATAAAGTAAACGGTAACGGGCCCGGAGTTTCTTTTTATTTAACGAGAACCGTATTTTAAAGGCTAATAATAAATAATAGAACTTCTTAATTTTAACAGACTATCTAAGGCGTAAAGCTTATGGAGTATATATAATACGCCGGGCAAAGGAACGTTATTTAGGGATAGATAATTTAATTACGGGCTAAAGTAATAGAACGTATAGATCAGGATAATCGATATATTCTTGGTAATCTTAATAATAATGAAAATCTTGGTAAAAAGCCTTTAGAAATAGAGCTATAATTGATTTAAGCCTTAATAGTTTTAATAAAGAGGAAAAAGCCTTGGAAGTAAGTATTTTACTTCTCTTTATACTTAAACTTTAGTACGGTAATTAAAGTAAACTTTAATATAGGGCTAGAATAATAATAGCTTAAATTAAGTAATTAACTTAATTAAGAGGCTAAGTATATACGATAATAGGCTTTATAAGCCGCTTTAATCGCCTTAATAATAAATAAACGTTTCCCCCTGTTCTTTAAGGGTATTAGCGCGTTTATTAAGGATCCGCCGATCCAACGGCTTTATAGGTACTACTATACTTTTATAGCGTACGCGTAGATCGGTATATAGGGCTATTATACCCTACGGTCTACGTATAATAATGGTTTTAAGCTGGGTAGCGTCCCAGCCTTTTCATTTTCCGTCTTAGCCTCCTTATTTTCGGGTAATTAAGGCTTAAATCGATAGGACTGCTAAGTAACTATAGTAGTTATAGTAATAATAAAAGCCGTTGCGATGCTGGCGGAGCGATAATGCGGCTCTTAAGGTGTTTAAGCTATCGTTACTAAGGCTTGCTAATTACTGAGCGTAGTGGTGAGTATATAAGCCGGGCTCATAACCTGTTAAAATGGTAGGGTATTACTTGCTTAGTTAAGTGCTATGTAAGGTGTTAAGCGATACTTATCTATAAGAAGTCCAGGAAGTAGGCTAGTCCCCTTTTGGTAATAGCCGAGGTCTTTGCCTTCTGCACTTCTAACAAAAGCTGCGGAGTACGGAGCTACGGAGCCCAGTATCTGAACGACTAAGTATCTTAACGATTAAAATAAAGTATTTAATAGATAAGACGCTGGCTGATAATAATTAATAGTATTAACCAGGCTATTATTATTATATTATAAATATGGTATATATATAGGTATAGTATTTGGATATAAAGTGTATAATAAGTAATTCTACCTAAGGACAGGCAGGCTTTAAGGACTATATCCTCTATCTAAGATACTAGTATTAGTCCTATACATAGTAGATACATGCGTATGCTTATGCCGTAACACTTTATCTGCTATATTATTAATATAATTTATTTAGACCTTTAAATTTTAAAATTTATTAATAAAGCTTTCATTAACCTAAATAAAGATAATTAAATTACGGTTTTTAAAGCCGAATTAAGAAATATAAAATAATAAAAAATTTAAGAACTCTTTTTAATTTTTTAAAGTATAAAGCTTCTGTTAGGACGTTAGGTCTTTATTTTTAAATTTAATTAAATAAAAGAAATTATTCTTTATAAAATAAAGCAAATAATTAAAAACTTCAAATAACAATAGGGTAAAGACTACCTCTTTACCTTTTTTGGAGTTATTAAGTTAATAAGTTAATAAGTTAACGTCTTCTTTTAACCATTTATACTAAAGAACGATTTGAAGTTTAAGGTTATTAATGTTACCTTTACCTTTTAAAGGGTTTATTGGAAAAAGGTATATAAATAAAATAACCTTATAGCTTTAAAAAAAAAAAAAAGAATAAAAAGAAACTGATTTACTTCTTACGTAAAGCTTTATATCGCTTAAGTAGAATAAGTACTATTGGAGTAATACATTACTTTATAAAAGGTCCTCAAGGCTTTAAAATTTATATATATTATTAAAGATTATTGAGTTTTTATATATAAAGATAAAAACGTTACTTTAATTATTTATATTAATAACATCCGTATTACCGTAAAGATTAGATAAGTAATTTAATAATTTAAATTAACTCTTAAAAAGTATTTCCGTATTAAAGAATTTAACAACGTTTTATAACATTTAAGGATAAACATTGTTTATAATTATCTTAATCGCATTATATATATTATGTAATCTATATATATTAAACGATTAATCAAATAATTAAATATAAAAATCTATAATAAGGCCGGTTTATAATTAAAGCCTTAATATCGTATAAAACTAAGTTTTACCTTAAAAAAGGTATTTAATAAATACTATACTTTTAGCGAGGAATAAGAAACGTATATTTTACTTATAAGTTTTATTTAATAAGTCGTATAAAAAATACGTCTTAATACATTATACTCAGTTAATAAGTTAAGTAGCTTTACGCTTAATTTAATTAAGGCTTATATTAATATTCTTAAGTATATAATTAAATATCTTAATAATATTTATAATATCAGGATTTATATATGTTTTATTAATAAATAAAATAAGAAACTAATAAAAGTCTTAAACGGCTTTTATATAAATGTTAAGGATATATTGTGATTAATAAGTAGATATATCTTTTATTATTAAAATAAGCTTATTAATACTTATTTGTTGGTGTATGGACCAAAAAGTGTGATAATGTATGAATGATGATTCTACCTGAAGAATGGGAGCATCATAAGGATGCCTGTCCTCTACGTACAAAGGGTGTCCTACACCTATCAATGCTCCCATGCATATATGCTGCAAATAATGTTATTCTTATTAATAAACCATTATTATTATCTCGTTTATAAAATCGGAATATATACGGCCTATAAAGCTATTTATAAAGTACTTTTTTTTAATTTATTCTTAAATAAAATAAGTTACAATAATAACAATATTAAATCAATTACCTTTGATATTAATAATTAAGCGGCGATAAGGATTATTAATAAACTTTTTAATTATAAGAAATAATATTTAAAACTTATAAGTTTATTTTTAAATAAATTTCGTTTAAGCTATAAACGCTAAATATCCTTATTAAGTTATTTAGGCTTATAGATATCGGCCTTACATAGATATTATTAGGATTAAAGGCGATACCGGCCTATAAATAATAATATTACCATCTTTAATAAAGGGAGTATTAAAGGTATTAAAGACGGCTTATAGGTAAGCACGTATATATCGCGTATAAATAGAAAAATGTAATATATTTATAAGTACTTAACCGTATATCTTAATACGTTAAATAAATAGCTGTAAGTAGAACTTTATCTTCCTGCACTCCTCTTATATACAGTATTAGGACAAAAAAAGTTGCCGAGGGAGAATTTACTGAAATTACACCAAAAAAGATATATTTTCCAACAGCTTATAACTTAATAATAACTTAATAAATAAAGCTTAAATTAATTTATATAGTAGTCTATATAGTATTATAGTTTATCTATATACAATTAACTATATACGATACCTATTAATACCGTATATATTACCCTTTAACCTTAATTATTACTTTAATACGCCTCTTTATACCCTTAACAAGCCCTTTAAGTAAAGTTTTTAAAATAAGGTACTATAATCTCTTAAGAGTTATATATAGTTCTTTAAGCTTCTTTTTAAGTATAAGGCTATTTTTTTTTGGCCTTTAAGTTTAATATAAAAACGATTCTTTTTAATTACCGCTATAAATACTTAATCGGATTTAAGTCCGGTAAGTATAATAATTAAACGAAGATCTTAATCTTATTATTACGGAATTAAGCCATAACTTTATAAGTTTCATATATAAATATATTATCCTATATAAATAATATACTATTTTAATATAATAAGGGTAATTAATCCTTAAGAACCCTAATATAAATTTCCGCGGTATATCCTTTTTTTTGGCCGTTTTATTACGAGTTATTTATATTAAATCGGCTTTATTTTCTATTAAAAAATACACTAGATTATAATTAAGGGTATTTTACCTTTATTATATAACTAAATTATATTTGTATACTATTTTTAATTAAGCCGGTATATAAAAGATTTATTAACGCTTAAATCCGGATCTTATCTTTATAGAATACTTATTATTTTGAATCATTTTACTTTACTCTTTTAAACCTTAGTCTTTTCTGGCTTAATATTATATTAACCTGGCCTTTATTATAGCTTTAATAAATAACGGACGTTTTTTAATTTTTCATTTGGTTATCTTATATCTCTTTAAAATCCGGTATATAACTTTACGGTTTAATCCCCTTTTAATAATATTTTATATTTATTAATAAGTGAGTTTAAGGTTAATCCTAATAATTTATATAATATACTTTTCTTATTAAATAGTGATTCTTTTAGGCCGGTTTAAGCCCTTTTTCTTATAATAAGTATAACGTAAAGAGTTCTTAATAAAGGAGCGTTTTACGGTGGAAGGCAGGATCCTTAAGTCGCGCTTAATATCCTACTAAGTATCCTATATACGGCGTTTAAAGATATCCTCTCTTTATAAGGGAGTAAATTATAGCTGGATTACCGTCCGCTGCGATTTAAGGGTTCTGGGTGTTATAATAATAAGTTTATAAGCTTATAAAGTAAATAGATTCATAGAAAGGGTAAAGACGCGTCGCGGAAATACCCCGTATGGCAACTTTTTTTGTCCCAAAACTGTAGCTTTCAATCAATGGACATATTGCTACCAATATAACAGTGGTGAGTAAGGGTGGTGAGTGAGGGTGGTTAGTGAGGGTGGTGAGTAAGGGTGGTGAGTAAGGGTGATAGGTGGTAAGGGTAGTAAGTGAGGGTGGTAAGTAGTGAGGGTAGTAAGTGGTAAAGATGGTAGGTGGTAAAGGTAGTAGGTTGTAAAGGTGGTAGGTTGTAAAGGTGGTAAGTGGTAAAGGTAATAAGTAAAAGTGCAGGTGCAGCTGCTAAGGTAAGTACGGGGGCAAGTGCCGGGGTAAGTACGTGTGGCAAGTGAAGTAATAAGTAAAGGTAATAAGTAGTAACGGTAATAAGGGGTAAAGTAATAAGTAATAATAATAAGTAAATAACGGTAATAAATAAAAAGAGTAAATAGAATTAAGTTATTATATGTAAATAGTTTAATAAAATATAGGATTTAAAATTAACGGAAATATTCCGCGTATTAAAGGTTTAATTATAAGCTTAAAAAACGCTTAACTTAAAACCTAAAACCGGTTTTAAAACGTTTTAAATCCACTTTAAACCCACCTTAAATCCACCTCGAACCCACCTCGAACCTACCTTGGACCTATTTTAAACCCAGCTAGAACCTCGAACCAGATTAAACCCATTTTTTCCCGGTTATTTATTAAGCTTTAAAATTCTGGGGTGGTCCCTTAAGTATACGTATTTATCAGACGTATAGACGCATGAGAATGGATGATATATATATAGATTGGATATAATCTATTTAAGAAGCATAGTACTATTTATATAAAATACCCGGGTAATATAAGATATACGGCCAGATAATAATATTTATACTTAAGTTAATATACCTTTTTAAGATTATAATGTTATTACAATAATAATATAGATCCTAAATACTTTTATTATAGCCACCTTTGAATTATTAATATATTATAATTATTATAAGTAAAAAGTACGTTTTAAATTTAAAGTTAAAAAATTAAGAAAAATCGGTAACTTTAAAAATAATAATGATAAGACTTTCATATTTTAAGCTATTCCGGAGCTTTATATATACTCAATTAAGCTCTAAGTATTAACTTAAATAATTTTATTGGAAAGGTAGAAAATGGCGACGAACAACGGGACCCCAAAGGTCAGAAACGATGCATGCGTATATAGCTTAAGTAATAGTAAGGATAATATTTTAAATACGATAAGCGTAAGCGGAATAGTAATAAAAATAAAGGGGGAGGAAGGGTAAGCGGCCTAGGTTAATAGGAATAATAATAAGTTATATAAATAACGCAATAAATACGAGATAAAAAGGCTTTAAATTAAATAGGGAGTTTATAATTAATAAGATATATATAAAGAAACGCGTATAACGTATAAAGGTATTATTATAAAAGGTAATAAATAAAGGGCGGAGGGAATAAGGATGGTACGCGGGGACGGATAAAAGGTAAACGGAGGCGTAAAAGGCCTTATTAAGTATATATAAATTAAAAGAAAGTTAAATAAAAATAAAAAGATATTAAATAAATAAAAATAAATTACAATAAAAAATAATTATTAAATACGTAAAGGAAAAATAAAAAAAGAAGAAATAATAAAAATATTAAAAAACCTCCTTATAATTATATAGAAAAATATTATATTAAAGATTTAACCGATATTATAAATTAAGCTATAAGGAGTAAAAGACTTTTACGTAAATACGGGGAGAGATTTAAGGGAGTTAAAGAGACTATATAGAACTTAAAAAACGGTAATAAAAACGCCGGCGGACAGAAATAAAAAGAGATAAAAAGAATATATATAAAGTAAAAAAGCGACGGAGGAGGCTTTAAAGAAAGGAATAAAAATAAGTTAAATAATAAGGGCCGTAAGGGCGGCGCCGGTATTAACGGTAAAAAAAATAAAAGTAAAAAAGAAAATAACGGTATTAAAAAAAGTAAAAATAATAACCGTATTATTATCGGGTAAAAAGGAAAGGAATATAACGGCGAAAGTAAACTTATTATAATTAATAAAAACGTTTAAAATTACGGGAAAACTATTAATAAAATAAATTATTATAATACGTAAATTATAAAGTAAAGATATCCTCCTTAATATAATTTTATTAAAGGCGAAAAAAGGATTAAAAAAGTTAAAAGGATAAATTAATATAAAGGGATATAAAACGGTAAAAATATTAAGGTAATACTTTATTATTATAATAAACGGGATATATTTAATAAAATTTATAAAAAAGGAAAAGGAAATTATTTTAAAGCGGATAAAAAAGGAGAATATGGTTTTCTATTTTAAATTAAAGATTATTAATTATAGTTTCCTTCCTATAATAAAGAAATTAAACGCCTTTAATTATATAAAAAGATACTTTACGGTTATCTTAAATATAACGTTAATAAAGATATATAACGATATCCTTAATAAAAAAATAATAAAAGGTAAATCCTTTAAATTAATAAGACCTTAAAATTAAGTAATAAATATTTATTAATACTTTAAATATTAAAGATATAAATATATTATTATAAGGTATTTTAATAATATAAAATACGTAATATATATTAAAAAACATAATATATATAAATATATTAACTTAATAATAAAAAACTTAATAAAAAACGCGTTAAAATACGTAATATACGGTAATAATAATTATTTAACGTAAAACTTATAATATATAATAAAAGTAAAAAAAACTTAACGTAAAAAGATTAAAATAATAATTAAAATTTAACGTTATAATTTATATAAACCTAGACCGGTAAAATAATTAAAAACGGTCTTAAAACGTAAATAAAACTTATTAAACGGGGAAAAGTAAAATATGATAATTAATAACGTAAAGAAAAAAAAGCTTATAACGATATTAACCTTTAAAGCCGGCCGCCCGACCGGGATTATTATTATAATAAGAAAATTAAGATAAATAACGTTTAACCTTAAAAAAAGACCGTTTATATAAATAAAAGTTAATAAAGAAAGCCCGATAAACGTTAATATTTAATATATTTTCGCTTTTAAAAATAATATAATATAATATATATAAGGAAATAATTAAAATTATAATATTAATATTTAGATTTAAAAAGGTAAAGGATATTAATATTATAATAATATAAAAGTTATTATATAATCTATATACTTATTCTTTAATTAACCCGGAAGATAATTTTTATTTAACCTTTAAGGGTAACGAAACGATATAAATATACTTTTTTATTAATAAAAAACTAAATATAAATAATTAAAACGTTATTTATTACGGAGGGAACCTATATATACTCCGGATTATATAAAAAAAGGATATTAAAAGTAATTTAAATATTTATAATATATATAATCCGTTACCGGTTAATAAGAAAAAACCCTTTATAATCCTATTACTTAAGGATATTATAACCGTACTTAATAAATACCTCTTAATAAAGGACTTTAATCTTTATTACGTTTAATAAAATAAAAACGGTTATATAATTAATTATATTAAATTTAAGAAATTATTAATAATTATTATATGGTTTAATTTTACGTTATTAACGTTAAAAAAGGCTATTATATAAAAAAGCCGTAAACTTAAGACTATAATTAACTTAATATTCGGCTCGGAAGGTATTATTAACTCGGTTATAATATACGGACCTTAAAAGGATTTAAAATATAGTTTAAATTACGTCCCGATATAAATAACCTTAAATTAATCCATTAATACGACTTTATTTTTACCGTTTAAATAAGCGTAAAAGATAATTAAAGAAGTTAAGGTATTTATAAAGGCAATAAAGGTAATATCCCAGTTAACGGAGCTCCCTTAACTCAATAATAAGGAATAGATCGACCGTTTTATAAAGTAAATAATAAAAGCTTTAAATAAAGTAATTAATATTATAATCTTAATAATAAAGCTATTTTAAAAAGTTAAAACTTATTAGAATAAAAAATATATAAAAATAATTATAAAAGTAAAAACGCTTATAAAATAAACTATTAAGTATAGAAATTAAGAAACGCTTTAACGGTTAAAAAAAACTTAAAAAAAAAAGAAAAAAATTATCCGGAAAATTAAATAAATATATTTTTAAACTATAATATATAACTTAACGGTTTCTTTTTATAATATTTAAAAGTTAATAAAATATAATAAAGAATAAAGTAAAAAATTTAAATTTATTTTTAAGTTTTTACTTTTAAAAAGATTAAACGGTATAATAATAAATACCTTTAATAATAAAATTAAAACTCTTAAAAAGGCGTTTTTTCCCTTATTATCGGAGGTTAACTTAATAGATATTAACGGTACGATATATCTTAAATTAATAATAATAAATAAAATAATAACTTAAAAAATAATAATTAAAACGATTAATAAGTTAAAAAAGGATAAAACCTTTAAACTTAACGGTATATTAAATAGGTTTTTATCTATAATAATATTATTATTTAATAAGGTTTTTACTTATTTATTTTAAGTTTATTTTAATATAGGATATTACCCCTATAAATTTAAAAAAGTTAAAATAATTATCCTTAAGAAACCGGTTAAGTTAAATTATTTAAAGGTAAAGTTATATAAACTTATAATATTCCTTTATACGTTAAAGAAAACTTTAAAAACGGTAATCGTAAAAATCTTAAATAATTATATAAAAGGATATAAATTACTTTTTAATTAATAAATAAGGGTAAAAAGAAAATGGTTAATAAAGACGGCTTTTAAAGGCTTAATTAATAATATATATACGGTATAAAACTATAAGAAAAAGTACGTTATAAGTCTTTTTTCTTTAAATATTATAAAGACGTTTAATAAAGTAAATTATTAAAGGTTATTATATAATTTAAAAAAAAAAGTTTTATTTTTCTTCGTAAATTAAATAAAAAGTTTCTTAAATAATTAAATAATATTAATTAATTTAAGATAAAAGATAAATACAATAAAGCCTACGATAATAAGGATTCTTTAAAGGTTATTTATCTCCTTAATCTTATTTTTATTCTTTAATAATCCGTTTATTAAAAACTTAATAAAGCTAAAATAAAAAGTTTAAATAAAGGACTTTATTAACGATATTTACCTCTTAATTTATAGTACGTTTATTTATATAAATTATTTAAAGTTAAAATAAGTTTATAAAGTTTACTTATAATAAATAAAGATATATAAGATTTAATTTATTTTATATAAATATAAATTTATTTATATAATAAGGAGTTTAAAGTTATACGATATAATAGCTATAATAAACTTAAATAATATAATAATAAAACCGGAAATTAATATTAAAGTATTTAATTTATAAATTAATAAAAAATTAGATTAAAAGGATTATATAAAAAAGGTTTAAAAGAAAATAATTTTATAAGAAAAAAACCTTATTTACCTTATGGCGTTAACGTAAAAAGCTACCTTATAAAAGCCTAAAACCGTTTATTAAACGGTTATAAAGCCTGTAATAATATATACGGTAACTATTTAATATGTATTTAAAAATACGCTTAAACGTAAGAAAAAGCCTATCCGGTAATTATAAAAGGTTTAAAACCGATATTTAAGAATAATAAGTAAAATATATAAAGCGACTTTTATCCCAATACTGGAATCTAAGGTCTTTATATTATTAATAAAGTTAACCTTAAATTAAATAATTATTTAAATGAAGCTTAAAAAAAGTATAAACTTAATTACGTTAATAGGAAATAAACGTATTTATTAAAACTATAAAAAACCTTAAATAAAAAGGTACGGAGAAACGGTATTTACCCCTTCTACGGAAGTTAAATTAAAATAAACTAAAAAAAAGGTTGATTTAATTTACGTTTAAAAGGTTAATATAAGAGTATATAAACTTTTACTTAAAGCGAAAATAATAAAAAAGAAGAAAGCTATAAGGGTAAAATTAATGGCAATTACCCGGTAAATTATAAGGAGGTAAATAAAGCGTTAATATAAATATAAAGAATTAATCCTTTAAAAACAATAATATCCAACTTTAAATAACGATAAGGTTATTAATAAGTATTTCCGGTATTATAAGATTATAAAAAAAAGTAATAATACGTTAATAATTTAACTCCGGATAAATAAAAACGGTTTAACTTATTTCCTTTTTATTATATATACCGGTAACTAAATTAACGTTAATTATAAATATAAATAATAAAAGTAAAACGCTATATACGTATTAATCTCCTATTTATTATTTAAGGAACTTAAACCGGGATTAATTAAAAGGGTAAAAATTAACGATTATCGTTAAATACTTATTATTAAAAAAGGGATTAAAACGGCCGTTAAATTTATAATAATTACGGGCTTATTACTATAGTTTAACTTAATTAAAGAAATAGAGAAAGTGATTAAAGATTTAATTAAGAAATCTCACCGTTAACCCGGGGGTAAAAAGCAGTAGCGGGAAAATTATACTGAATAAAAGGTTAAAGGGGCTATAAATACCAAGGCGGTATAAAAAACGATATTATATCGGTTAATAAAGTCGTATAAATAAAATAATAATAATAAATATATTAATAAAGATATTTAATAATATAATCGGAATTCTGAAATTTTAATATTAAATAAACCCGTAAAATAATAAAAAAGCAATAAATTTAAAGGTAACCCTTAAGTGGATTTAATTATGGTATTATAGGTTTTCTTAAAAAAAGCGTATAAATAAATTCTTACTCTTTAAACGGCCATAAATACTCTCAGCTTTTAGGACGTAAATGGATGCTGGGTGGACACCGGTTTTTATTCTTAACGTTAGGGATATCGGGTTTTTTTTTACGGTTATTAATAAGGCTAAATGGCCGAGTATTAGGGAACGCCGGAATTAGCTTAGCTAGATCCGTAGTATAAATCAATCAATCAATCAATAATTTGATTGAGTAATTATTATTAAGTATACGCCGAGAAAAGCTAAAATTAATAAAATCATAAAAATAAATAAACCCGGAAAAAGTATTATATACCCGGTTTATAATTATAATTTTTTTTTAAAACTAAATCTCCTAAAAACGGCGTTTCCGGGGTTTCATTGAGTCATATTATAATATGGGGTTTTAAGGTTTATCCTGTTTAAGTTTTAAAAGTTTAATAAATTCTTTATATTTTTATAATAACAAGAACTTTATAAGGTTATCCGTTAATATCTTTATTATAAATATATACTTAATATTAATCGTTTTCTTTTAATATTTTTATTATAATTAATAATAATACATATTTAGCTAACGGAGTTTAATTATAAATTATAAGTTTATCCCTTAAGTTATATAGACTATTTCAATATTATTATACTTAATCTTTAATAAGTAAAATAAGTTTAATATAATTAACTTAAAGAAATGATTTTATTATATTAATGTTTTTATTATAAAGATAAAACTAAAAGCTTAACTTTAATAAAACTTAATATTTGTATGTTTTTACTTTATTGGTTTTTAATTATTTAAGCTTTTAAAAAATCTAAAGATATAATTTATAAATTATATTATATTTTGAAATTATTAGTAAATAATATATTTAAGGATATTATAAAAACGGTAATAAATTAATAATTCGGATATATATCATAATATAATACTTAATATATATAAAATATTATAATACTTTTATAATCGCTTTTAATTATTATTTTAGCGGATTTATAAAGAACTTAAATAACTTAAACGTTAAGTATATAATATCCGTCTAAATTATAATAACTATAAAGTTAATAAAGGCGATAAAGTATTAATATATATACAATTTTTAAGGTAAAATTTATCCGGTATTTTTAACAAAAGCTTTAATATTTTATAAAAATATTTTAAAAATACAAGTTATTATAATATTGAATTTTACTATAAAATTATCGATATAATTATTTTAATATAAATAAATTCCTTTACTTAATCAATTATATATTATTTTTATACTTAAAAATTATTTTATTTTATTTAAAATTTTTATTTTATAAACCTTAAAGAATTCATTTTAAAAGTTATTTACTTTTTAATTATATTTATTATTATAAATAAAAATAATATTATTTATAAAAAAGAAAATTATTATATAATTATTAATAAAAAGATATTTAATTTCTAAGATTTACTTTAAACTTAAATCCGTAAAGATTTTTAAAAAATTCTTAAATTATAAAGTTAATAATTATATAAGCTTATATAAAACTTAAAATAAGAAAAATAAATCTTTATTTTTATACCCTTTTAATAATTTAATATATATAAATTCGTTTATTTCATTATTTATAAATATATTAATAGCGTCTTGTTATTTTATATCCAAATCGAATATGACTATTATAATTATAAATCCCCTAAAAACTTTAATTACTAAAGTAATAATGAATATATTTTATTTAATTTTTTATAAATTATTTTTTACATAAAGTCTTGCTTTGTAATTGATAAAATATCCTTTATCATTAAATTTATATTTAAATACTCAAGTAATAAATATTAATATTTTATCTGCCTTTTTAATATATTTAAATAAAACCTTTTTTTTTAAATATATTTTTCTTTTTAAGAGCTTTAAGCTTTATTTTAATTATTAGCTCAAAACCTATTACGTATAAGTATTTTAATATATAACGATAGTATTTTAATATAAAAAATAAGGTATTAAGGTAAAATATATTTATTTTTAATAAATTTTTTTTTATTTTTCATATATAACTTATAAAATAATAAAAAAATAATAAATACTATATAATATAATAACTTTAATTTACTTATAGGTAAAATAAAAATAATAATATACTTTACTTTCTTTATACTTCTTATGACTATTTTTCCTTTAATAATATTATTTCTGTTAAAGTCGGATTTACTATTATCTTTCTTTTTTAGCTTTAAAACTAATAGAAATAATAAAGCTAATGGTAGATCTGATGGTAAAGTTAATGGTTTATTACTAGTATTATTACCGTTATCTCCTCTATTATTATTTTTAGATACTATATCGTAATTTATTAATATTAAAGTCAATAAGAATAAATAATCCTTTTATTATTCTTTTCCTTTTTCCTTTTATATAAGGTGAAAGGTATTATTTATAAATTCCTTTTCTTCTTTATTATTCAATAATAATTTAATAATAATGTAAGATATATTTATGTTTACGATATTAATTGAATAAAAAGATAAGTTTTTTTAAGTTAAGTTAAATCGAGTTTATTAACTTTATAAAACTTATTGTCTTTAAAGAAGACGTCCGTTATATAAGTTACTTTTTTCTCACTTAATTTGTATATATTATAAATATTTATGTTATAAGTAATAAAGAAACTAATATATATTCTTATTATTAATTTTTTTTAAGGATCGACTTATTAAGTAAATAAACTTTATAGCCATATTATTTAAAATATTAAAGATTTAACTTCAAACCGGTAACCTCCTTAAATAATATAGCTTATAAATATTTTTTTTATAATATTTAATTTATAAAGAAACCTGCCGTTTATATAATTTATAGTAATAGGAATTAAAAAGGTTTTATTTATAACCTTATAATTTTTACTTTTATAGTTAATAGATTACCTTTTCATTTTAAATAACCGTCTTATATAATAATATATAATATTAATAACTTAAAGATAATATTAAACTTATTGATAAAATTATTGAACTTAAGTCTTAAAAATCTCTTTCCGTTTAATTAAATAAAAACTATATTATAATAATATCGTATTTTAATTATTCTAATAACTTTCTGTAAGATAATATTACCTTAAAT
Source organism: Niebla homalea (assembly GCA_019925105.1). Lineage (NCBI taxonomy): Eukaryota > Fungi > Ascomycota > Lecanoromycetes > Lecanorales > Ramalinaceae > Niebla > Niebla homalea. Next base: position 293,476 of record JAHGAU010000020.1, read on the forward strand.
TCATATTTATAAGTATATATTATTTAGAAATTATATTTAAAGTAAATAATATATAATATTTATTAATCTCCGTTTATCGCTATATTTATTTATATAAAGTTATAAATAATTTGAAAAAAGGCTTTATTAATATTTTTATTTTATATAAGGAATCTAATATAATTTAATAAACTTTTAATAAAATATAGTTTTTATAATTATTTATATTTAAAAATTTAATATGGTTAATAATTTTTATTTTCTTAATTACTTATTAAAAATATTAAATTGCTTTATTAATAACGTATATAAAAAGTTAATATTATTAATTTATAGTTATTAATTTAACGATAGGTTTATCGGTTATAAATATCGCGTTAAGTTATTTAATATTATTTTTAAGTATATAATATTTTTAATTAATATTCTTATTTATCCATTATTATATAAATAATAATATTCAATATTAAAATAAATATTTTTATTTAAAAGGATAATATAAAATATAAAGTTAGTTATAAAGTTAAGTATATACGTAACGCTATAAAGTATAATAAATATATTACCTTTAAAGGTATTAATATTTATTTTGATTTTTTTTATAAGTAATAACTTTAAAATTTTTATTATTAATAATAATAATATTATTCTTTTTATTTATCTTTTTAAATAAATTAATCTTTTATCGTCTTACTATAAATATAAAAGCTTAAGTTATAATTTGAACTCTATAACAATTATAAAATATAAAACTTTTATTTTATCTTAAATATATTAAAGTTATTATTATTATTTTAAATTTGTTAAGAATTTAATCAACTCTTTTTTTAATTTTTTTATTTTTAAGTTTATTATTTACTTATTTTCTAAGTATAAGATCGGGTTTAAAATCAATAAATCGACTAAGTCGGTTTATATGTAAATAATTATACTTATTAAATTAATATTTAATACCGTAAAAATATTTTCCTTGTTTAATCTTTTTACCCCTAAATATAAACTTATTATCTTTCTTAATATTTTTTAATTCTTATTAATAATAAAAATTAAATAAAATAAAGTTAATTTCTTTATATTATTATATTTTATACAATTTTAAAATTACTCCTTAAGATTAATAAAAGCAATTAAGAAGTTATTTAAGTTATTTATATTAAATTTATAAAGTTATATTAGTATAAAAGCCTGTTTTTTCATAACGTTAATAAAATTACAATATATTTATTTCTTATTAAGTACTTTAGGGATATTATTACTTTTAACTTTTACAAATTTTTAAGTATACTTATTAAATTATACTTTAGCATTTTAATGAAAATTAGGTCCCGTTATAATTTTATAGTATTCTTTTTTTACCGTTAAAACATATATAGAATTTAAAGGTATAAGCTTAATTTTAAGGATACGTAAATAATTCTGTAAGTAATAATTTATATCCTTAAGGTAAATAAAGTTTACCTTATTAATTAATAAAGGATATAAAATTTTTAATTTTAATGAAAAAAATATATTGTTTTTTCTATTTTTATAATTTAAACTTTTATACTTAAATCGTTTTTATAAGTTATTGATACCTTTAAGTTAACCGTTTTATCCGTTATAATAACGGATTATATTAATTTAAATACTTTATTTATATTTATTGGTTTTATTATAAAAGCGGGGTTAATAAGCTCCTAAACATAATATTTAATAGCCTTACCTTCAATGACGGTAAGTTATAAATCCTAGTCTTTTAAGGTAATAAGCTTAACTTTATTAAATTTATTTTAATATTTTAAAGAAGTAATAAGTAATAAACTTATTATACTCTTTAATTCCTTTTTTATTTTTAATCTATATATAATATATTAACCTTAAGGACTTAATCTAAGCCTTTTCTTATATAATTAAAATACCTTTAAATTAATTAATAAACAAGTAACTATAGTGGGATATAATACCGGGCTTATAACTATTAAACGTATAAACGTATAAAAGTAAATAATATATATATAAATTACATATAATTTATCTAGGAAGTATAATGCTATCTATATAAAATACCCAAATAATATAAGATATACGGCTAGGTGATAATATCTATACACGCTATGGTAGTATCTTGGCACCGCTCATATGACGGCTCAGTAACACTCCATGGAAAACCACCACCATGCCTGCACCCAGGCTGACAGTATTAATAACAATAACCTTAATATAAATATCGATAAGACCTTAAGTATAATAGATTTAATCTTTAATTTAAAAGGTTAAATAACGGCCAGTAATATAAGTATTAAGTATATAATATATAAAGGTAGAAAAGAACGTATTATTATATTTAATAACCTTCTTTTAGAAGTATTTAATTTTAATAAGATTATTATTAAAAAGGGCTTAGACTTTAAGTAATAAGTACATTAAGTTATTTAAATTAACGTTACCGTTTATATAATAAATTTTTTTGATAAGGATTCTGATTTAACTTATTTATTAATCCGTTTAAAAGCTTAACATAAAGTATTATAGAATTAATATTATTTGTTTATTTTATTTAAATTATAATATTTAACTTCTTTAAAACGTATAATATAAATAACGAAGAAATCCTTAATACGTTCCTTATAATTCCCCTCTTTTTTAATAGATTAAATAAAAAGGCAAATACTATATAATTCTTAGGGTAAGTTTAAAAACTAAATATTATTAACGTTATAGAAGTATTAATTTTTATCATCGTTATTATAAAAGAGGGAAACTTTATTATTTACGTGAATAATATTATCGTTTACTATATCAACTTTATTTACGGGTATTATTACCCGCCGTATTTATATTAATAATATTATCGTCCGCCGTATTAAGTTAATTATTTATCCGACCAGTATTATCGCCCGCCATATTAACGTTATTAACGTTATCGTTAAATAAGAGAAAAAGTTTATAAACCGTAAGTTAAAATCAATAAGTATTTACGGCCGTTAAAAAAAAGGGAAAACGGACCGGTTTAATAATATAAGAGTACGTATATAAACCGATAAAAAATATAATATAAATAAAGCCCCATATCCGATAAGAAATATAATATAAATAAAGCCCCATATAATAATAAGAAATCCCCATGGATAACCTCCTTGTCCCATAGGCGGAGCTTCCTTTTAAGAAATAATTATTTTTTAAATCTTAAACTTAAAACTTTAACGCCGTTTATAAAGGTTTTATTTACGAGGAGAATAAGGGGATAATTAAAAAGTAAATTAATAAGATATATATAGTAATCGCTAAACGTTTAGATTTAAAGGTATAAGTAATATTCGGATAAAGGTTTTTTTCTCCTTCGAGTTAGTAATATTATTATAATAGATAAAGTATTATTTAACGTATAGTATTTTACGTTTATTAAGGAAAGATAAGATAGGCTACGTCTTACCATAATCTAAGCCAGGTTTAAGGTCCATACTAAAGGGTATAAGAGGTGGAATAGGTGGTAGAAGTCAACGGGAGTATATAGAGATTTTGGAGAACGCGAGAAGTGCAGTAGGTAAAGTAGGTAAGGTAGGTAAGGTAGGTAAGAGAGGTAAGGGAGTCCAAATGTCAATAAACCGGCTCAGCCCTACTACGTCGCAATCGTAATACGGCCATATAAACAACCCTTTTAATAAGGGCATTATTAATTATTACTCGGTTTTATTTAAAACTTAAGACTTTAATTGCGATAAATATATTCTTAAACTTTTAACTATAGTATTATCGGGGAAAAAAATAATAGGCTGGACGTACTTAAATGTTTTTTATTTTTGAAATTCTTAGATTTTTAATATTCCTCGGTTAAGTTATATAATATTATATTCCTATTTAGGACTCTTAGCAATAATAAAAATGAAAAGAGAAGATAATAATAAGAATAATAATAAACATAATAATAAATACAGTATAACCTTATACTATTTGATAATAATTCTCGATTATAAGTATTAAATAATCAATTGAATCTTATTTATTGATATATTAAGAATGAATACCGGTTTCTTAATATCTCTCGTTCTTATATTACCGGGATAAGGACGGTACGGGAACGGGATATACCTCTATACCGTACCGCCCGGTATAGGATGACCATGATTAAATCCCGTCCCATACCGTACCGGTTGGGGGAGTAATAACCCTTTCCCTTTTTATTATTATTTTACTTCCGCTTATTATGCTTATTATACTCTTCATATTTAATTCGCTCCTATATAAGTTACTTATATAAGTTTCCGCCTGAACCGTACTGGGTTTTTTGTTGGCCGCCATCTTAATCTTAAAATAAAATAATAAAAAACTTTTTACGATTTAATCCACCACCGTCTTCTTTTTAGTTACGGACAATTATTAAATAATATAACGTTTCATCCGTTTTAACAGCATTAACGTACAGGCCATATTTTTTTATTTACTTCTTTTTTAACGTAAATTGTTTTATTAGCGGTATATGTTTAACTGGCTTCAAGATACGGTTAATAGTTTATGCTGCATTTAATTCTATAAAGAATAACGGAAGCGGTTTTTTTTTTTTTTTACCGGTCTAAGATTCGTCCGGATCTTCTTATTATCTTCTTTAATATTTTAATATATTTTTTTTAATTAATTTAAAACTGTTAAGAACGAGTATATATAATATAATTGATATGATTAAGTAGCTATCTAGCTATGAAGGTGCGTAAAGTGAGTATGCGTACCAAGACCCCGCGGAAGCTACCCGCCATACTTATATTTACTATAGACCGTGATGCTATGTACCTGCGTATGCGCCGTTTCATAATGAAAACCTAGAATCACTTAATCTAAAGTAAAACTAATTAGTAGAATTGTCACGGATACGAGCCACGCAAGCCATATAGGTAGGCTTATCGCATGCACTAGGGCCTAAAGGGGTATAGCGGCTTGGCGCAATCCTGTATTTCTCGTACGCAGTATAGTTAGATAGTAATTCAGGCAGTTATTACTTTATACCTATTACCCATACCGTGATAGAATAATAATAATAGCTGAGTTCAGATCTTAATTACGTCGTTATACGTAAGTGGTTCTAGTTATAAATTATACCGGCCGTAAAACGTAATACCCAGGCTGTTAATATATTAAGTAATACGTTAAGCTTATAACCTAGAGGAGGCGGTTCAACCCCCTATAGACCTACCAATTACCTTAGGACCTAATGGCCGTAACGGGCTTATACCAGGAATTAAACGTTAAACGGGAAAGAGCGGGTAAGTATATTTGAGGGACGAAAAGTTAATAATAGAAATTAAGCAGGGAGTAATTTAAGGCGTTACCTATAACCTACCTCCGTACATATTTTGGTTAATAAATTATAAACTATATATACTCTATTATTACGTTTACGTTGGTTCGGCCTATTAAGTCACTTTAACACTTTTAAAGCTTAAAGCGCAGCTTCCCACCTTTTAAGATGATAAGTAATTTAAATTAATAGCTTAATAAGTATCGTTAATCTTATAAGCCTTATAGCCAATATAAAGGTTAATATATAGGGAGTAAGTACTCTATTACTTATTTACTAAGCCTTACGAGTAACATTATAAACGAATTATAGCCAGTAACTTAATTACGCTACCACAAAGTATATAACTACGGTAAAACCACAGACATTACGGTAATCAACTTCTCTCAGTTAAGAAATCTACGATTATAAACCGGGTAGCTATCAGATAATTTCCCGGGACGTACTTATTAATTTATTAATACCTTAATCTTAACGGCCGTTACTTATTAACTATTATTTATGCTACGCACTTTAAAACGTACCCGGAGCTCCCTCTACCTTATTGTTATTACCGATAAGGGCAATTATAATAGAATATAAAGTAATAATATTAATAAGGACATCGCTTTTTTCTGTCTTTTTTATAAGTATATTATAACGGGTACGAGCCAGGCAAACCATACAGGTAGGCTTATCGTATATATTAGGGCCTAAAAAGGTATAGCGGCTTAACGCAATCCTGTATTTCTCGTACGTAGCATAGCTAAATAGTAACTTAAGCAGTTATTACTCCATACCCATCACCTATACCGTGATAAGAATATACTTTTCCGATTTCAAAATTAGAAGTAATATAGCTTTATATACCCTAAAGATTATACGTAAATATCGGTTTTATATTACTTTATAATTACCAGATTTTACTCCCCCAACCGGTACGGGATTGATCCCGTGGGATAGGTACGGGATAGGTACGGGACCGGTACAGGATAGGGAAAGGATATCCTTATCCCGTACCGGTAATAAACGGTATAGGACAGTATAGGACCGGGAAATATTAAGATACCGGTGGCGGATTAAATAAGGGGCTAAAAGGGTGAAAAGGGGTACAAGTAAGGGTGCAGGTAATAACGTAGGTAAGGGTGGTAATAAGGTATAGGTAATAAGTGTGGTAAGGTTAATAGTGAGGGTGGTGAGGGTGATAAGGGTGGCGAGGGTGGTGAGGGTGGTGGGGGTGGTAAGGGTGTTGAGGGTGGCAAGGGTGGTAAGGGTAGTGGTAAGGGTGGTAGTGCAAGTAAGGGCTAAAAGGGGTAATCTAAGGGTAAATAAGTATAAAGATTTATATAAAGGTTCAAAAAAAAAGGGGTTTTTAATGGTTTATCGATAACCGGAATATAATTAATCCGGTTATCGATAAACCATTAAAAATTATTTAAATTAATCTTTATGCTTACCCACCCTTACCACCCTTACCACCCTTACTAACCTCACCACCCTCACCACCCTCGCCACCCTTATCACCCTCACCACCCTCACTACTACCCTTACCACCCTCACTACTACCCTTACCACCCTCACCACCCTCATCACCCTCACCACCCTTATTACCCTCACCACCCTCACCACTACCCTCACCACCCTCCCCACCCTCACCACCCTCACCACTATTACCACCCTCATCACCCTTACCACCCTCACCACCCTTATCACCCTTATTACTCTTAACACCCTTAACACCCTTGCCACCCTCACCACCCTTACCACCCTTATCACCCTCAACACCCTTACCACCCTCACCACCCTCATCACCCTTATCACCCTTATCACCCTTATCACCCTTATCACCCTCAACACCCTTACCACCCTCACCACCCTCACCACCCTCGCCACCCTTACCTATACCTTATTACCACCCTTACCTGCACCACCACCTACACCCTTACCTGCACCGCTTTTTACCCTTTTAGCCCCTTCTTTAATCCGTTACCGGTATTTTGGCATTTCCCGGTCCTATACCGCCAGGATAAGTACGGTATAGGAATAAAATAGACCTTTATACCGTACCGGCCGGTATAGGAAGACTATGATTAAATCCCGTCCCGTACCGTACCGGTTGGGGGAGTACCAGATTTTAATCTAGTCAACGCCGGGTTATTTTTACGGTAGCTTAAATAGTAAATAATAACGTCGTACATTATTATAAACTTTACGATTACTTAATATATTATCCTCAATTTTTAAAGCATTATACCTTAGGTAAATATTATGAAATACGTTAAAACTTTTTGATTTTAAATTATTCTTCTATTAAATTTTTATCAGGGAACTGATCTATGAGGTCGAGCTATAAACGGAATATTAGCTATGGTGGTATCTATGGTACAGGATACACCCATTATATAAGTGTAGGTGCCAAGGAGCTAGTACTTATAGGGCAAGTAGGCCGAGCCTGGGAGCAAGGCCTGCTGGAACCATAATAATTTTAATATATATACTTTTTAGTTTAATTTATTATTCATTTAAAACCTTAAAACTTTAATATTTATTTCCGGCCTTATTATAACGTTCTTAAGGTTTACCGTAACCGATATATTATAATTTCTCGGGTGCCTTAATATATATATTAATTCATATTTATACGGTATAAATTATACTTTATAGACTCTTATTTATCTTAGATAAACCTCGTATATTTACTTAAGCTTTAAGTAATCAATATTTATAAACTTACTATATATATTTATATATATATCGTTTATAAAATGTCCAATTCTTTACTTTAATACCGTTACATTTTTTTATAAATAGTCCGTTAAAGAATAGGAATAAGATTAATAAAATCAATAACTCTTTAGGTATATTTATTATAAATACTTTTCTAGAATTAATTTTTTATTCAAAAATAATCATTATCGCTTTATTTTTTTAAACGAACTTTTTATTTATTTCGTAATAAAGATCGGTACGTTTTTAATGTTAAAACGGTTATATAAAAGTCTTTAATGATTTATTTTATTGAATCCTCTAATAATATTTTATGATAATAAATTAATAACGTATTTTTTCTTATAACCTCAAGTATTAATAATATCATTTATTAATCTTTTTAAAATTATTTATATTAAATAATCCCTCGGCGTTCCTATCTATTGATTTAAGAGTAAGTTATTTTTTTCCACGTAATTATTAAATAACTTTAAAATGATAAATTTTTAAGGCTTATTTTTTTGGATATAAAAAAACATGATCCGTTGATATATTTTTAATTCTATATAATCCGGTTCAATTAACTTCTTCAAGATACTTTTCTTAACTTTTTTTTAACCTTTTTTAAATAATAATTTTAATTTATATACGCTTAAAAAAGGTATATGAAGACTGATATGAACGGCGAAGATATTATAGTAAGGAATCTATTCAGAATTCCGTTTAATCTTAACCTTTTATTTTTCTTTAAACGTTATATTACCTTCTTAATTATACCATATAAAATTAATTTTAAGATCTCTAGTAAAATCATATATGAAATTATTTTATATCGTTTAACGCCGCCGCTAGCGGCGGCGGGAAAAAGCTTTCTCTTAATACTTTCTTTATCCTCGAACGTCCCTGCGGCTAGGATCGATTTAGGAGGCCAGCATCCTACTCTTTAAGTCCTCCTTTTAATTTGCTTTTTTATTTTATTACCGTTCTTTTTTTGTTTAAGGTACTAAACATTTTAATAATAAGTTACGGATTAATATCTCTAGGGGACGAGACTTTTAATATCTAAGTTAGTTTTAATTTAATTATTAAGTATAACATTATAAATAATATTAAACATTACCGCGTTAACCCTTATTTAAACGTAAGCTCCCGTCATAAATAAAGTAGGAAATCCTACTTTATATACCGATATATATATTTTTTGTTTTTAAGTTATACGGGACGTCTTATTTAACTTCATAATAAATTTTTACATTACTATGTATTACGTTTTATAAGGTTTATATACTTTACGTTATTATAAAAGATCTTTTCTTTATAATTAATTATATCTTAGAAAGTTTACCCGATTAACTTTTTTATGAAGTGGCAATAACGTAATTTCTTTACTTTATTAATTAAAGAACATTATATTAGATACTTAATTATATTTATCTAAAGATTTATAACTTAATTTTTAACCGACAATTACGTTAAAAAAAACTTAAACTTCTAGGAGATCAAAAACCAATATTAATAAATTCTTTCTATTTAATAATTTATAAACCTTAACCTATTTTGTCTTATTATTTAAAAAATTAATACGTCCGCCGGTAAAGACCGGTCTCAGTTCATAATATTGAGTCATAATACTTATTGATTCAATAATTTTTATAATTACTTTTTTATATTTATTAAGCGTAACCCGATACTTTTAAGTTATAGTCAGTAACTTATAACCCTTTATCACTACAAGGATAACTTATATTGAGATTAAAAATAACTTATATTAATTAAATAGATTATTTAAATAATATTTAATATTAACGAGGCCTTTAAGATTAATATTAATATAAACCTTAAATAACTCTTCGTAATAAGTAATTTATAAAGGTTACTTATTTAATCCTTATTAAAGTAACTTATTTGGCCGAATTAAAAGGTTATTTACCTTAAAGTTTGGTTACGCTTTAATTAATAACTTTATGAACGGATTTAAACCGTTAAGGACTCTTAGCCGTTAACTATTAATGTAAACTTAAACCATTAAGAGCTATATCCGGCGCCGAGGTAAAGTCTTTTAATCTAGTTAATATAGGGCCCTATATTAACAAATATAGAACCCCTATATACCCCAAGCTAGGATCGATTTGGGAGGCCAGTATCCTTTTCTTTAGGTCTTGCGTTTGGTTTGGTCCTTCACTTTAATACCGTTATTTTTCCCGTTTAAAGTTCCAGACTTTTTAGAAATAGGTTATGGATTTATATCTTCGAGAGATAAGACCTTCGATACTTAAGTTAATCCTAGTCTACTCCTTAAATACATGTTATAAGTCAATAAGTAATGGGGCGAGCGTGGCGGAATGGCATTTTTGAGTGCAGAAGACAAACTACAGAATGGTCGAACATTTCAAGGGTAAGGGACGATTTCGTTAAGAGCCTTTAAACCTTATCCGGTAAGTTACGTGGTTAATATAAATAAAACAATAATAAATATCCGACGATTCACCGGTACCCATAGTTAACCTTAAATGAACTTAATTGCCACGTAAGGCCGGTAAAAAGGGGTTATAAGGATTTAACGTTAAAAGGTTAAAGTTAAGATTAAATAAGGTTAATTTAAAAAGCTACGTAACGAAGTACTTAAGGCGTAATTTAAACGTTAAAAAAAGTAAAGTTATATAATCGGGACCGCCTCCTTTTAATTAAGCTTAATATTATTATTAAATCTTTATTACGGATTATAACGTTAAAAAGTAAAGGATTTTTAACGGAAATAATAAATTAAGGATTTAAAATAATTATTAATCTTAATCGGGTTAACGTAAAGATTTAATCGTAATATTAAGGTAAATAATTATAGAAAAGAAGTTTTTATTTAAATTAAATTAATATCTAAAGTAAATTAAGGCTAAGTTAGCCGATTACGGTTTTTTCTTCCCTTCTAAAATTGAAGCGATAAGTTTAAAATAAATATAAATATTAAAATAACCATAACTTAGCCACCAGTATTATGGAACGCCGAAATTAGCTCAAAGTAGCTAGACTCGTGTATAAATAAATCAATTAATCAATCAAGTCAATAAGTAATCTTAGGTGCTACCGCTTTAGCCCTTATTTAACCGCAGGCCCTCGTCGCCAATGGAGTAGGAGTTCCTGATATAAATTAATTCAAAGTGAATATATTGATATTTAAAATATATATAAGTGTAATTCACTTTTAATTATTAAATTCTATGCTATTATTACTAATACCGGACGAATTAGAAAATATATAGAAAATATAATTTATAATGCGTAATAATGAATTAATTTAAAATTTAATTAGAAAAATAAAAACCTTAATTCATTTAATATAATTCTGTCAGGGAACCATTACTTGCTCATATAGTATGAAGCTGTATATAAGTGGCTTTAGGGCTTAGCGCTTCGCTTATTCCGGACACTTTACCCTGTTGGGTAAAGCGTCCTACATACTCTGCATAATGTCTGCAATACCTTTATATGCTATACCTATATAGTTAGAATTCGCAACAATTAAGTTAAGTATAAATAAGCGAATTCTATCCTTATAATATAAAGATTTAATAACTTAAGTTTTAGAAGTTAATACTTTATATTAAGGATATAGGCGATGTAGGAGAGGTCGGTACAGGCGGCAGCAGCGTTTATTATAAAGGACGCTGCGTATAAATAAGGTAATAATAATGATTGTATAAGTAAGGGTATTTAAAGGTATTATTTAAAGTATAATGTAGGGCCGACTTACGGGGATATGAAAAGGCAGTAAATTCAAGGGTAACCCTTAAGATAACTCGGTCGTAATATTATAGATTTTCTTGAAAAAAACGTATAAATAAATTATTATTCTTTAAACGGCCGTAAATATTCTTTAAAACGAGAGTAAAGGTTAAATAAATACCGGTTTTTAATCTTAACGTTATAAATATTAGGTTTTTACGGTTATTAATAAGGCTTAATAACCGATTGTTAAAGAACGCTAGAATTAACTTAACTAAATCCGTAATTTAAATCAATTATCAGTATATTAAGGATATTAAAGGTAAGATATTGAATATAGATTTTAAGCCTTAAAGCTTAAAATTTTAAATAAGGTAATAAGGCATATTGCAGGGTAAATACGGTGTTAAAAAAAGTCGAAATTTAAGAACGTTAATATACCCTTAATAGTATATATTGTAAATCTGCGACCTGCTCGGATCGAATAAAAAAAAGGAATTTATTCACTCAGACCGTTTATAAATTATTTACGAGTAGGTCAGAAGATTTAAAAGCGCTTTAAGCGGTCCCGAATAAGTAAAAAAAAGTTAAAAAATAAAAATAATTAAAACGACAAAAGAAGAGTTTTTATTTTTTATAATTTTATAATTAAGCTTTCTTGGCGGACGGGTATACCTATAACCCCCTTTATAAACCGTAATATTCAACGTTTTTGAAAATTAATCCCAGATTAAGTTAATTTAATTAAAGATTATCCTAGGAACTAACTGTATTCAATATAAAAGGTAAGGGTATTTAAAAGGGGTAAATTTAAAAAAAACGTTAAATTAAAAACCTTATAAGTAAATAATAAACTTATAAGTGAATCGTAAAACTTATAAGTAAGCCGGATATTTACAAGCGCTTAAAGGTTAAGTAAAGGGGGATATAAGATTTTTATACTCGTTCTACTCGCGTATATTTAAAGTGCTTATATATTGGATTATAAATTTATAGATACTTTTATTATAAAAGCTGAATATTTAAAATTAAAACTACTAATTCCTTATAATATAAAGATATATATTATTTAATTAAAATCATCCTTAAGAGGTAATTATTGAGTATATGAAATAAACGTAATTTTAACGATACTTTGATTCTGATAGTCTAAAAAATTCCCAAAACACCAGCAATATAGAATATAGGGGAATTCTAAATATGGAACAGCTGCCGAATTATTTGAGGATTATATAATATATAAGTTTGCTCTATCACCCCTATCCAACTCTAGATCGCCCCAAAAGTGGCGCAGGCCCCACGATTTATTTGTTCTAAATGAGTAAGCCAAGATTGGGTATTGGTATCGGATCTCATAGATTTGGATGTCCAGCTTCGAGAGATAATTTTGTTTCAGTGCCCAAGTCTGGAGCATTGTCTCGGGAGGGGAAAGAGCACCATTTGGACGAAACATCACGCTTCGAATCTGCAAAGATGGCGAGCTTCTGATTTGAGTAAATGAGCGTGATACACATAGGTGCAAAGGGGGAGATGTTGGAAGTTCACAGAGGACAGAGCGTTTTAATGGGACTCATGGATGCTGTGCTGGCTATTTACAAAATTTCGATCTTCCTACATTGGAAATATGTTGGCTCCTACGAATCGAAGGCGACGTCTAAAGAGCTTACAATGCAGGCTGGTGGTGCGTAAAGATGGACTCGCTTGCGACGGAGATCCTATAATGGATTCTGGTCCAAGCTCTAGCTGTTGGGAGGGATTATAAAGCATTTGTCCCGAGATTGAACATAAAAGTCTTCCTATTGATGAAGGTGCGACTTATATAGGTATCACGTAAGCACGATGCTGTTCCTAGGAATAAGTTTATAGTGCATAGGGTTTAGCGCAACCTCTTGCAAGGAGATTTGCTGTAAGGGATGGACGTGTCAAAAGAGCACGAATTCACCATCGTCACTCAATGCGCGTTACGTATGGGAGCTTTGCGGGTTGTGGGATTGGCCTTTAAGTCCTACAATCGTGAGTTGTTGTCGACACCACGAGCGATATTCTTCAGCCTCAAGTGCAGACGGGAGGCGTGCTCAATTGCGAACGACTCGCGCCCCTTCATGCCCTGGCATGACTTGAGGAGGACACCGATCGGGCTGTACGAAACACGTTGGTGACGAGGGGAGCCAAGGGGATTACATGGGATGTCGTCCTCAACTGCCAGACGATTGTCTGAAATACGTCAGAGGAAAGGCCTGGAAGCTGTCAGAAATTAGAGAGGGTGAGTGGCTCACATTGACTGTCGCCAGGTTCATTGAATCGATTGGAACTTGTGTTCTCGGGTTGATAGAATCCTGGCAGAGAGGGAGGTCGTTTAAAGACAGGCTCAGGTTGCAATTGTATCTGAGCGAGAATCTGATCATGGACGGCATCATCTGTCTCAACGACGGGGTCTTCCGAAAGCTATCAGTCGCGACCCACAGGGAAGGGTGTCTGGGGACATGCCTATACGTCGGACCTTCTGGGACCTGAGGTTGCCGTCGCGGCCCTCGTTGAAACCTGCATTGTTCGCCGCGCGCTTAGAGGAAGCTCGAACGCCTCTGGCCTGCCGGTCCGCATCTGATGCATCACCCTCTCCAATGTGCCCGTCACCCGTGTCTGTCCTTTCTTTCCCATCACGAGGTCCGATGTCTATGAGGGCACTACTACCTGGTTCCATCTGTTTGTTGGATATCGACGTGAGGGCAATATCAGCAGATGGCGCTGGAGGAGGTGGTGGAGGAGGTGGTGGAGGGGATGGTGGTGGACCGGAGGTAGGATGATCTGTCTTCTCGCGGAGAGTGACAGGCCTAACTAGCAGGACTCTCTTGGCAGTGAATCCAGCGAGCGAAGGGTGAAAGGGTTGTATCCAGCTTCTGAGTCTGGCGCCGTGGCCGGTGGACTGCCGACAGCAGCTTGCTGCGCCCCCAACTTCTCGGAGACCAAGCCGCCGCAGCGGCGATAGACGCTGCAGGGCCCTGCAGTCTCCTCACGTTCGTCCTTATATTCCTAATCCTGAAATTACTGCGAAAGGGCGGCTGGGAAAGATGGAAATGGGCAACTTTCATGCCGCAAGGCGGGGGCATACTCCAGTCATTGGCTGCCATCTGGCTCGCCACTTTCCGGATCGTCCTTTCCGTTGTCCTTAGAAGATTCAAGCCGTTCTTTGAGCCATTTGGCTGCGCCATCCTGCTCCAAGGGCTCAAGTCCCAGATCTTGTATTTCTACCTTTTTGATTCCTGGGACGGAGCAAAGCTCACGGATGCCGGGATCAGCTTGAAAGGTGTCAAGGGAGACCTTGGTTATGAGATCGTTTTCAAAGTACAAACGTAAGAATCTCAGCCTTTTGCACTGCTTAAGCAGCTGTACACATCTTGCAACGTGGAGGGTTGGCAATGCTGTCACGATATCTTCAGAGGCCGGAGACATCTCCCATCTCCACTCACAGTCGGCTCTACTTTCCCAGGCAAGCTCTAGCGATTCAATATTGTTGCGCCCAAGCTTGCCGACTGCAAGCAGAAGCTGAATGACATCGTCGATGTCAACCAAATGGAATGCTGTCCTGCGGTATGCAAGAGGCAAAGCCTCTTGACGCATCTGTCTGCTAACGCTGAGGATACTAAGATCCTTGCTCATTGGGAAATGAAATCCACTGAGATCTCCTAAGCCGGCGGGAAATTTGAGTCCATCGCGATTGCCCGTGTCTTTAATTTCCCATATTCCTTCCGTAAGGGCGAAGAAAGGCCCATTTGTCAGCATCTAACCCGAAGGGGCTTAGGGCCGGGCCCTTTCTCCGCAGCGGCTGAGCAACAAGTTGACTACTATGCGATTAGAGTTAAAGTAGTCAACAGATACTCTTCGCAGATTCATGGGATAGCTACGATATTAAGTACTTAGCTCCTTTGCCCTTGTCGCTTTACCTCTGTGAACACGCGTCAACGGTCAGGTCGCAAACATATTGTCCGCCAACCACAGCACCAAAACAGATCAAACAGATCTGTAATATGGAGGAGAGAAGCCGGATATGAAAAATACTATCACTATTGCCTGTAAAATAGCTAAGATACAACATAGCATTCGGTCTCAAGAGTTTGCGGGCTGCATGCCTAGCAACCATTGAATTTCATCGTGTCCGCTGCTCTCCGCGAGCTGTGCCGGTGTCAATGCCTGTGTCACCTTTGCCTGGATATTCGCTCGAGGTGATTGCTCAAGCAGCAGTTGGTATAGGCGCTCGCTCAAAGACTCCATTCCATCTCCATCTGCCAGATCATCTTCATTCTCGTCTCTGTTATCAATGCTTGGCCATCGAGCTTCTGCCTCGACGTCGGCTCCATGACGCAACAGCACTTGCGCCACCTCCTCAGCACCCCTAACAGCCGCTATGTGTAGTGCTGTGAAATGGTCTTGAGTCCTTGCGTCAACAATGGCCCCCTTTTTGAGCAGCACGCCTGCTACTGCTGCCTCCCACTTGAAGGCCGCCTCATGGAGTGCAGTGGACCCATCTCGGGCCACCACTTTCACGTCTGCTCCGATTTCTAGCAGCAAGAATGCTACCGATCGCATATTCTCGATTGCCCACGTCAACGCTGTCCTTCCCCAACGATCCACCGCATTGAGGTCGGCTTGATTCTCTGCCAGCAGCCACACCATGACATCGTTACCCGCTCCAGCGGCCCAATGCAATGCTCTTCGTCCATGATAATCCTCTGCATTGACATCGGCCCCGTTCTCGAGTAGTAATTTTACAATCGCCGAGCTCCCTTTCTTTGCTGCAAGGAGCATCGCTGTCCATCCATTCTTTCTTGCATTGACATTGGCCCTGTACTCCATCAAGAGCTGCACTATCGCAATTTCTTTTGCCTGGGACGCCCAGTGCAGCGCTGGCCATCCCCTACTTCCGCTAATGTTGACGTCAGCTCCATTCTGCAACAGCAGCATTACAGCATCCTCATATCCATGCTGGGCCGCCAAAATCAATGCTGTGTACCCTCCAACATCCTTCGTATCGATGTCCGCTCCCATGTTCAGTAGCGCTTGCAATCTTAGTAAATGCCTCTCCGAGACAGCCACACGTAGGCCCGTCAGTACAGTGCTCCCTTCCGCCTTCTTCTCTAGCTTTTCTCCAATGATAGCGACTCTTCTTTGATCCCTTTGTTGGAAGGCGACCCAGTGTAAAATCGCTTCTCCGCCAACAGTCCTATTCAGTAACACTTCCACTGTGGCCTCATACTGTTTCAGACCTGCCACGTGTAGGGGTGTCCATCCATCATTGTCCTTAATATTTGGGTCAGCCCCTTGCTCCAATAAAAATTGTAGCATAGCTTTACGCCCTCTGAATGCTGCTCCGTGTAATTCTGTGCATCCGTCTTTGTCCTGTATATTGACATCGGCATTGTGATCGATGAGTAGGATTTGGGCGACTGATAATGGCCCATCCCGCGCCACCCAAGAAAGTGCCGTCTGTCCGCAGTTATTCTTAGCGTTGACGTCCGCGCCCTTCGCCAGCAGAAGCTGCACAACGGTCTCGTGCTGGATCGCCCAGTGTAATGCAGTATTCTCGTACTTGTCCCTCGAGTTCAAGTCGCACCCATAGCGCAGAAGGACCCGGACGGTTGCCACATGGCCTCCGGGTGCAGCCCAATCTAGAGCAGTACTTCCTAACCAGTCCTTCTCATTGACGTTGGCTCCGTCATCCAGCAGCATTCTCACCGTCTCTTCATACCCTTCTCCAGCCGCTAGATAGAGTGCCTTGTACCTCCCATCGCTTTGGACATCGAGGCCTTCTGATAAAAGCAACCTCACAACTTCATTTTTCCCGCCAATGACTGCCCAATCTAGCGCAGTCCATCCTTCGATGTCTCTTGTCATAGCACTAGCTCCTTCAGCGACAAGTAACTGAACAATACTCTTATGCCCGTTTTTCGCCGCCCAGTACAGCGCTGTTTCTCCATTATCATTTTCCATATTGACGATAGCATTATTTTGAAGCAGCAGCCGTACTGTTGATTCATGACCCCGTTTGGCAGCAACCTGTAGTGCTGTCTGTCCGTAACTGTCTGGACTGTTAACATCGATACCTTTTTGGAGAAGCAGGCCAGAAACCTCGTCTAATCCCCAGTAGGCTGCGACATGGAGAGGACCAAACTGCTTAGGGAAAATACTCTGCCAGTCGCTCGTCCGTTTCGGAGTCTGGTGCAGAATCTGAATAGAACATGATAGCTTTTGGTCGTCTCCCAAATATGTCAAAACCAGGTCCATCAGACGTGGATTATCAACGACGTGATAACCCCAATTGCGAGCAGCGTAGTCGAGGAAGCAATGGACTCGCAAGCGATCATTCAACTCTCGTCGATCACTGCATGGTCCGCTGCCGAAGATGTTGAACGATAAATACGTGAGACAAACCCTTGCTAGGAGAGCTTGTACATCTGGTAAGAGTTTATCACGGTTTCCCTCGAAATACTGCTGTAGGGTGTAATGGACAAATCCAACCGTGTCACTATTCTGGTCGATTCTGATGAGGCCAGCGGTAGCACTGAGTATGATGGCAGTTGTTGGAAAGGCGTCCTCGTCTAAGTCCGTATCTCCATCCTCAACGGCCAAGGCATGATGTAATTCCTGCACCCGCAAGGTTCTTCTGGCACAAAAGATGAAAGAAAGCGCTTTCTTCGCCAGCTGACAATCCTCCTCTGACTGCTTAGCGATCCTCTCAATGTCGACTCCATAGCTGTCGTCGATTCCCTTTGGCATTGCTTTCAGTGCGTTTCGAACCTTTTTGAGACTATTTTGATCACAAAGGCGGCGGATCTGGACGTCAGCAAATAAAAACCTAGACAGCATGAATGAGACGCTATACGTGTGGCCTGGCCAGGGTCGGCTCTGTTTCGACTCACATGCCATCAGCCTTCTCCATTACGCCCCTTATGATTTCTTGCTCGAGCTCGGGTGCATCAGTAGAAAAGTCGCGCAATCTCTTGTTAGTGTGAATTTTGGAACGCAGATATCTCTCGACGTCGTACCGATTTGCCTGAATTTCGAGTCGGCATACGCTGGGGAAGTAAGCCCGAATGTCAACGTGCAAACGAGTTGTGATAAATATACGGATGAGTGGTTCCAATTGCTTGATCGAAAGAAGAAATTGATCCATGTTCGTTTCAGGGCAGACGTCCTAGATAGCAAAATTACTACGCGAAATTCGAGAGATGGAATGGAATGTACAAGAGCATCGATACAAACAAATAGTGTGTCAAAAACGGGACGTATAGATTTAAGCAGTAAGATCCACTCGGCACTTGTTGGTTTCCTTCGCAGATGCGCATCACGGAATGCCGCTAACCCTGGAGGTAAGGGATTGGTCTGCTCAGCTACTTGTCGGATAATACTAGATAAGAGCTGGACGTCGGACATTGACTTATCGTCTTTGTAGTGGCAATAGACGTATGCAATTGCAGTGTTCTTGCCTTGAGTTGCTTCCTCGATATGGTTGATCACCAAAGATCTGGCGATATGTCAGCTTTCGACTGTCGGAACGGACCGTGATGGCTTGAGGCGTCCACTTGATTTAGGAGTTCTCACGTTAGAACGGTTTTCCCGGCGCCGGCTTGTTCAGAGTCAGCAAACTAACAGGACGCTAGAATTAGGAAAATCTCAAACTTACGGATCCCTGCGCACCAAAGCATTGAACTCTGATCGCCGGTAAACCATGCTTGGAACTCAGTAGTCATCAAGAACCACTGGCCAGTGCCAGGATGACATTTACTGAATACATCTTCTTGCTTCTTGGCGAAGTTGAGCGATGATATCCAATCCAAAAGTTCGTCGCGATGGGTTTTGGCTTGTTGCCCTTGAATTGTCTCAGATATGACAACGAAAGCGCCAATGAAAATATACTCACGCTCCGATTGGTCATCCATACGTCTCACACTAGCCATCAGAGCCTTGGTATCTGCCTCTATCCGTACCGTTGTCGTATCCGTCTTCACTGTATATGCCAAATTCGCTTTTAAGACCGCGTCTTTTCCTTCTTCCACCATTTTATGGAAGTGATCAAGAGCCGTGCGGAGTTCGCCGTCTTCACCACGAATCAGACTTTGAAAAGCTTTTCCTACGTCCGTTAACAATGGCTAGATATGATCGAGAGAGAAAACGATTATCTAAGCACTGGAGACGAAGTCACGCTCAGGAAAGCTTCCCCACTCAGTTATTCAGAGTAAAGTAATCGGGCGGGAACACTGTAATGGTTTCTTGAAGATCAGAATACAGAGATCATGCTTACTAAATCGGCTCATCTTGCCATATTTTGCACATATACCGCAAAGGACTAATACAGATGTCAGGACTCGTGCGAGAGCCAACACCAGCTCTGGTATAGGCGGTATATGCCCCTCCAGAATCTTCAACCCTCCGAGCCACGATGCTAGATCTTCGAAAAGTCCAGCAATTCTATCATAGTCGGCTGAAACCATGTTTGCGCTCTGAGCGTCGTCAGAAACAGATGCCGTGACAGGGTGGGTAACATACGCTGATGAGATAACGTACAGCAGTGAAGATAGCGGTGCTAGGAGGGAAGGGCTTTGGTAATGCAGAGATAAGTCACTCAAATCAGCAAACGGCTAGAACCTCTATCCTTACCGATGAAACCGCTCCTGCAATCACACTACATATCCCGTCGATGGGAACTAAAGCCCTGCTCACGAGCTTCCTGAAATTGTCCGTCTTAGACCCAGGATGGCGATGACTTTTGAAAATCTCCTCGCTCTCTCGTATATGTGTCAAGACATCATCGGCATTATTGGCTGAGTCTAGATCTTGGAAGTTGGTTTCAGTGTCCTTCTCATAACGACCTACCGCGATCTTCCAAATTGCGCTAAAATTACTACTCGCGCCCACTCCAGGCTCGGTCGTGTTGCCAGTAGTCGCCATGTTGGTAGAGTTAAGAATGGCAAACTGAGTAACGACCCCTAGAAATCTTTTATTGAGTGAGAGCCGTCGCGCACCTGCTGCAATACGTTTTGGGGCTGTGAGGCATATCCGCGGGGAATGCTCAAGCTCTAATCTAGTCTCGACTGGGGGCGTACGCTCCCAGTCGAGATTAAAGCCACATTTAGCATGTTTGAGAAGCTTGCAAATGCTTGGCAAAAAAAAAAAACGCACCTCTCCCGGGCTTTTATTAGGAACCACCATACAAATTTATTGAAGCATTACGCAACGTTTACTACTATATACGTTACTTAATTATCGCATTAATAAGTAGACTTATAGTGTTTTTAATTTAACGGTTATATATTAATAATTTTCTGGATAAATATAGCTATAATATACCGTAAGATCGACTTTTTTATTAAGTATAATATTCGTTTCCTATTTCATAATTATTAAAAGTTAATTACCGTTATTAATAAGATATATATTTATTAAATTACGGCCTATGAATAAGAAAAACGTATATAGAAATATAGGTAGGTAAAGTTATTTAAATAATCTTTTAAAAGTTTATAATTAAAGCTTTACCTTATTACCCTAATAATATTACTTGAATATTAACGGCGTTATTTTTTTACTTATTAATTTAAGCTTTATTAATAATTAAAAAAAACTTAGGATATAAAGCTATTATAATTAAAACTATTAATAATATTAAAAGAATAAGGGTTAAGTTAGAAAAAGGGCTAATATATCGGGCTTTAAAGTAAATTCTTACGGACTATATAATAAGTAAATATAAGTAATTACCTTATTTATTAATTTATTTTTATTAATAAATTACTTTTTAAAGCTTAAAGTTATTAGCGATTAATAATATACGGGCCTATTAATAAGCCCGTCCGTTATTACGTAGATATTAACTGAAAGGAAACGTGGTCGATTTTATTGGCGTATACGATTAACGGATACCTATTATATACGTTTATTAAAAAGGGTTATTATAATAATAACGAGCTTTATTAATGGCTTATAAATAAGCTTTTACCTTAATATAACGTTTACTTTACCGTAAAGAATATTATTTATATGGATAACGTTAATATCTATATTTCCCCTTAAATTAAAGAGGTTATTAAAGTTAAAAACTATATTATTAAATATTTATTACCGTATTTACTTAATTATAACCCGATTAAGCTTACTTTTAATATATTAAAAACTTAAATAAAACGTTATTTTTAAGAATTACGGTTATACTTTAAGTAAGACTTTAATAGTTTCCTTAAGTTTATAATAAAAAATAATGGATATAATTATTTTATTACTTAATATTTTTATTATAATACTATAAGCTACCGATTTAAAGGTAATTATAAAGCTTTATTATATAAATTATAATAATATAAAGATAAGGTATTTAAGCTTAATAAGGAAAGTATATTATAATAAATATATACCTTTATTCTTTATTTTATATTTTATACTTTATATTTCCGGTTTTAAAATTTATTTATAGTTTTATCTTAAGCTTCTTAATTTTATTTATAATATTTTATATTAACCATCCGTATTTAAGGCTTATAAACGTTTCTTTAATAAGGTTTAAATTTAAATATATTATTATAAAAACATTTTATTAATTTATCCGGTATATTTACTTATAAGTTAAGTTTATAAATATTTAATTAACGATTAAATATATCTTTAAGCTTATTAAAGCTTTAGAAATACGTATTATATTTCCGTTTTATATTTAAGTAAGTTTATTATCTTTTTAACCTTTAAGTACTATTGCTTTTTTATTATTAAAAAGCCTTTTATATAAGTTTTTCTTTAGATCGTTTAATTAAAAAGCTAAATCTTTTAAATTTAACCATAAAGATTTAAGTAATAATTATTAAAAACTTATTTAAAGATCGGGATTAAACGGAAGCCCTTTAAGTAATAAACTGAATAATAAATGGATTTTAAGGTTAAAGAAGTAATAATAATATAAACTTTAAAGGTATTATAAACGGTTAAATCTATTATATTAACCGTTAAGTATATTATATATTATTTATGTTTATTTATATCGATTAAGCCTTTATATAGTTATTTATAAGTTTATTTTATTATTCTTCTCGCTGTAAATAAGCTTACTTACGCCTCTCTTCTTAAATAAGCTTTTTAACTTTTCGTTTTTCTTATTTAACTTCTCGTTATTCTTTAATTAAAAAGTACTTTAAAGTAATATTAATAAGGTTACGTTTTATTATAAGTTTTATAATATTATTAAATAATATTAAATTAATAGTATTATTAATATTATTATTACGGACGTTATTTATTTATAAATCGAATATTATCTAGGTAATTAGGAAGTATTTACCCTTAAAAAGGATATTCATAAGAATATAGTAGTTATTACCGTAATTCCGGCAAGTATTATTATGGCATTTTTAATGATTATTTAGCCTTTTAATAAAGTTATTAATAGCTTTATTAATATTTTAAGTTATAATTACTTACTCCTTTTATTAAACGGTCCTTATCTATCTTCGGAATGGAGTAAAAAGCCTTAATAATATTAATAAAACGATTATAAATTAAATAAATTTATTCGTTTCCGGAAGGGTATTAATATTAATATATATTATTAACTTATAACCGGGATTACTTCATTATAGCTTATTTAAGATTAACTTTATATTATTAAAGAACTCCTTATATATAAAGCCCTCTATTATAGCCCCTTTATTATTTACGTTGGCTTTATAATTCTTAATAATAATATAAATACTCTAAAATTACGGATAAAGATACTTTATAATGATAATATCGGAAACGGTTTTATTTAATATATTTATATTAAAAGACGACGGTTTATATTACGGTTTATTATTAATTAAGTTAACGTCCTTCTTTAAATTTACGGACTACATACTTCCTTTTTTTATTCTTACGACGATTAATACATAAAAAAGATAATTAGCCTTAATAACTTGTAAATAAGCTTAATTTTCTTTATTTTTTCGTTATATATTATAGTCTACTTTTTTATTTAATTTATCCGGAGCAGGTTATTTTATAAATAAATATTTATTCCGGCGTAAAGCTTTATTTATCTTGGCCCTTTAATAAGTTAAATCGGGCTTTTAAGTCCTATGGATAAATGAACGGTAATAACGATTTAAAAGCTAAAAGAAGTATTTTATTACTTAAATCCCTTTTCTCCCCGGTATCCTAAGCCCTATATCCTTACTTTTTTAATAACGTATTACCGTTAATTTACGCTTATATACCGTACGATTATTAATTTTATCTTTAAAACGGATCCTCCGTTAAGGACTTTAAAATAAAGACCCTTAAAGGGTTAACGCTTTAACGTTAAGGTTACCCTTAAAGTTAATACGGCGGCGATAAAGACGTTTTAAGGTAATAATACCGCCGGCAGGCTGGTTACTATAAAGGGACGGCGGTAAAAAGGATAAAGGATAAAACTGTCCGGATCGTATTTAATGTCGAATAAGCATAATAAACGTTTTAATTAAAAATACCAAGAATTTCAAGATTAAGATTATACGATTTAAAAGCTTTAAAAGGTAATATTGACTTAAAATAAACGTTATATAAAGCTTCAATATATTTATATAATGGTAACTAATAAAAGTCCGGGAGAGGTGCGTTTTTTTTTTGCCAAGCATTTGCAAGCTTCTCAAACATGCTAAATACCTCTTGATGCACGGGGGTATTCCGCGGTTGTCTTGGCAGCCTCTGCATTAAAGACCCTGTCGCATAAAGGCCTATTAAACGGCCTTTTGTTAACGGTATTACAGGTGCATCGGTGCATAAGGTACGGTAAGTATACGGTCATTAAACGGCCTTAAGATAGATATAAATACGATCGTTATTATGATATAATTAGAAAAATATAATAATAAACTTAATATAAGTAATTTAACTTATTTATTCTTCCTTTATACTTTATATTTATTTATATATATTATATTAAGTTTTAAGCTTAATTAATAAAATAATTAATTATAAAATATTATTTAAGTAATAATTCAAGTAATATTTATAATATTTATATAATTATTTAAGATTATAAGATAATTATAACTTTAACTTTTAATACCTTAATGAATAATTATAACTATAAGGATGCCAAAAAAGGTAATTGAACGTAATAATATTTATTTTATTAAACGTAATATATACTTTATACTTCCGGTAATAATAATATTTAAGATTAAAAAAACGACATTATTATTACTTAAAATACTTACCGTAAGAATTATAAAGTTACCTTTAAATATATTAAAGGAATCCTTTATGAAGCCAGCTTTAGATAAGCTTTTAAAGCGCAATAATAATAACTTTTATAAGTAAAGTTAAATTATAAAACGTTTTTTAAGAAATCGTCCATTATAAGGTATTATAAATAACCTAATTTTATACCCTTAAGTCCCGTTTTAAATTAGAATTTGAACTATATATATTGACTTTATTACCGGTATACTTATATATAACGTAATAACGATATAAAGATTATATATTTTAATGAATAAGAATATTATACCGTTTTAAATCTATTTAACGTAAAATAAAATCTATCTTATAAAAAGTAAAAAAGGTTAATCCCTTTATTGATAAAGATTCTTACTATAAAGGCTTAAAAGGATAGCGAAATAAATAAAGTTACTATATTTATAAAAAGAATAAATAAATAATTAAATTAAATTAATAAGCCGTTATTTTAAACGATATTTATTTAAGCCTTATAATTATAAGTTTAATTTTAAGAAATAGTTAAGTTTAATCTTATGATATATCGGCTTAAAAACGGTAAGGATATATTTAATAATAAAAAAGTCGTTTAAAGACTTAAGGTAATTAAAATTAATATAATTTTATAAAACGGATTTAAAATTAATATAATTATAAAACAGATCGTTAATACCGTAATAATAAAAGTAAATAAAAAGGATAATATTGAACCCTACTACGTAATAAAATATTATAATTGTTAAAAGATAAATTATACAAGTAAGGACTATAATAAAGAAAACGTAAAAATAAACGGTAAAAACGGTAAAGAAATTAATAAGGATAAAATTAGAAAAAGAAAAAACCCTAAAAAATAAAAGGTTTAATTTAAATCTAAACAAATTAAGAAATGTATAATTAAAAATAATAACGAATTAAGCTTTATTATTATTAATAAAAAGGAGAATAATATTAAAGAGTTAATATTTGTATTTATTAATAATAATAATAATTTTATTATTTTCTTAATAAAAAACGAAACAGCCTTAATAAGCCTTTAAAAAACTATTAAAACGGTAAAAATCTATATAACTTAATTTTCTATAAGCTTAATAATAATACCGTTATAATAAATTTAAGTTATCCCTGTCTTTATAATAATAATAACGAAATAAAAAATATTATTATAATAAACGGTATGAATAAGAAACAGACTTATTTACTTAAAAATAATCTATATAATTAAATAATAATTTTGAATTTATATTTATACTAAGAATTTAATTAGGCTATTTCGGTATTCTATAACTGCTCTTATTTCTAAGTTTACCGGGTATTTTAAAACCTGATTCCAGGGAAAATCAGTATATACCCTGCCTTTTTCAGTAGTTTAACGAATATACTTTTGTTATGTGGAAGGCTTATTGCCAAGAGATTTGCGGGCACTAACGCTTAATAAGGTATAGCGGGCTTGGTGCTTGGCATGCGCACCTGTATATCTCACTCTCATTACCCTTAGATAGATTATTATTCATATATTTATTACCCACTTTTACAGTATATTTACTTATCACCAACAGGTATATAATAAATGGTAATAATAGGATAAGTTCTTTTACTTAACAATTAATACAAAGTTTACGATTACCTCTATATATCCTATTTTCTTATAGATAGCGTAAATATAAGTCCGTTTATATTACTTAATCCCTTATTATTAAAACTATTTATTTAAATACTTAAATTAATAATGTTATTATTATTATAAGCTTTATCCTCGCCACTATTTTACTCCTTAGCTTTTAAATCGACTCTTTTATTATTTGAAACTTTACTTTTCTTATTAAAACTTTACCTTATTATATACGACCTTTATATAAAATTTATACCTCTTAAATCTCTTATTAAACCCTTACCCTCCTTTAAAGTATTATTATTAAGGGTTCTTCCCACCATAATATTTAAAGACCTTTACCGTAAATTTATATTATTATTATTATTACTATTACCTTTACTTAATAAGAGCCTTAAGTTATTATAATCGTAAAACTATAAAGGTTTCTTACCTTTAAGTTAGATATTTAGTTATATTATATACCTCTTTTATTACTTTTACACTTTACCATAATAAAAGCAGGCTTTAAATATATACCCGTAGTAAATTTACCGGATTAAGTAACGTATATTATTTATAAGGTTACGTTATAAAAATAAGTTACCACCGATAAAATCCGCTTTTATTATAAGTTAACTTATATTTATTACCGGCTTAATTAAGCCGTATTAAAGGTTAAAACGTAGTGCTTAAATTATAGTTATTAAGAACTTAGGATATTTACCCGGTTAAACTATGGATATCACGGATTTAAGCGATTCAGCTTACTTATTAAATACTTAAATCTACGATAATTTTCCGGGTGAAATCGCGATAACTACTTAGCTTACGGTTTTTCGGTTTTTCGACTTTGCTATTACCACACCCTCTTAATGCGTTACTACCACGTATTATTTCTACTTCTTTACCCTCCTCGGCGCTGGAAATATTTATTCTTTAACCCCGGGGCCGCTTTTATTTATGAAGTTATCGACCTCGCCGTCGTTACGTAAGCGTAGCATTTTTCCTTTTTTAATGTATTTATTATATATAAGGCTTATTACCAAGAGATTTACGGGTATTAACGCTTAATAAGGTATAGCGGGCTTGGTGCTCAGCATACGCACCTATATATCTCACTTTTATTACCCTTAGATAGATCATTATTCATATACTTACCACCCACTTTTACAGTGCATTTACTTATCACCAACTGGTGCATAACAACTTTTTACGCTCTTTTACCGATTAATTACCTTTATTATCATAACCGTTTTTATAACCAGTTTGCCCCCTTTTCTATCCGGTCCTTTATTTACCGTATCTGCTCTTCCAGATCTTATTATTAGCCATCGACCTTTCACCCCCTATCGTACCCAGCCAGGCCCGCGGCCTGCGTAAAGATGCTCCTTTCTGGATTCTGCATAGGGTAATTAAATAAAAAAATAAAAAAGATAACTTTTTTTAAAATAATAAAAGTTCGAACCCTATAAATCCGTAAATACCGGTAACGATAATTATATTTTAATAATAATAAAAGGTAACTTTTTAAATAAAATAAGTTCAAATATACAGTTTAAGGATAAAAAAACCCTTTAAATAATAAAATCCGGTATTATAAAATATATATATATAAGAAGAAATATATTTTAAAAGTAAGAGAAAATATTATAAGGGTAATAATAAAGGATAAAATCTTTTTAAATTTATTTAAATGTAATAATATAATAATCCAAAAAAACGGTTAAGATTATATTATTTAAAATATATTATAAGTTCTTTACTTAAGATTTAACCTTTTATTTATTTTAACTTTAAAAAATAAAGGTATGAATATTAGTTTTAATTAATATAAAGTAAGGATTATATAAAAAAATTTAATTTATTATAATAAAGTATTAATATAAATAGCTTTATTTATTTATATATATCCCGAAAAATATTACGTTAATAAATAATAGAAAAGATTTAAATTCTATATTTTATAAATTATAAAATAGGAAACATAAAATAAAAGGTAAAATTAAACGTAATAATAATACAATTACTTAAAAATATAAGAAAAATAATACCTAATAAACTTTTTATAATTTTTTATAACCGTTAAAGCTATTTAAACATAATTGAGCTATATACTATATATAAAACGGTATTAAAAATATTAAACATATTAATTTTAAAAAACCTTTTTTATAATATATATAAAAATAATAAATCTATAAAAAATATATATAAATACTATTATATAAAAAAGATAAAGTTTTAGTTTTATTTCTTTTAAAACGTTTAAAGCTTTTATAATATTAAAGTATTAATCCTTGACAGAATATTTTTTAAGTATTATTTATCCGTTTTTAACGAGGTTATGTGGTAATTAAGTTTTACTTTATTAACAATAAAAGTTAAGGTAATTAATTAAGTTTTTGTTATGTCCAAAGGCCATTGCCAAGACCTTTACGGGCACTAAGGCCTAAAGGGGTATAGCGGATGCCCGGTGCTTAGCATGCGCACCTATATATTACTCCCGCATAGCACTTACATAGATTATGATTCATATACTTACCATCCACTTTTACAATGCATTTACTTATTACTAATAAATGCATAATAAATAGTAATCATAGCACGAGTCCTATTACTTAACAATTAATATAGAGTTCTCGATTATTATATCCCTGCCTTTTAATTACTTTATTAAAGTGTTAAGTATAGTATCGTTTACTTAACGTTAAACCCTTTATTAACCTTTTTAATAAATTACTTATTTTACTTAATTACTTAAGTCCTTAAAATGTTACCGAAGAAAGTATTTTTTTAAACTTTAACTTTAATAATAATAGCTCCGGCTTTAAGATTATTAAGCTTATTACCGCCGTAATAAGATTTTACCTTCCTTTATAAAGTAATAAAGGGGCTAACTATAAATTAATAGTCCCTTATTAATAACGTTAAGTCCTTAATAAACCGAATAAATATATTTAAGACTTACCGTAAGCTATTATTATAATAATAATAACGTAACTTTTACTTAATTAATAAGTTATTTATATTAAAAAGAAAGAAGGATATATTATAAACCCTAAAAACGTATAATCCTTAATAAAACTCTTAAACTTTTTATACTTTTAAAATAAGCCGTTCATATATCAATAAAGTCGGATATTTTAATAATATTAATAACGTTTATAAATTTATCAATAAACTTATTATCATTAAATCGATTAAGTTACTTGTTTTAATCTTAAAATATATTGTTATTTATTTTTTAAAGGATAATAAGGATTTTTTAAAAGAAACTTATAATTAATAGACGTCCGAGTTTTATTTTATTATTAATAAAACGCTTTAATAAGTTAAGGGCTTAAATCCTTTTATTTTTAAATTTAAAAAGTACTTGAAGACCCTAAAAAACCAGCTTTTAAAGTAAGTAATATAAATAAAGTATATCCGTAAGGACGTAATTAATCACATTAATATAACGGCCTTTCTTAAGTAAGTAATAATACTTTATTATTGAATTAATAATTAATATTTTTAAAAGTAATCCCTATGAATAATTTTTAATTGCTTTAAAAAGCCTTTAAGAAATATATTATAGCGGCCTATTAATAGCTTAAAAACCTTTATTAACGATATCCGTACGTAATAACCCGGTTAATATAAATAATAATAATACTTTAAAAAGTTAAAACCTTAAAATAAAAAAATTATAAAATACACTTAACCCCGTTAGGCTACCCGCAATTATAGGGTTTATAAGAGCAGGTTTAAATAAAGCGAAAAATACCGTTTTATTAATAGAATTACTTATAAAGTACTTCCTGTATTAAACCTTTTAAAGGTTTACCACTTACGTGGTAATAATAGTAATACGGACCTTACCTTTAAGTCCGACGATAAGATTAAACCCTTACTATAGGACGAGTACGTCGGTATATACTGGGTAAATAACCAGGCCTTCCTTTATAACGAAAAGGATATAATATAATCCTTTCGCAACTTATACTGGAATAATATTGTTACCACGGCCACCAAAAGCTTAAAGGGACATTTACCCGGCTAAATTACGGATATTACGGATTTAAGCGATTTAGCTCTTAAAAAGCACTTAAATCCATGACTATTTCCCGAGTGGATCACGGTAACTGCCCGGCTTGCGGTTTTTCGACTTTGTTATTACCATACCCTTTTAATGTACCGCCACCATATATTGTTTCTATTTCTTTAATTTCCTTAGCGCTGGATATATTTATTCTCTAGCCCCGGAGCCGCTTTTATTTATAAGGCTATTAACCTCGCCGTCGCTATATAAGTGTAGCATTTTTCCTTTTTTAATATATTTATTATATATAAAAACCATTGCCAAGACCTTTACGGGCATTAAGGCCTAAAGGGGTATAGCGGATGCCCGGTGCTTAGCATGCGCACTTATATATTACTCCCGCATAGCACTTACATAGATTATGATTCATATACTTACCACCCACTTTTACAGTGCATTTACTTATCACCAACAGGTACATAACAGTTTTATTTATTATTCAATATATTTAATTATAAGGAAAATAATATTACCGTTAAATATATCCGTACCGATAAAATAAAGGAATTTTAAGCCTTTAAAATAAATATAAAAGAACGTAATATTATTACAAAATATATTATATACTCTATATTTAAATAAAACGGCATAACTAAACGGTTTAATTAAATAAATATAACGATAATTTAATGTATAATATATTATATTGAGTTATTAAATAGTTTTGAAACCTTTATAACTGTCATGGTTTCAAGATGGTTTCAAGTGGCCTTGCTCCCATGCTCGGCCTACTTGCCCCATAAGGACTAGCTCCCGGGGGGTCTTGGCGCATATACTTATTATACGTGTACCACCTATATTATAGCTACCTTTATAATTATTATTTATTTATTACTAGGACCTATTTACTTTAATACCTTAATATAATAATAGTTATCCGTAATTCTATTACGACGTTATAATAATTAGATTATAAGAACCCGGGCTTCCCATCGTTAAAACCAGCCAAGCTATTGTTAAGTTTAAATTACTCGGTAAAAAAACTACAAAGCCTTTTACCTTACCTATATTATATTACCCTAAACGATAAAAAAATCACATTATCCTTATTAACTAAAACGTTTTAATACCGATATTATTAAGTTATTATTAAGAATATAAACCACTTAATAAGAAACTATAAAGACTCCTGCCTTACCTGCTTTATTACCTTATTACTTATATTATATTTCTTAATTAACTTTATAAAGACGTTAAGCTATTACTGGAATTAAGTTACTTAATAAAAGATTATAAAGTTTTATTATTTATTGATTTATATATTACCCATTTAATAACCTATTTATTCCGCGGAGTTTAATTTTAAATAAAGCCGTATAAAGAGTGTATATACTTTATATTTTAAAGTTAATTTTATAAATAAATTAATTAAAAAATTAATACTTTAATTTTAATACTTAATAAGCCTATTAATAAAAGCCGTATGAAAAGCCCGTTATTAAGTAAGTTTACTATAACGGTAATTAAATTAAATTTAATTCAATTTTTTTAATAAAGTAAATAGCGATTTCCTTTTACCTCTTACTTTTTACCTGTCCTTTTCCTTATTAATATTATAAGTTTATAAAATTTAATACTAATTTAAACCGCTAAAGTTAAAACTGATAATAAGTAAAAATAAAGGTCGTATTACGGGTAAAGGATTTAAGAGAAGGGAATATTTATAAAATTATAATAACGACGGTAATAACCACTTAATATTAAATTCCTTTTTAATAAAAAGTATACGACCCGGCTATTTATCGGAGAATTCATTAATCGACTTAATTCCCGTCGATTTTTTTACGTTTATATTAACCGTAAACTTAACTTTTTCTCGATTTTTCTTAATATATGATTTACTTAGCTTTTATATAAGTTACTATAATACCTTAAAGTAATCAATACTACCTTATTATCGTTAGATCTATAATATAATTAACCCCGGTGATAGATAAATAGAATAATTAACTTATAGGAACTCGCCGTCGTTAAGGGGGGGATCGTATTATGGTTTTAAGTGGCCTTGCTCCCATACTCGGTTTATTTGCGTTATAAGGACTAGCTCCCGGGGGGTCTTGGCCTACACACTTACCATGCATATACTACCTGTATCATAGCTACCTTTATAGCTATTATTCATTCATTACTAGGACCTATTTACTCCAGTACCCTGACAATAACTATATGTATTAATTAATTAAAATAAAAACTTTTATTAATGAGAAGAATAAGTTTCTTTAAAAATAAATAAAAGTTAAAATTCTTATTAAAAATAAAAGGATATTTAAAAATAATATAAAACGAATATATTTAAAAAAAAATCAAAACGATTAAAATTAGACGAAATCGCTATTAATAATATGTATTTAAGAACTATAGTAGACTTATAATTATACGTTTATATATTTTATAAAAAGAATATAAAAGTTATTATAAATTTGAAAATCTTTATTTAAAAAACGGTAACGTATTTATTATTATAATTTATTATTAAAAATGTATTATCGGTTTTAAAGTTAATAATTTTTATTAATAATAACGTAAATTATTATAAGGGTAAATACGTATTAAACGGATTTTAAAAATTTAAAAAAAATAAGTATATATTAATTTATATTTACCCGGTTCCTTAACATAAAAAATAAAGTAATAATATAAATCCTATATATCCCGATTTCCCTTAAATTAATAATAAAGCTTTTAATTAAATAAATTAAAATAAGAAGGATATATTATTAAAAATCCATAAGGTAATAAATAAAACGTCTACTTAAAGAAAAGTTTAAAAAAAAAACTTATTAAAGACCTTAAAAACGTTAAAAATCCTATAAATCATAAGAATAATAATAATAATAAAGTTCTTAATTTATTTTTATTTAAAAAAATTAACGGTTTTATTCTTTTTAAAGATATTCATAATTTTGTCCCGGTTTATTAATAAATGGATAAAACCTTGTTATTACCGGGATATACTCCGGAAGATCAAATAAATATAAATAATAACGTTAATAATAAGCTTAAGATTAACCGTTTTTATTAAAGTTATTATTATTATAAATTCTTACGTATTTAATATTAATATTAATAATATTGTATTTATTATTACGGTTTATATTAATTTATTTATTTATTAATAAGTTATCAATTCTTTGAAACGATGTAAATAAATTAAGGTTATTAATAAAAAAATTTATAAATTTATTATTAAATAAAATTAAAAAATTTATAAATGAACAAGAAGATTATAAGTTTATTAATTCTAAATAAGTATTTAAAAGAGAATTTCCTACTTTAAGCTTTATTAATAAATATAAAATAATGTTTATTATGAAAGGTTTTATTTAAAAGTAAATTACTAATTATCAAGAAAGCTTTTTATTCATTTTAAAGTATAAGCTATTCCGTTTACTTTTAATATCTACGGTTATTTATAGACTTTAATTATAGCTCTCAAACGTTATTACCGTATACTTAGACGGTAATTTGAATAAAAAGATTTATGTAAGTACTTTTAAGGGTATTCCCATAAAGATAATAAAATACCGGTAAATACTTTTATTTATTTAAAAACCTTTATAGATTTAAATAATTAAACAGGATTTAACTCAACAAATTTTAATTACGGTTTTATTAATTTAGTTTTATTTTTATATAAGTTAATTTATACGTTATTATGAAAAACTTCAATAAAGAAATATATTTAATAACCCTTTTATTAGGATCTCAGCTGGAGCTGAGCCTCAGCCCTACTGGAGCGGAGCGGCTCTACCTTGTTCCGCTGGCTTGGCGTACGCACCTTCATATATGCAATACCCACATAGTTAGCTACCTACTCAACAATCATACATTTTACATTTTACATAGATTTTTACCCCTTATACTGAGCACGCCACACCTTTATATTAATAATATCGTTAT
The DNA here is from genome assembly GCA_019925105.1 of Niebla homalea. NCBI lineage: Eukaryota > Fungi > Ascomycota > Lecanoromycetes > Lecanorales > Ramalinaceae > Niebla > Niebla homalea. The sequence goes on from JAHGAU010000020.1 coordinate 327,925, forward strand.
TATTATTAAAAATTTAAAAATTGATAAGTAAGTAAAGGATTATATAACTTCAATATTCAAATTTACCGGAAAAAACCCGTCAAATGAAATTTTTGGAATATAAGTATTTTAAGATAAAAATATTATAACTATAAACTAAATATATTACATTATTAATGTCCTTAAAAAATATTAAATAATAAGCTATAATAACATTAATACCTTAATAAATAGATATAAAGCTATATAAATAGCCCGCTTTAATGATCAATAAAATAATTAATATGCTTATTAATAAGTTTTTAATAAGCTTACATTCCTTTAAGTTATTATCCGTCAGGACTTAATTTTTTAATTTTAAAATTAAGTTAATTTTATAATAATTTTATTATTTAATATTAAAATTATTTAATATAAGTATTCAAATATTTAAAGAGTATATTAAATTTAATTTTATACTTTTAACGTAATAACGGATTACTTAAATACTTCGTAAATATTACGTTTATTAATAATAAAAATAATAAGGACTTCTTATATAACTTTATAATATTAAATACTGATATAATATATATATAATATATCCGGAAATAACGTACCGTCATTATTTTTATTATAAAATTTAAGTATATAACTTTTTTTTAAAGGATATAAAATAAGTATTTAATTTATAAAATAGATTAATAAAACCGGATTTTTAAAAATTCATGGGCTTATTATTTTATTTAATAATAATAACGGTTATAGTTTTCTTATTAAACGTCCGGAGAATCATTTACGGAATTAACTTTATTAACGTTTAATATTACTTTATTTAATAAAAGGTAAAAAAAACCTTATTTTAATAAAGTATATTAATATTAAGGATTAATTTATAAATATTATAATAAAGCCCTTATTATAATAACCCTTTAAAATGAATTAGTTAAAGCTTAAATGATATTTAACAAGTTAATAACGGTATTACCGTTATAGCTCTATTATAACTTTAATGAAAAGGTAATATACGGAAGTATTCCGCGGTTATTTTAACAGCTTTTACACTATCGTATAAAGGCTTATTAAACGGCCTTTTAGTAACGGTATTATAGGTATATCGGTATATAAGGTACGGTCAATATACGGTCATTAAACGGCCCTTAGGATGGACATAAATACGGTCGTTGTAACAGTGTAATTAGACAAGTATAATGGTAGACGCAATGCAAGTGATTCAGCTTACTCACCCTTCCCCTGCACCCTGCACCCATTTGCGTATTTTCCATCACCTCTTTTAGCGTGTTCAAGATGCTTAAGATTCCTTGGCACTATTTTTTACGCGTATCCACTCTGGTAATTTCAACCGATATCCTTTTAATATTTAAGTTATTAATCGTAAATAATTCTTTAAGGTTATAATATATTATTTAGTAAGTTTTACCTATGTTTTTAACTATAATATAATAATTAAGGGTATTTTATTTTAAGTTTAAAAATTAAGAATGGAATTTATCCGTTATTAAATTTTATTTACTTTTAATTACCTTTTTTTATTTAATATTTCTTAACTTTAAATATATAGAATTTATATAGATTAGTTCCTTAAAAAATATATATTTATCCTAATTAATAGCTCCATGTTTACCGCATTATTCATAAAGTTAATATAAACTACCAGAGTGGGTACGCGCAAATAATTAATGCCAAGGAATCTCAAGCATCTTGAACACGCTAATTTATGCCCGAAATCACACGTCCACAACTTCACCGCATGCTAGGAAGGATCGTGATGAACGGCACTTCCTCGACACCCATCGTCACATTCACTGCAAGCACAAAATCAGCCTTCCTGCAACATTTAAACGAGAGTCCGAACAACCGCCGAGTATCTCAGACCGAAAAGGAAAGCATAGTTGAATGGTGGACAAATTCCCATGGGCGGCCTTCATCACAGCAAGAGTTTAGCCGACGCAACTATGTTTGGAAAACCTTCGCTTGGGATGAGCTGGCTCAAAGCTTGCTCGCCGTCGTAAAGAGACATGGAGAGATGCCCCGCGCGGTTGTTACCGAGGACTCAATCGCCGATGTGGTGGAATCCGTTCATGAAGGCAACGGGCATGCTGGGTGGGATGCTACCTGGGAGGATGTTAGTGCCAAATATTACGGTATTCTACGTTCGGATGTTATACACCTGCTCAAGCAGTGCCAGACCTGTGCCTGTAATCCCTCGAAACGTCCCAAAAGCTCCGCTGCCATAATATCTAGCTCTCAATTGGCCGATCACAAATTTCTGGGCCTCTTGTACCCTGGAGATTCTCGGAAGTGGTTTTGTACTATAAAACAAGAAACAACTGATCAGATCATTGAACAGCTAAATATGATCTTGCATCTGGAATCTGGACGAAGTCTGGTTGAATGCATAGCAACGCCTAGCTTTTAAGGTTGCCGACATGACGCGAATACCTTTCCACAGGCCACAGGGTTTTTGAGTAATCCATTCACGGACCAAGGATAGCATTGCAGGCATTGCAATTATGTTCATGATTCACCAGAAGGACGGTTCAAGGGAGCAACCTGGTGCTCATCGACGTGCGTGTGCGGTAGTAAGCTCGGGACAGAAGGGAATTGATCCGCATTGGGGCGCAAATTATTCGAGAAGGCAGGAGGTCCGTGGCAAGACGTTGCTCGATACGTCACAGTGTATGATTCATGTTTGCGTCTCGTATCCTACAGCATTTAATGCTCCTGGTCATTGAGCTGTAACGATCATGTGGGCGGGTACAAGCATAATACCATTCGGCCACAGTGCACCAAGATGAACGGCCTTTCAAGTGCAGCAACGCTGCAAAGACATCGAATCTATAGCCTATACATCTCCAGTGCGGCACGCCGGATGAAAGGCAGGAGAAGGAGCTTACTTTGGCAGGGAACAAACCATCAGTATTAAGTGTCTGTGCATAGAACTACCGCAGATCCTGCTTCGTATATGAAACACGTTTGCTTTGACGACCGACGCTATTCTCCTCCCATGCAGAAAGAATTGGGGTCCCTCTTCATACGAGCAGGTTTGACCATGAGCTTTGGTGGATGGAAAGCCTTTAAGTTATCCTGATCGTATTGCACGTCTTATACCGTGAGGGCGCCTTGCCGGATAGCGCTGCATGGCGAAGCTTATGTACGTCTTTTTTAACTTTTTGCATCCATTCTTAGGCTTTTCTCAAGACGATTCAGAACTTTCGTCTACATTTGAATAAAAGCCTAGCGATCATCACAACCAAGAGAAAGGAGTGATGGTTGATATATACAGCAGTTATCAAAATCTTTCCACCTAAATACAAGCTGAGAATCGTCCACATCCAATACGCTCGCCGCGATCTGATTTCCGAAGCGCAGTATAGTTAACAGCGATGGCGGAATCTGATCGATTATTCCCATGCCTCAGGTACTGCCAGTCATGTATTTGCTAGCGAATGATGCTGAGTCAAGCTACTTCATCGCTGGCATGAAGGTCGAAAATGTCGAGTGTAGATGTTTGGGTTGAGTATTTGATCCCGTTCTTGAAGGCAGCTCGAACCATTTGTTGGATTTGTTTCCACCTGCTGATTAACGTCGCTCGTACGCCAGCAGGTATTGCATCCCCTATCCCTTCCAAGCACCTAATCGCCCTGTCTGCTTCTTGATAGTAGACCTGCAGTATATGCTTCACGATGTACGCATCCGCTTTGCTCTCTTCGTGATCCCGGCCGATCGCTTTTCCGCTTACAAATTGTTTCCAACGCGCGAGGTTCGTCGTTTGTAAGCGGACAGCTACTTGAGTTCTGTGACAGACACCTTCGCCGTTGAGGTTGTAATTCCTACCATCAATATTAGGCTCGATCGACATTGATTGCAGATAGAGGTACCCCCAGTAGCCCGCCCTCTTTAACTGCGCCTTCTTTATCTCAGAGACTTTATTACCGCTAAAGAGATCATCAAGTGGCAGGCAATCCCATTTATTACAGTCTAGGACAAAGCCATCTGAAGTACAAGGTTAGCCGGGTTCAACACACGGACTATGTGCAAAATACGCACACTCTGTTAACAGAAAATCGTTATTGTGGGTGCCGTATGATGTGCACAGCTCTTCACCAATATCTAGACAAAATCAGTTCTAATCCTAAGCAAAAGCTGCAGACGGTGTTATAAATACCGTAATCCCGGTCGCTTATGAGAACAAAGCCATCTGCATCAAAAGACACAGACACACTACCCTGCTTCAAAGATCAATCAGCATCTTGAAAGCGAGGACCAGTCACACCACGTACGCTATTGTCACAGTGATTGAAATATTCAGCAAACGGGACCAGCACAATACGATCGTTACAATCCTCTGGCAGCTCCTCATTTGGGAACTCCCAATAGAAGCTTCTGGTGCTCACAATAAACCAATGATATATGTAGTCCTGTAATTGTGCTTCGGGGAAGACTTTTGAGACTATACGCCAATCGGAATAGAGTTTGCTTTCTTGCTTCTGAAGGTAAGAGGTACCACGGGTCTTAATGGAATTCTGCCCTTCGGGGCAAGCCCCCCAACCTGCTATGGCGGGCGGAAAGACCCCCTTGCTGAGAAGCAGCTCCCGCACTGCAGCAGGCCAGAGTACAGGTAGAGAGTCTTCAAACTCTTGAAAAGATGGCCATGAGCTTTTCCAGGTCGCATACAGCTTGGCTTCCTCTCCACCAAAGGCCAAAAACGAAGCGAGAAGTCCGTTGACTGTAATCTGTCCATGACTTTCTCTGAAATGCTTAGGCACTGTTTTGGTTGAAATAAGCGTAGAGACTGGTGCTTTGATGATCTCTTCGCCGGCCTGGTGATATTCAGCTAGAGAAATGAAAGGTCATTGAATGGTTGTGAGACCTTAATATTGCATTGAGCACGAATCCCCATACGGCGCCTTTCAATTTTGGCGGGCTCGACTCCATTGATTTGGACTCCCCGAGATCTGGCCCATCTAGTGAACCGTTCGTGCTGAGGACCTGGAGCTGATGCTTGACCCATATTTGTGTGTGAAGAAGCGAAACTTGCCTTCATTTTCCGGTGCGGGGCAATTTATGTTTGAGAAGCTTGCAATTAGCGCGGACAGGTCGCTTATCAATCCTTGGCACTTAAATTTCCGCACCCCCCCTCCGATATGTAATTACCATATGAATCACTAACGTCTTTATGCTGTTAACCCTACATTCGTGGATTACGTTTATTATAATAATGTTAATTACGGGTATAATATTAAATTATAATAGTATTATAGTTAACATAATATACCGAAAGATTAACCCTAAAGACTTCCACCTCTTTCATAAGGCTTATTAAAAGCCTTTAATTATTATTAAAACTAGAGATTATATCAGCAAATCTGCGACCTGCTTAAATCGAGTACTTTAAAAAAAAAAAAAAAAGGAAGTTATTCACTTAGACCGCTCGTAAATTACTTACGAGTATCCCGAAAAACCTATAAGCGCTTTAAGTGGTCCCGAGCGGATTAAAAAAAGTTAAAAATAAAAACATTCAAAACGGTAAAATAATAATTTATATTTTTTGTAAATTTTTTTATTAAGCTTTCTTGGTAACGGGTATAACCGGAACCCCCCCTATATGCCGTAATACTCAACGTTTTTTAAAATAAATTATAGATTTAGTTTTTTTAGTTAAAATTCTCCCTTAAAGTTAATAATTTATCCTTAAGGAGGGGGTAATTAAAGGGGGTTATCTAATTAAAAAAAAAGTTAAATAAAAAAACTTATAACCAAGTAAGATACTTATAAGCAAGCCGGATATTTACGAGCGCTCGAAGGTTAAGTAAAGGGGAATATAAAAATTCTTATACTCGTATTACTCGCTTATACTCGGAGTGCTTATATGCTGGTTTATAAATTTGCAGATATATATTACGGACTATATATAAATAGGAAAAACTGATTAATGTATATAGTTAATTAAGTTTACTTATTTTTACTTATCCGGGGCTTAATCGTAACTTTATATAATAACTTTAAAAAGTATAATAATTTATTTAAAATAATGCCCTTAATCCTTTTATAACGAATTAACGATATTTATCAAGGAAGAATAAAATATTAAAATAATTATTAAAACGATTAATAAACAGTTAAAAGAGATAGATATATTACGTTGTATTAAATAACGTATTAATTTTTAAAGCTAATATTACGGCTTAATTAACGAGTAAACATAATCCATTTAAGGGCCGAATAACTCGTACTCTTTAATAATTATAACTTTAAATAATAAAGTTATTAACGTACGATAATATATAAACCGATTAAGGAGCCTATCCGGTATTGTACAGATATAAATCGAGGTAATATTTAATCCTCAATATTATCGTATATTATAAATAGCTATCTACCTTATATAGCTCTTAAATAGGGTTAATTTAACGTTAATAATATATATAAATAGGTCGTTAACGTATTATTACCGTATTATAACGGTTTTCCTAATTTGGAAAGTATAATTTACGTGGATAACGTTAATATTTACTGTAAAGCCCGTATTATTAAGGCCGTTTATATAAAAGGGTATTTAATCCGTTACTTATTACTTTATTTACCTTATTATAATTTTATTAAGTTTATTTATAATATTTTAAAAACTTAAATAAAACGTTATTTTTACCGTTATTAAAATGCCTTTTAAGGTAACTTTAAAGGTTTTATACATTATATTATTAAGTATAATAAGTATAATAAGAAAGTTAAAAAGTGTTTCCATTATAGCTTTATTAATTATTAATTTACAAGTAATTTTAAGAAGTATATATAGGATCTTTATTACTTTAAATTTCAAATAAAAAAAATATATAAAAAATAACGGTTTAAACTTATATTCTATGTCAGGGTTCAGGGGTGATAGTAGCCCAGGTGTAGGCCCTACCGGCCCTACCCCGGGTTAAGCCCGGGGTGACTCTGGCATAGGGTGTGTCACTGATTGGGTATATTAGGGCCTCCGGCCCCTTTATTCCTATACTTTTATACTTTAATATCTTTAATTGTACGTAATATACCCTTTGTTTTTTAACCGCCTTAAAGGGGCTTATACTTTAATATTATATTAAAGTTAACCTATTTACGTTTTTATAAAGAATAATAAGGTAAAATAAAGGCTTTTACTTAATAATATTTATTAATAACGGACGGTAAACCGATAATTAATAACGGTATTGAATAGGCGGTAATTACGATTAAAACGTATAACGATTAATATCCGGACGGGTTACGGGAAAACGTTAATAATTAAGATAAAAGGTTATAATAGCTTTAAATAAATAGATACTGATTCTATTAAGTTATATAAAGAATTAATTTAAGGGTTAAGTTTTAATAAGGCGATTTAAAAACTATAAATAAAACGGACCTTGAAAAACCATTATAAATCCAGTTAAGAATAAACCTATAGAAGCCTATAGAATCTTTACTGATTATTTACCTTTTTACTCCCCAGAACCTTTAATTAAGATATCTAGTTTTATACTTTATAATATAGGGTACTTAATACCCGGAAGGAAAATATTTTAAGGAGTACTTTATAATATAGGGGAGTAATATTAACCTTATTATAATATAAATTTTATTATTCTACCCTATAATATTACCCTTATAATACGGAAACCGCCGAAAGGAAGGGTTAATAGACCCGTCCTTCTCCTTCTTCCTTACTTTTTTTCTATTTACCTTTATCCTTCTTTTACTTATACCTTACTTATTAAAACTATAAATAATAAACCTTAATAACGCTTTTTACTAAAGCTCTTTACGGGTTTTAAGTATAACTTATAAAGCGGTGCTTAAGGGGACCCCGATTAATTAATATAATTTATTAAGGATGAAACCCCGTCCCGATCAAGTAAAAAAGATCAGGACCCGATAGATTACTTAATAACCAAAAACCCGGTTTCCAATAATTATTACGGAAAATATAAAGAATGTTTTACCCGCCGATTTCGCTATAACTTAAAGGGTACCGTTTTAAAGGAAATAGTTAAACGGACCCCTTACCTTATAAAAACTTACGTCTATTTTACCTCTTAATCCGTATTATTTAAGAAATTTAAGGAATTCTTAAAATAATTAAATTTTTTACGTTAAAAACGTAACGTTAATATATAATATTATAAAGACGTAAATAACGAAATATAAATCCCTTAAATAGAATTAAATAATATTAAGAAAAATTTATGATTAAAGATCAATTAAATTACCCGCTTATAATAATAGAGCTTCTTACATTCTTTACTTTTAAAAAATATAAACCGCCTTAAAATATTAAAAACCCATAACCGTAAATTAAAAGGTTAAAACGTAAACCTTATTATTAAGCTCAAAAATCTCCGATTAAATAATTTAACCTTTTTAATATATTAATTTACGGTATTTTTAAATCTTTAAAAAGTTAAATGAATTAAGATTAAAAACCCGGAATCTTTTATAAAAGAAGATTATAATTAATATTATTTCTTTAAACATTATATTATTATCAAGCTTTAACTAAATAAAGATTAAATTTCAATTATATAAACTTAAATTAACTATGTTTCAATATTATTAAGCTTAAGAATCCTTAAATAATTAAAAATAAAATATATTAAAAATGCTTTATTAAACTTTTAAATTTTTAAGGAATTTTGAATCTTTTTAAATTAAATTTTTAAAAATATTAGTTAAAAAAAAATTAAAATTAAAAAATTTTAAGCCTTAAAAATATTAAATAAAGATAAATTTATAATGGTTTACCTTAACTTTATTCGCTTAATTAAAATCTTTAAATATATAAGTCTTAAAAAGAACTTAAAAATTATTATTTATAAATTAATTACTTAATTTTTTAACTGGCTTTATAAAAATCTTCTTTAAAAAAGTTATAATTTAAGTAGTTTAAATAAGCCTTAAATATACCTTAAAAGGATAAACCGTTTTTAACGTTCGGAATATTACCGTTAATAAAAAACCTTTAAGTTAAATAAAACAGCTATTAAGGAAGTTACGGAGATTACGAGAACCTATATTATTTCCTTTAAACCCCCCAGCGGAATAAGAAGTTTTAAAGGGTCCGGGTTCCGATTAATTATTCCCGCCGTTATAAAGCCAGCCCCTTTTCCAGACGTTAAATATTTTATTTATTAAAAAAATTATTTTTAAGCCGATTACCTTAACCGTAAATATAATTAAAGTAATATTTATAAGCGTTCCGTTTAAATTTATTATATAAACCTTAACTTAAATAAAAACTAATTTATAATTAAGACGGCCGGATCTATTATACCTTTTAAAATACTTTATCGGATAACTTAAATGGGCCGTTAATAAAAGATTAAGCTTTATTAAATTTACTATAGAGGACAAAAATATATATTGTTTTTGAATTTTAACGACTAAATATATTGATAATATTAAAAACCTTTTTAATATCTAGGATAATAAACCCTAGATTATTAACGGGTTTATAAGTTATAGAAATTAATATTTTCTTTTATCCTTTTTAGGTTAATTTAAATACTATTAATTATTATTTTATTAATAAATAAATTATCTTATAAGTTTACGTGATACTTTAAATTTCTTTTTTAACCCTTTTCCGATTTAAGTTTATTTAAGATTATAAAGTTAAATATTTATGGTTTATTACTTATATGATTTATTCTTAATTAACTATAAAAGGCTACTCGGAAAGTTAATTCTTAATATTTATTATCCGGCTTAAAATATATAATATAATCCTTAAAAAACTTTAAATAAAACGGTATTACGTATTTACTTATCTTATAATTAATAAGATATTCTTTATATTAAATTAATATCTCGTCCCTTTCGAGGGAAGGGGTATGGCGGCTAGCGAAGTACGGACGCGAGCAAGCTGGGAAACCGAGGCCAATCCCGAAATTCCCGCCAATCAAAAGACCGGGAGGAGGCACCGCAGAAACGTTCAAGGATAAAATCGAGGTACTAAGAGGGGCCTTTTTTCCGCCACCGTTAAAAACGGCGTTAAACGATATAAAAAAGATAATATACTTTATCCCGTTAAAGATCCTAAAGGTAATTACGTATAATATAGTTAATAAAAAGATATAACGCTTAAAGAAGGATAAAACATTAGGGTTAAACGGAATCCTAAATCAATTCTTTATTATAATATTTTCGTTATTTATATAAGTTTTTATATATTTTTTTAAACGTATATAAATTAAAATTATTATTTAAAGAAGTTTAAAGAAATTAATTAAATCGGATTATACGGGAATAAAAGTATATTAATCAATCGCGCTTTTTTATACGTTAAATAAAACCTTAAAAATCATTATCTTAAAGTTATTTCATAATTATATAGAAGAAAATAATTTACTTTTAAATTAATTAATAAGAACACGGAAAAATTATTTCACGGAGATAATATTTAAAGGGCTAATAAACGGTATTATTATTATTTAAAGTTACAAGGAAAAACACGTTATTAATCTATTATTATTAAACGTTATAAAAACGTTTAATAAAAAAAATTATTAAAAATTCTTAAATAACCTTAAAATTAAAAATATATTAATATTTATTATAAAATAAATAAAAACTTCCTAAAAAATAAAGTGATTATAATTAACTTAAATTAAACGATTAATCCTATAAAGGTAGTTATAATAATTATATTTTAAAGATTATTTATTTTACCGATATTATTTTCATTTTTTAACAGGTTATTAATAAAGGAATTAACGGTATCAAACTAAAAGATTTAAATTAAAAACTTTATAAATAATATATATTTAATTATATATAATAAATTTATAAAAATTAATTATCTAAAGCTTAAATAAACGTATAAAGCTTATTTAAAGTAAATAAGAATTTACGGAGCTTAATTTATACCTTATAAGTATAAATTAATATATATAATAAAATGCCCGAGGAATTACGATATATTAATTATAATAAACCTTAATAACGTCATAATAAAGCCGGAAATAAATATTAAAATCTTAAAATTTTAAGTAAAGAATAAATTAAATTAAAAAGTATATATAATAAAAGTCAATAAAAAAAAGATTTTATAATATAAAAACTTAATATATTTAATAATATTTATTTAAAATATAATGCTTTAAAAAGCGAAAATAATATATTAAATAGTTATAAAATTTATATTAAATTATACCGTTATTATTTAATATTTATTTAACAAATAACTTAATATTAATTAAGTTAAGATCCGTTAATTATAAAAAATCTAAAACCGGTATTTACGTATAATCTTTAAAATATATAAAATTATATCGATCCCGGTTTTAAAGTTAAAAACGTATATTCCGCCAATTGATTTTACTTTAAATTAAATAGTTTTACGTTCTAAACTAATTAAAGGAATATATTAAGTTACCCGGAAAATAAATAATAAATCCGGGTTAATATCCGGTTAATAAATTAAGGCTTTTTAAGGATTTATCGGCTTTTATAATTTTTATTAAAGATTTTTATTCCTTAATTCTTTAAAATAATAAAGTTATTCTTCAAACCTATTAAAAAGGAAATCCCCGGAGTATTAAAAGGCTTACGTTATACTTAAAAAAGCTTTTATTATAGCCCCCGTATTAACTTATTATAATCCTAATAAAGAAATAATGCTTAAAATTAACTTTTTAAATTATATTTCCGGCAGTTTCCTTTCTTAATATAATAAGGCTAAGGAATTATACTTAATAGTTTATTATTTCAAAAATATATTACCGGTTAAATATAATTATAATATTTACAATAAAAAGCTTTTTATTATTACTTAATACTTGAAGGATTAATAACCTGAATTTAAAATAATAAAAAGGCCTTTCCGTATTTTTAGTAATAACTAGGCTTTAAAGTATTTTATTAAGAGTCAAAGCTTATTAAACGTTAAGTTTAGTATTTTAATATCTTCTTTGAGTTTAATTCTAAGGTTATTTACCGCCTGGGTAAATAAAATAATAAAACTAATACCTTTATACGGATACTTAGTTATTAATTATAAAGCGATAATAATAATAAGTTTAAAAACTAATTTAAGACCATTTTATTTATTAAACGTTTTAAAATTTTTAACCTTAAATAAAAAGGAAAAGGTATTAATGTTAACTTATTTAATACTTAAAGAATTTGGGTTTTATAAGTAAGTCCGTAAAGTTAATTATATCGATAAGGGTTTAATGGAATTTAGAAAAGTAATTATAAAGGATAAATGATTTAATTTTAAAGGAATACCTTTAATTTATATTAAAGTTTAACTTAATATCCTTATTAATAAAGGTAAATTATAAGTATTAACGCCGTTAAATATGGATATCTTAAAGTATATTTATAATAAATTAATTAATAATTACCCCGGTTAAGATTATATAATTAAACTTATTTCCCGGGATTTCTTCTAATTTGTTTTATAGGATAATATTAACTATTATATTTTAAATTATAATATTTATTTTTAATTTAAAGCTCCGCAATAAAAACCCGTAAAATTACTTTATTAATACAAAATCCCGGAATAAAGATAATTTAATTTCTTAATTAACTTTATTATTAGAATACTTAAGTATAAAGGTATAAACGTAATCCTTACCGTAATTTATACATTATTTAAAAATTAATATTATATCCTTTATTACGTTAAAAAAAGATTTCCGTTAAAAAGATAACTTAACTTTTTATTAAGGAAGTATTTAAGTATTACGGCCTTCCGGATAATATTATTTTGAATTATGGTTTTTAATTTATTAAGAAAATATAACGCTTTTTATTATATTAACTCAAAATCGACCTTTAAATTTTAATTTTTTATTACATTAAAGATAATAATTATATTAAAAATTAAATTAAAAAACAAAGTTGGGACTTTAAATTTACGTTAATTATTTATAATACACTTAAATATAATAATTATTTACAAAAGAATTTACAGATAATAATGATTTAAACTAATTAATTAAAATAATACTTTTTTACCTTAATAAAAACTTTTATTTAAGTATATTATATAAACTTAATAACATTAAATATATTATTATTTTTAAATAACTTTAATTTAAAAAAGCAATTAAAATTATTAAAATTGTATAGATTTTTTTAATATAACCTATTTTAATCTTAATAAAGCTTATAATAATATATTAAAGTAAATTAATTATTAATATATAAAATTTAAAATAAACGATAAAGTTTACGTAAATATTAGGTATTTAATAATTAATCGGTTTAATAAGAAGCTTATTTATAAACGCTTAAATCCTTATATTGTTCTTAAATAATATTATTCTTTTTATAAATTAAATATCCTTAATACTTTTTACGTTTACCCGATTTTCTATATAAAGGATTTAATCCGTATTTTAATTAAAGAAAAAATATTTTTACCGGGACAAATCAATTTACCTTTTAAACCTGTTATTATAAATGAAAAAGGTATTAAGGAATAGAAGATTAAAGAAATTATTAATTCTTAATATATTAATTAAAGATAAAGGTTATAATATAAAATTAAATAAATAAATTTCCCCTCAAATAATATTTAATATTAGTACATTAATATAAAAGAATTCCTTTATATTTAAGGATTAATTAAAGCCTTTTATAAAAAGTATTAAAATAAACCCGGATTACGACCCGGAGATTTAATTAATATTATTATATTTTAAGTGACTTTTAAGGGTCATCTTAAATATTTAAGTTAAATAATAATTTCTCCGAGCCCAAGATTTAATATTATAAGCGGTATATAACGTTTTTATTAAGTTAAAAGCCCCTTGAAATAGTTTTACAGCTCCCCGAAGTTATTAAAGCGATTATTACCGATATTATTTATTTCTATAAATTATACGCCTTTTTATGAATATAAATTTAATACATAAGGTAAAAAGGTTAAAAAAATATTTTAAAAAGGGGGTAAATCGCAAAAAAAGATACTTACCCCGGATCCCCCCGGATGAAATCGCGTTTTAAGGCCTATTACGGGGGCCACCGCCACGATCTTACCCCCGTATACTCACCGTACTTACCCGGCCACCGCCACGATCCTACCCCTGCGACTCTTATGTTACTTACCGGGCCAATTAATAATAAGTAAATTAAGTAATTTATAATTTTTATATTACTTACCCGGCCAGCTAGTAACGGGTAAGCTAAGTAATAACTGAACCTCACTTTAATTACCCGGCCAATCAATAACGGGTAAAAAGGGGTGATTTTTAGTTTAAAATTTTTTCCTTTCAGTATACTTATAAGCTCGAGGGCGAGCCTTTTTTAAGGGGGGGGTAATGTTAAGGTTTAAGGGTAATAATAGCCTAGGTATAAGCCTTACCGGGCCTACCCCGGGGTAAGCCCGGGGTGACTCCGGCATAAGGAGTGTTACCGACTGGGTATATTAAGGCCTCCGGCCCCTTCACTCCTATACTTCTGTACTTTAATGTCTTTAGTTATACGCAATACACCCTTTGCCTTCCAACCACCCCAGATGGGCTTGCACTCTAACATTCTATATCTGATTTATAATATTTTTAACCTATAAATAATAAGAGTATATAGAGATTCGGCGTTTTTATACTTAAGGTAAATATATATAGTTTAATAAATAAAGATATTCTATAGGTTTTATATTCTTTAAGTAAAATACGGTATTTTTAAGTAATATTCATTAAAGTATATAGGTATAAAGCGTTATTATAAATAAACTACCGGTAAGTATAATAATCTAACGTTTAATACTTAAGTTCTTTAAATAAAATACGGTAATTTCAAGTGGTAAATTATAAAATACTTATAGCTGAGATTAAACGCTTTTATAAATAGCTATATGCGTAATTTAAATTAAAGACTTAATATTAAATACCGGTTTTATACGATACTTTTCTAATTAAAACCCTTATCACTTTATTTACTTTATTTACCTTATTTACCCTTATTACCGTCCTCGTTATCTTCGTTATTTTCATTATTACTTAAAAGGTAAATAAGCCGTATTACCCTTAAGTTATTAATATTTAAGCCTTACCGGATAAAGCCTAAATCTTATTCCTATTAATAAGCTCGTTCCTTACCCTTTTTTTAGGTTAAATTAGTAAAATCAATATATAAACTTAAAAGCCGAAACGTTATTAATTACATTATTTAATAAATTAAGAATTATATTAATATTCCGAGCTTTAATATAATATTTTAAGTTTAAATTTAATAACTTCTTAAGATCCTTTATAAAAAGCGTACGAATGGATTACCACTCTCTGGACGGCCGTAGACGCTCTCAATCCTTCGAAACGAGAGTAAAGCCTGGGTGGATACCGGTTTTTAATCCTAACGTTATAAATATTAAGTTTTTACGGTTATTAATAAGGCTTTATGGCTGATTATTAGGGAACGCCCGAATTAACTTAGCTAGATCCGTGGTATAAATCGATTAATCAATTAATCAAGATCCTTTATTCTTTAATAACCGCATCGATTAGGAATTTATTTAACGATTTAAATTTACTTTTTTTACTTAAAGTCTTATAACGGATAGAGCTTTTATTCTTAAAACATATTTTAAATTTCTAAGTTATACTTAATTTTTATAATCGGACTTAAGTTACGCAGTTTAAAAATGGATTAAATTAAATAAAACTTTTTTATTATTATTGATATTAAACCGTTTTAAGATAAAGTTAAAATAATAATTAAAGATACGGATAAAGCAATTAAGGGTCGGTTACGGGATATATTGGACTTAAGGATAATTATAAGTATAATAGGTATAATTACCGTCGTTATATATTTTTTTTAACTTAATAACTTACTTTATCTTTATTTAATAGAGCTATCGCTCTTTAATCCGATTAAATCACTTATTTATTAAGGCTTAAGTAATATAGGAATTATTTAAAACCCGCCTTTCTTTAAATATTATACCCCTTTGTATTTTTAATTAATCAAATATATAATATTAAGCTAAATAAAATATAATAACCTCGTTAGTAATAATTGAATTAACCTATATTTTAAATATAATAATAAAGAGATAAAAATATTATCCTTTTCATTATCCTTTTAAAAATATATAATATCTTAAACCTTTAAAATTTAAATATATAGATAAGATATAACGATAATTAAGTAATAAATTCTTTACTTAATTATTAATAGTAGTAAAGGTATTATTTCGGTATATATTTCATTCTTCCAATTAAAATATCCGGGTATAACGCAAAGTGAAAGTTATATTTAAGGTATTAACGGTATTAATAAAACGTTTAAGCGACGGAGATATTATAAGGTTCAATATATTACACTTAATATATAAGGTAACGTTTTATTTAAAGCCTAAATAACTATTTTCATTAGGACGGATAACCACTCGGCCACCAAGGGCAAAAGTAGCTAACCTGGGCAGGTAATAGCGCTTAGGGGTAAGCCGCTATTACCATACATAAGGGGTGTTAGGCCGCCACCCTTGCGGGGTGCGCATAGGCGCTAACAATTTTATTAGCTTTTAAAGTATCCTTAATACGTATTTATTATTACTTAATGAAGTTATCTATAATAAGGGTAAGGATATTTATTTTAAGCTTTATAAACTTAAGTTTAACGGTAATATTATTAAAAAAATTACTTAATTTATATCTCTTAAATTATATATTAATTTTATAATTAAGTTGCTTTAAATTAAAATAATTAAAATTAATTTAATAGTTTTATTTAACCTATAATAACTACTTTAATAACCGTATAAAGCCCCTTTTCGTTTTAAGTTTAATACAAACGTGAAAGTAAAAAGGTATATCTTAATAAATAATAAAATTCTCGACCTCCTTAACCTATGATTTTTCTTTAATATTATTATTTTATTATCGTTTTTCTCTTTATAAATGTTTAATTTTTAATTAAGTCCGTTTACTATTTAATTATGTTTTCCCGGCGAATAAACAGTTTTAAACTTTTATTATTTAAATAACTTTAATTATTTAACTTAACGTTTATTTAATTATTTGATTATTATAAAGTAAATTAAATTCTTATAATATATAAATACTTTAATGTTTTTTACTTTTTCTACGTATTTTTCCTTATATTAAAAGGTTAATATTATAATAAATAACGCTTTATGGTAAACATTATAGTTTTATTTAGTACCCGTTATTTTTTTTAAAAATAATAAGCTATAAACTTTTATACTTTATTATATTTTTATAATAAATATATTTTTATTATTATATCCGATCAAATTCATTTCAGCTTTAATCGCTTATCGTAATTAAAAAGTCTATAATATTAATATTTCCGTATATATCTTCTTTAACATTTTGTAAGCTTGTATTTATGTTAGGTATTAAAAGTACTCAGGTAAAATGTGGGTATAATATATATAATCAGTATCTACCCAGCTATAAAGGTGCGCAATATAAGTGTACGCGTTAAGCCACTATACCCCTTTGGGTACTAATGCCTAATAAGCTTTTAATATAAGTATATTATATATAATAAATACATTATAAAAAGAAAGATTATTACGTTTTTATAATAACGGTAAAATTAAAGTTTTTATTATCAAAAACGGTTCCGATACCAGAGATTAAATATATTCTACATTAAGTATATTAAAGAAGTAAATAAAAGTAATAATAATTAAATATTAAGGTTTATTATTAAGGTAAAATTGAAAAAAGTAAAAAAGGTATAAATTAAGGAATTATTTTAAGTTACCTACTGTCAGACGTAAGGACGCATAAGAGTGGATGATATATATATATATATTGCCTATCATTTATTTAGGAAGTATAGTGCTATCTATATGAAATACCTAGGTGGTATAAGATGTACGGCCAAGTAATGATATTTATACGCGTTATAATAGTATTTTAATACCGCCGTATAACGGCTTAATAATACTCTATGTAATACTATTATTATACTTATACTTAGGCTGATATACCCCTTTAGGATCGTAATATTATTATAATAATAATATAGATCCTAAATATTCTTATTATAATTACCTCTTAATTACTAATATACCGTAATTATTATAAATAAAAGATACGGCTTGAATTTAACGTTTAAGAAATTAAAAAGTTAAGAAAAATCGGTAACCCTAAGAGTAATAATAATAATAAAACCTTTATATTTTAAGTTATTCCGGAGCTTTATATATACTTAATTAAGCTCTGGGTATTAACTTAAATAATCTTCTTAAGTAATTATTATTAAAAATACGTTAAGAAAAGTTAAAATTAATAAAATCGTGAAAATAAATAAACCCGGAAAAATTATCGTATACTTAAATTATAATCGTAATTTTTTAAGAGTTAAATCTCTTAAAAATAACGTTTCCGGGGTTTTATTAAGTCGTATTATAATATAAGGTTTTAAGGTTTATTATTTTCGAGATTTAAAAGTTTTATAAATTCTTTATATTTTTATAACGGTAAGGCTTTTATAAAGCCGTCCGTTAATATCTTTATTATAAATATATACTTAATATTAATTATTTTCTTTTAATATTCTTATCGTAATTAATAATAATATATATTTATATAACGGAGTTTTATAATAAATTAAGAGTTTATCTTTTAAATTATACGGATTATTTAAGTATTATTATACTTAATCTTTAATAAATAAAATAAATTTAATATAATTAACTTAAAGAAATAGTTATATTATATTAACTTTTTTATTATAAAAATAAGGCCGAAAAACTTAACTTTAATAAAGCTTATTATTATTGTCTTTTACTTTATTATTTTCTAGTTAATTAAGCCTTTAAAGAGCTTAAAAATATAGCCTTATAAATTATATCGTATTTTAAAATTATTAATAAATAACGTATTTAAAGATATTATAAAAACGGTATACGGATTAATGATTTTCTTGTTATATATAATAATATAATACTTAATATATATAAGGTATTATAATACCCTTATAATTACTTCTAAATATTATTTTAACGGATTTATAAGGAACTTAAATAACTTAAACGTTAAATACGTAATATCCATCCTTATAATAACGGCCGCGAAGTTAATAAAGCTGATAAATTATTGATATATATAAATCTCTTAAAGTAAAACTTGCCTGGTATTTTTAATAAAAGGTTTAATATTCCGTAAAGGTACTCTAGGAGTACAACCTATTATAATATTAAATATTACTATAAGCTTATTAATATAGTTATCCTAGTATAAACGGATTTCTTAACTTAATCGATCTCGTATTATCCTTATATTTAAGAACTATTTTATTTTATTTAGGTTTCTTATTTTATAAACCTTAAAGAATTTACTTTAAAAGTTATCTACTTTTTAATTATACTTATAATCGTAAATAATAACGATATTATCTATAAAGAAGAAAACCATTATATAATCATTAATAAAAAGATATTCGATTTCCGGGACTTACTTTAGGCTTAAATTTATTAAAGTTTTTAAAAGATTTTTAAACTATAAAGCCAATGATTATTTAAGCCTATATAAAGCTTAAAGCAGGAAAAATAAACCTTTATTCCTATACCCTTTTAATAATTTAATATATATAAATTCGTTTATTTTGTTATTTATAAACGTATTAACGGCGTCTTACTATCTTATATTTAAATTAAATACGGTTATTATAATTATAAGTACTTTAAGAACCTTAATTATTAAGGTAACGGTAAATATATTTTGGTCAGTCTTTTACAAATTACCCCTTATATAAAGTCTAGCTTTATATTTAATAAGATATTTTTTATCGTTAAATTTATATTTAAATACTTAGGTAATAGATATTAATATTTTATCCGCTTTTTCAGTATATTTAAGTAAGATTTCTTTTTATATACCCTTCTTTTTAAGAGCTTTAAGCTTTACTTTAATTATTGACTTAAAACCCGTAGCGTATAAGTATTTAAGTATATAACGATAATATTTTAACTTAATAAGTAAAGTATTACAATAGAATATACTTACTTTTAATAAAGAAGGAAATAACTTTTTGTCCTTCTTATATAGCTTATAAAATAATAAAAACGCAATAAAGGCTATATAATATAATAATTTTAATTTATTTATAATTAAAGTAACGGTTATAATATAACTTACTTTCTTTATACCTTTTATAATTCTTTTTCCTTTAATAATATTGTTTATATTAAAGTCGGATTTATTACTATTTTTCTTTTTCTATTTTGGAATTAATAAAACTAATAAAGTTAATAATAGATTTAATAATAAAGTTAATAATCCATTATTATTACCGTTACCGTTACCGTTTCCTTTATTTCCTCCGTCGTTATCCTTAAATGCTGTATTATAGTTTATTAATACTAGAATTAGTAAAAATAAATAATCCTTTTATTATTCTTTTTCTTTTCCCTTTTATATAGGGCCAGTAATATTATTTATAAATTCCTCCTTTTCTTTATTATTTAATAATAGCTTAATAATAATATAAAATATATCTATTTTTAAGATATTAATTGGATAAAGGAACGGTTCTTTTTCAAGTTAAGTTAAGTTGATTCTATCGGTTTTATAGAACTTATTCTTTTTAAAGAAGATATCCTTTATATAAATTATTTTCTTCTGGCTAAATATTTATATATTGTAAATATTAATATTATCGTAATTAATAAGGAAATTAATATATACTTTTATTATTAATTTCTTTTTCTTAAGGATCGATTTATTAAGTAAATAAACTTTATAGCCGTACTATTTAAAATATTAAAAATTTAACTTTAAGCCGGTAACCTTCTTAAATAATATAGCTTATAAATGCTTTCTTATTAATATCCGATTTATAAGGAAACCGGCCGTTTATACGATTTATAACCATAAAAACTAAAAAAGTTTTACTTATAGCCTTATAGCTTTTACTTTTATAGTTAATAAACTATTTTTTCATTTTAAATAACCGTTTTATACGGCGGTATATAGTATTAATAATTTAAAGGTAATATTAAGCTTATTAATAAAATTATTAAATTTAAATCTTAAGGATTTTTCTTTATTTAATTAAATAAAGGTTATATTATAATAATATTATATTTTAATCGTTTTAATAACCTTCTATAGGATATTTATTATTTTAAACTTATATTTATAAATATATATTATTTAAAAATCGTATTTAAAGTAAATAATATATAATATTTATTAATCCCGGTTTATTATTATACTTATTTATATAAGGTTATAAGTAATTTAAAAGAAAGGTTTTATTAATATTTCTATTTTATATAAGGATCTTAATACGATCCGGTAAGCTTTTAATAAAATATAATTTTTATAATTACTTATATTTAAGGCTTTAATATCGTTAATAATCTTTATCCTTTTAATTATTTATTAAAAATATTATATTGCTTTATTAATAACGTATATAAAGAATTAATATTATTAACTTATAATTATTAATTTAACGATAAATTTATTGATTATAAATATCGTATTAAGTTATTTAATATTATTTTTAAGTACGTAATATTTATTAATCCTTTTAACCAGTATTCTTATTTATTTATTATTATAAAGGTAATAACGTTTAATATTAAAGTAAATATTTTTATTTATAAAAATAATACCAGATATGATATTAATTATAAAGTTAAATATATACGTAACGTTATAAAGTATAATAAAACTATTACCTTTAAGGGTATCGATATTTACCTCGATTTTTCTATAAGTAATAACTTTAAGATTATTATTATTAGTGATAATAATATCGTTTTTTTATTTATTTCTTTAATAAATCGGTTTTTTATCGTTTTATTATAAATATAAGAACTTAAGTTATAATTTAAAATCTATAATAATTATAATATATAAAACTCTTATCTTATATTAAATATATTAAAGTTATTATTGTTATTTTAACCCGATATAAATAAATTATTTTATTTAAACTTAAAGTTTTTAAATTTCTTAAAAGCTCGATTAACTCTTTTTTTTTTATCTTAATATCTTTAAGCTTATTATTTACTTATTTTTTAAGTATAAAATCGGGTTTAAAGTTAATAAATTAATTAAGTTAATCTATACGTAAGTAATTATACTCGCTGAATTAATATTTAATACCGTAAAGGTATTCTTTTAACTTAGTACTTTTACTTTTAAATATAAACTTATTATTTTTCTTAATATTATTTTAATTTTTATTAATAATAAAAACTAAGTAAAACGGAGTCGATTTCTTTATATTATTATACCGTATATAATTTCGAAATTACTCCTCGAAATTAATAAGAGTTATTAAGAAGTCGGTTAAGTTATTTATACTGAATTTATAAAGCTATATTAATATAAGAATCTATTTCTTAATTACGTTAATAAAATTACGGTATACTTATTTCTTATTTAATATTTTAAGGATATTATTATTTTTAACTTTTACGAGTACTTAAATATATTTATCGAATTATAATTTAATATTTTAATAAGAGTTAGGTCCTATTATAATTTTATAGTATTCTTTTTTTACCGTTAAAGAACGAGCGGAGTTTAAAAATATAAGCTTAATTTTAAAAGTATATAAATAATTCTATAAGTAATAATTTACGTCCTCAAAATAAATAAAATTCATTTTATTAATTATTAAATATATATAATCGTTAATTTTAATAAAAAACGCATATTACTTTTTCTATTCTTATAATTTTAACTTTTATATTTATAAATTATTTTTATAAATTATTAATACCCTTAAGTTAATAGCTTCGTCCGCTATAAAAACGGGTTATATTGGTTTTAATAACTTATTTAAGCCTATTAATTTTATTATAAAAATAGAATTAATAAGCTTCTCAACGTAATATTTAATGGCCTTATTTTTAATGACGGTAAGCTATAAATCTTAATCTTTTAAGGTAATAAGTTTAACTTTATATAAGCTTATTTTAAGGCTATAAAGGAATAACGAGTAATAAGCTTACTATACTCTTTAATTCCTTTTTTATTTTTAATTTATATATAATATATTAACCTTAAAGACTCGATTTAAGCTTTTCTGGATGGTTAATTACGCCTTTAAATTAATTGATAAATAAGTGGCTATAGTGATATACGATATTAAGCTTATAACTATTAAACGTAAGGACGTATAAAAGTGGATAATATATATATATATATTGCCTATTATCTATCTAGGAAGCATAGTGTTATTTATATAAAATACCTAGGTAATATAAGATGTACGGCCAAGTAATAATATCTATACGCGTTATGGTAATGCCTTGGCACCGCCGCATGACGGCTCAGTGACACTCCATGCAATACCACCACCATGCCTGCACCCAGGCTGACACCTACCTTACCGAATCCCATAAGGTGGAAAACACCCAGTTAACGCCGCTTTAACGCCTGAAGCCGCTCCAAAATACAAGCGCCTTAAACTCCGCTTTTTAAAAAAAGCGGCTTTAATTTAAAAGGGCCGTTAAAGTAACGTTAAAGTGAATTTTAAAAAAAAGCGGCGTCAACGCGGCGTTAACGCGGCGTTAAAGCGGCTTTGAAGTGAATTCCAAAAAAATTAAGGATTTTTAATAAATTACTAGATAATATTACGTTATTTAATTATTTTTAGTATATTAATATAAACGTATTTTAATTAATTACCTAATCTATATTTCTATCTATCTATATAAAGGGTCTGGTAAAGGGCTTGGTAAGGGGCCTGGTAAAGGGCTTGGTGAGGGGCCTGGTAAAGGGCTTGGTGAGGGGTCTGGTAAAGGGCTGGGTGAGGGGCCTGGTAAAGGGCTTGGTGAGGGGCCTGGTAAAGGGCTTAGTAAAGGGTCTGGTAAAGGGCTTAGTAAAGGGCCCGGTAAAGGAGTAAAGGGCTTACTGAGGATAAGGGTAAGGGTGCAGGTAAAGGGCCTTGCTTACCTCTCAGGTTCTCCATCCAAATCACGGTTTTTTCGGCCTGTTGCGGTAGGGGCATGCGGCCATCGGGCGTCGCATTATGGTAAAGGGTCTGGTGAAGGGCTTAGTAAAGGGCTTGCAGTAGGTAAGGGTGCAGTAGGTGAGGGTGCAGTACGTGAGGGTGCAGTAGGTGAGGGTGCACTAGGTGAGGGTGATGGTGAGGGTGATGGTGAGGTTGAGGGTGATGGTGATGGTGAGGTAGGTGAGGGTGGTGGTAAGGTGAGGGTGGTAGTGCAGGTGAGGGTGCATGTGAGGGTGCATGTGGTAGTAAAGGTGGTAGTGCAGGTGGTAGTGCAGGTGATGGTGGTAAGGGTGGTAAGTGAGGGTGCAAGTAAGGGTGCAAGTGAGGGTGCAAGTGAAGGTGCAAGTGAGGGTGAGGGTGATGAGGGTGATAAGGGTGATGAGGGTGATGAGGGTGATGAGGGTGATGAGGGTGATGAGGGTGATGAGGGTGATGAGGGTGATGAGGGTGATGAGGGTGATGAGGGTGATGAGGGTAATGAGGGTGATGAGGGTGATGATGGTGATGAGGGGGATGAGGGTGATGAGGGTGATGAGGGTGATGAGGGGGATGAGGGTGATGAGGGTGATGAGGGTGATGAGGGTGATGAGGGTGATGAGGGTGATGAGGGTGATGAGGGTGATGAGGGTGATGAGGGTGATGAGGGTGATGAGGGTGATGAGGGTGATGAGGGTGATGAGGGTGATGAGGGTGATGAGGGTGATGAGGGTGATGAGGGTGATGAGGGTGATGAGGGTGATGAGGGTGATGAGGGTGATGAGGGTGATGAGGGTGATGAGGGTGATGAGGGTGATGAGGGTGATGAGGGTGATGAGGGTGATGAGGGTGATGAGGGTGGTGAGGGTGATGAGGGTGATGAGGGTGATGAGGGTGATGAGGGTGATGAGGGTGATGAGGGTGATGAGGGTGATGAGGGTGATGAGGGTGATGAGGGTGATGAGGGTGATGCGGGTGCTGGTGAGGGTAAGGCTGCAGGTGCAGGTGAGGGTGGTGGTGGGGTGCAGGTAAGGGTGGTGGTAAGGTGCAGGTAAGGGTGGCGGTAAGGTGCAGGTAAGGTGCAGGTAAGGTGCAGGTAAGGGTGGTGGTAAGGTGCAGGTAAGGGTGGTGGTAAGGTGCAGGTAAGGGTGGTGGTAAGGTGCAGGTAAGGGTAATGGTAAGGGCCAAAATGTCAATAAACAAGGCCCAGCCTTACCACGATAAAAAAAAAAAAAAAAAAAAAAAAAAAAAGAGTCGTATTCGTAAAGCCGCGTTGACGCCGCGTTGAGGCCGCTTTGAAGCCGCTTTGAAGCCACTTTAACGTTACTTTAAATTAAAAGCTACTTTAACGTCCCTCTTTTAATTATAAGCCGCGTTAACTACCAGTTAACGTCACTTTCAGAATTATATAAGTTCCCTTAAGGTAGGATATAATTATAGATTTAAGGGTTATAATTAAGTTAAATCGTTTAAAACCGTAATATCCGTGGTTTTAACGAATTAAGTCTTACTTAAGCCGTACGGACTAAATAATTTAAGGGCTATAAGTAATTCTTATAAGTATAGTAAAACTTTAATTATTTTTTAGCCGTTTATATACACCTCCGTTATAAGGCTATTCATTATTTATTTTATAACCTTTTAAACCTTTTATATAATATCCTTTATACTTTTACGGAGTTCTTTATTATAATTTTTAATAATACTTTTATATTTATTTATTATAAATATAAGTATTTTAACTAAGGACTCTTTCTTTAATTTCATTAATAATATAAATGTCACGAGAAATGCGGTATGCATAAAGTGAGTGGGTATAATATATATAATAAATAGCTATCTAGCTATAAAGGTGCGTAATATGAGTGTACGCGCCAAGACTACGGAATAAGGTAAGCCCGCTCCGTATTAAGGAATTCTCTTATGGTTTATACTATAATAATATACTTATAAAAAAGAGAAAAAAGCGACGTTTTCATCGCGATAATAAGGTTTAAGTAAATAAGGTAAAAAACGGCCTCGGGGCCAGGGAATAAATATATCTCGCACCGAGTATATTAAGGAAGTGAAAAGGTATAATGGTTGTTAAATATTAAGGCTATAAGCAATACGTATATTAAAAAAACCCGAAAAAATCGAAAAAGGGTATAAACCGAGGGATTATCGTTTTACCCGGGAAATAGTTGTAATTTTTAAGTATTATAATTAAGCTAAATCGCTTAAAAACGCGATCTCCAAGGTATTACTAAGTCGTATACTATGCAGGGTACTTAAAACTGGTAAAAGTATTATTACTTAAGTAGCTTATAAGCACCATAGCAATATCCTTACTTATTAATAAGGTTCTAATTTTCTTAATAAGTATTATTGAAGTTGACTTTAATGCATTTAAGGGTGTTATTATTAAAAACGTAAAAGAAAAGCTTAAAGTCGTCGTTATCGATAGGTTTAGCCTGGTATACTGATACGTAATTTGCGGTAAGCAGCTTTTATTTAAGGTAAAAGCCTTAATTTAAGTAACCATTATAAAGTAGGTAAGGACGTTAATTACGATTTGTCAGCCTGGGTGCAGGCATGGTGGTGGTATTGCATAGAGTGTCACTGAGCCGTTATGCGACGGTGCCAAGATACTATTATAGTGTTGCGTATAGATATTATTACCTAGCTGTATATCTTATATTACTTAAATATTTCATATAAATAGTATTATGCTTTTTAAATAGATTATATATAATATATATATATATTATTTACTCTTATATATTTTTACGTTTAATAGTTATAAGCCCGGTATTGTATATTATTATAGTTATTTATTTATTAATTAATTTAAAGGCGTAATCAATTATTTAAAAAAGCTTAAATTAAGTTTTTAAAATTAATATATTATATATAAATTAAAAATAAAAAAGGAATTAAAGAATATAATAAGTTTATTACTCGTTACTCCTTTATAACCTTAAGATAAGTTTATATAAAGTTAAGCTTATTACTTTAAAAGATTAAAACTTATAACTTATTATCATTAAAGATAAAATTATTAAGTATTATATTTAAAAGCTTATTAATTTTACTCTTATAATAAAATTAATAAACTTAAATAAATTATTAAAATTAATATAACCCGTCCTTATAGCGGATAAAACTATTAATTTAAAAGTATTAATAATTTATAAAAATAATTTATAAATATAAAAATTAGAATTATAAGAATAAAAAAAATAATATATATCTTTCATTAAAATTAACGATTATATATATTTAATAATTAATAAGGCGAATTTTATTTACTTTAAG
This sequence comes from Niebla homalea, assembly GCA_019925105.1. Taxonomy (NCBI): domain Eukaryota; kingdom Fungi; phylum Ascomycota; class Lecanoromycetes; order Lecanorales; family Ramalinaceae; genus Niebla; species Niebla homalea. Next base: position 355,111 of record JAHGAU010000020.1, read on the forward strand.
GACGTAAATTATTACTTATAGAATTATTTATATACTTTTAAAATTAAGCTTATATTTTTAAATTCCGTTTATTCTTTAACGGTAAAAAAAGAATATTATAAAATTATAACGGGACCTAACTTTCATTAAAATACTAAATTATAACTTAATAAGTATACTTAAATACTTATAAAAGTTAAAAGTAATAATATCCTTAAAATATTAAATAAAAACGGGTATACTATAATTTTATTAATATAATTAAAAAATAAATTTTTATATTAATATAGCTTTATAAATTTAATATAAATAATTTAACTGATTTTTTAATAGTTCTTATTAATCTTAAAAAGCAATTTTAAAATTATATACGGTATAATAATATAAAGAAATTAACTCCGTTTTACTTAACTTTTATTATTAATGAAAATTAAAATAATATTAAAAAAGATAATAAGTTTATATTTAAAAGTAAAAGTACCAAATTAAAAGAATACCTTTATAATATTAAATATTAATTTAATGAGTATAATTATTTACGTATAAATTAACCTGGTTAACTTATTAACTTTAAACCTGATTTTATACTTAAAAGACGAATAAATAATAAGCTTAAAGATATTAAAATAAAAAAGAAAATTAATTGAACTCTTAAAAAATCCAGAAACTTTAAATTTAAATAAAATAATTTATTTATATTGGCTCGAAATAATAATAATAATTTTAATATATTTAATATAAAATAAGAGTTTTATATATTATAATTATTATAAATTTTAAATTATAACTTAAGCTTTTATATTTATAATAAAACGATAAAAAACCGATTTATTAAAGAAATAAATAAAAAGAATAATATTATTATCGTTAAGAATAATAATTTTAAAATTATTATTTATAATAAAATTAAAATAAATATCGATACCCTTAAAGGTAATAATTTTATTATATTTTATAACGTTACGTATATATTTAACTTTATAATTAACGTCGTATTTAATATTATCCTTATAAATAAGGGTATTTATTTTAATATTAAACGTTATTATTTTTATAGTAATAAATAAATAAGAATATTAATTAAAAAAATTAATAAATATTATATACTTAAGAATAATATTAAATAACTTAACGTAATATTTATAACCGGTAAATTTATTGTTAAATTAGTAATTATAAGTTAATAGTATTAATTCCTTATATATATTATTAATAAAGGAATATAATATTTTTAATAAGTAATTAAGGGGGTAAAGATTATTAACGATATTAAAGCTTTAAATATAAGTAATTATAAGAATTATATTTTATTAAAAACTTACCGGATCGTATCGAAATCCTTATATAAAATAAAAATATTAATAAAGCCTTTCTTTTAAATTATTTATAACCTTATATAAATAAGTATAATAATAAACCGGGATTAATAAATATTATATATTATTTACTTTAAATATTATTTTTAAATAATATATATTTATAAATATAAATTTAAAGTAATAAATATCCTATAGAAGGCTATTAAAACGATTAAAATATGATATTATTATAATATAGCTTTTATTTAATTAAACGGAGAAATATCCTTAAGATTTAAATTTAATAATTTTATTAATAAACTTAATATTATTTTTAAATCGTTAATACTATATACCGCCGTATAAAATAACTATTTAAAACGAAAAAATGGTTTATTAATTATAAAAGTAAAAGTTATAAAACTATAAGTAAAACTTTTTTAATTCTTATAATTATAAATTATATAAACGGCCGGTTTCTTATAAATTGGATATTAATAAGAAAACATTTATAAACTATATTATTTAAGAAGGTTATTAACTTAAAGTTAAACTTTTAATACCTTAAATAATATAACTATAAAGTTTATTTACTTAATAAGCCGATCCTTAAAAAAGAGAAATTAATAATAAGAATATATATTAATTTTTTTATTAACTATAATAATATTAATATTTATAATATATAAATATTTAATTAAAAGAAAATAATTTATATAAGGAACGTTTTCTTTAAAGAGAATAAGTTTTATAAAATTAATAAAATTAACTTACTTTAACTTAAAAAAGAACCGTTTTTTTATTTAATTAATATCTTAAAAATAAATATATCTTATATTATTATTAAGTTATTATTAGATAATAAAGAAAAGGAGGAATTTATAAATAATACCGTTAACTTTATATAAAAGGGAAAAGAAAAAGAATAATAAAAGGATTATTTATCCTTATTAACTTTAATATTAATTAATTATAATATTATATTTAAAAATAATAATAAAGATAAAGACAATAACAATAACGGCAATAATAACAATAGCGGTAATAAATTATTAAGTTTATTATTAAATTCATTATTAGTTTCATTAATTTTATTAACTTTAAAGCAAAAAAAGAAAAACAATAATAAATCCGACTTTAATATAAATAATATTATTAAAAGAAAAAGAGTTATAAAAGGTATAAAGAAAGTAAACTATATTATAGTTTTTACTTTAATTATAAATAAATTAAAACTATTATATTATATAGTATTTATTGCTTTTTTATTATCTTATAAGTTCTATAAAAAAGACGAAAAGCTATCTCCTTTTTTATTAAAAATAAGTATATTCCACTATAATACCTTATTTATTAAATTAAAATACTATTATTATATATTAAAATTTTTATATATTACGGGTTTTAAGTTAATAATTGAAATAAAGCTTAAAGCTCTTAAAGAGAAAAGTATATAAGAAAAAATCTTAATTAAGTATATTAAAAAAGCGGATAAAATATTAATATTTATTATTTAAATATTTAAATATAAATTTAATAATAAAAAATATCTTACCAAGTATAAAACGAGACTTTATATAAAGGGTAATTTATAAAAAACCGATTAAGATATATTTATTATTACTTTAATAATTAAAGTTCTTAGGGTACTTATAATTATAATAACCGTATTTAATTTAAATATAAGATAATAGGACGCCGTTAATACGTTTATAAATAACGAAATAAACGAATTTATATATATTAAATTATTAAAAGGATATAAAAATAAAGGCTTATTCCTTTTACTTTAAGCTTTATATAAGCTTAAATAATTACCGGCTTTATAGTTTAAAAATCTCTTAAAAACCCTAATAAATTTAAGCTTAAAATAAATCCCGGAAATCGAATATTTCTTTATTAATAATTATATAATAGTCTTCTTCTTTATAAATAATATCGTTATTATTTATAATCGTAAGTATAATTAAAAAGTAAATAACTTTTAAAGTAAATTCTTTAAAATTTATAAAATAAAAAACCTAAATAAAATAAAGTAATTCTTAAGCATAAAAATAATATAAAATTAATTAAATTAAGAAATCCGTTTATTTTAAAATAACTATATCGATAAGCTTATAATAAAATTCAATATTATAATAAATTATACTCTTAAAATACCTTTACGGAATACTGAATTTCTTATTAAAAATACCGGGTAAGCCTTACCTTAAAAGATTTATATATATTAATAATTTATCGGCTTTATTAACTTTATAGCCGTTATTATAAGGACGGATATTACGTATTTAACGTCTAAGTTATCTAAGTTCCTTATAAATCCGTTAAAATAATACTTAAAAATAACTATAAAAATATTATAATACTTTATATATATTAAGTACTATATTATCGTATATAACGCGAAAATCATTAATCCGTATATCGTTTTTAAAATATCCTTAAATACGTTATTTATTAACGATCTTAAGATATAATATAACTTATAAAGTTATATTTTTAAGTTCTTTAAGTACTTAATTAATTAAAAAGCAATAAAATAAAAAATTATAATAATAAGTTTTATTAAAACTAAGCTTTTTAGTTTTATTTTTATAATAAAAGAATTAATATAATAAAATTATTTCTTTAAGTTAATTATATTAAATTTATTTTATTTATTAAAAATCGAATATAATAATACTTAAATAATCCATATAATTTAAGGGATAAATTTTTAATTTATTATAAAACTCCGCTATATAAATATATATTATTATTAATTACGATAAAAATATTAAAAGAAAATAATTAATATTAAGTATATATTTATAGTAAAAATATTAGCGGACGGCCTTATAAAAGCCTTATTATTATAAAAATATAAAGAATTTATAAGATTTTTAAGTCTTAAAAACAATAAACCTTAAAATCCTATATTATAAAACGACTTAATAAAACCCCGGAAATATCGTTTTTAAGAGATTTAATTTTTAAAAATTACGATTATAAACCGGGTATATAATAATCTTTCCGGGTTTATTTATTTTTACGATTTTATTAATTTTAACGTTTCTCGGTATATACTTAATAATAATTACTTAAGAAAATTACTTAAATTAATACTTAGAGCTTAATTAAGTATATATAAAGTTCCAGAGTAACTTAAAATATAAAAGTTTTATTATTATTATTACTCTTAAGGTTATTAATTTTTCTTAACTTTTTAATTTCTTAAACGTTAAATTTAAGCTATATTTTTTATTTATAATAATTACGGTATATTAATAATTAAAAAATAACCATAATAAGGGTATTTAAGATCTATATTATTATTATATTAATATTACGATCTTAAAAGGATATATCAGCCTAAGTATAAGCATAATAATAATATTATATAAAGTATTATTAAGTTATTATATGACGGTATTAAAATACTATTATAGCGCGTATAGATATTATTACCTAGCCGTATATCTTATATTACCTAAATATTTCATATAAATAGCACTATGCTTCCTAGATAGATTATATATAATATATATATATATCATCCACTCTCATGCGTCCTCACGTCTGACACGATTAAACCGTTCATCGCGATTATAGTTATTAATAGCTTACTCTATATAAGGTAATAAATTTAACGGTTTTAAGTAAATGGGTTAATTATAGGTACGGTATTGCTTATATTATGTTATCTGTTAGATCCGTACTTAAATTATAAAATAATCTGTATCGTTATTAAAGAATAATAAATACTTTATAAGAATAACTTAAATTTAATAAAGATTAGCTATGATCCTTCTTTTAATATATATCCTAAACGCTTAATAAAAGTTATAACTTACCCGATAAACGCTATTACGGGCTTTTAGTCTAAGGCGTCTTTATGTATATTTCATTTAATTAAATTATCTAAATATTTACTAATTCGGTATTTTAAACCGAGAAATAAGTGCGTTATAAAGGGAAGCTATTAACGGTAAATAAAAGTTAAGGCCTTACGTTTATTACTTAAGAGTTTAAATATTTTTAGTTATAAACTTTATTTAATCCTGAAGGGTTTATAAAGTTAAGAACTATATGGTTTTTAATAAGCTTATTACTTTTTACCTTGGCAAAGGTCTTAATTCTATTAATAAACGTATAAACGTTATTAGTACCGTTAAAGTATCCAAGCTCTTTGTCACGGTGTGAGGACTGCGATGCTGGTAGCCAAGAGCCCAGTTAGTACGCTAGGCCCAATCGAGCCTAGCGTATGCCCTCCGCACACTTGCATACATGCATACTGTACCATAGATTTCTCTTCATAGTTGAAATTCAGTCATATTCACCCTTACCCTTACTGAGTCCCTAACACTCTTGAACGTGGAAACGGTCCTTCTTTAAGGTTATTAATATAAATATCTCTTTTTAACTTTAACTTGATTGACGGTAAAAGCTTTTATTAACATCATTTTTACTTTTACCCCTTTAAAGGTAAGCGTTTAGCTTCAAGCTTAATAACTTTATTAATAAGTTTTTTATTAACTTATTTAAGTATATTAAACCTTTTTGTCAGCCAGCAGGCAGGAGTGTTATTAAGGCTTTATGTAAGCATTGTTAAGAGGCTCTTATAACGCGTATACATATGAGCACCTGCCGGTACATCTGGTACCAATACGGGTATATCATGCAGACTTATCCTGCCTTCTTTTATATACTTAAATAGTTTACTTAATTAAGGCATATATATACCTATATGCTATCTTACAGTTATAAGCCCAATTACGTATACCTCTATAACGTATACTATATTTATTTATTCATTTAATTAAATAATCAAGCCGTAATATTCACCGAAGTCGAGTTTAATTCACATTAAAAAGGCCTTTATAAAGGGTATTTATGAGTACCGGTAACAAAATAAGGATTAAGCTTATCTTATAAAAAGGGTAGGATTCCTTTTTAAAATGTGTTTATTAAACTTCTTTAACCGTTAAAATAAATAAAATAAACGTTAAGTTTATAATAATAAAAAGTTAAAATTAATAAATCATTATTATCCGTAATAAAATAGTTAAATATATAATTTGAAATTAATTTAATTTAAACGTTATTATTAAATTAATATCCTTAATAAAATTAATGATTTTATTATTAATTATTATTCCTTTAAATAATATAAAAAAAGAAAAGCCGATATCCTTTAAACGTATAAAGTAATTAAAAAACAATATTAAAAGTAAGAGTTTAAATAAAAGGAATAATATAGGTTTTTAAATAAAATTATAAACTATATTGATAATATAATTATTATTTTAAATATTATTTACCTTTAAAAGGTCGAACTTTATTTATAAAACATATTTAAAGTCTTAAAGTAATAACTTATATTTATTAATATAATAAACTTATTACCTTAAATATTTAATAAAAATATTTAAGAATAAAAATAAAATTAATAAGTTAATAAAATATTAAAGTATAACTTAATAAATAAAATTAAATTTAAAAAGGAATATATTTTGAAAGAAATTATATATATATATAAATAGTATTTTTTAATTTTCTTATAATAATTAAGAGAACGATGATGGCGACGAATAACGGGACCCCAGAGGTTAGAAACGATGCACGTATATATAGCTTAAGTAATAATAAGAATAATACCTTAAATACAATAAGCGGAAGCGGAATAATAATAAAGGTAAAAAAGGAGGAAGGCTAAACGGCTTAAGTTAATAGGAACGGTAATAAGTCGTATAAACGACGCGATAAATACAAGATAAAAAGGTTTTAAATTAAATAAGGAGCTTATAATTAATAAAATACGCGTAAAAGAATATATATAATATATAAAAATATTATTATAAAGGGTAATAAATAAAAAGCGGAAGGAATAAAGACGGTACGTAAGGATAAATAAAGGGTAAGCGGAGGCGTAAAAGGTTTTATTAAGTATATATAAATTAAGAAAAAATTAAATAAAAATAAAAAGATATTAAATAAATAAAAATAAATTATAAAAAAAAATTATTATTAAATACGCAGGGGAAAAATAAAAAAGAAAGAAATAATAAAAGCATTAAAAAGCCTTTTTATAATTATATAAAAAGATATTACATTAAATATATAACCGATATTATAAATTAGGTTATAAGGAGTAAAAGACTTTTACGTAAATACGGGGAGAAGTTTAAAAGAATTAAAAAGGCTATATAAAGCTTAAGGGGCGGTAATAAAAACGCCGGCGGACGGAAATAAAAAAAAATAAAAAAAATACATATAAAGTAAAAGAATAACGGGGGAAACTCTAAAGAAGGGAACGGGAATAAGCTAGGTAATAAAGGCCGTAAAAGTAACGTTAACGTTAACGGTAAAAAAAATAAAAGCGGGGGAGAAAATAGCGGCGTTAAAAAAAATAAAAATAATAATTATATAATTATCGGATAAAAAAGAAAGGAGTATAATGGTAAAAATAAACCCGTTATAATTAATAAAAACGTTTAAGGTAATAAGAAAGTTATTAATAGACCAGATTATTATAATACGTAAATTATAAAACGGAGATATCCTCCTTAATATAGTTTTATTAAAAATAAAAAAGGGGCTAAAAAAGTCAAAAAGATAAACTAATAAAAAAAGGTATAAAACGGCAAAAATATTAAGGTAATCCTTTATTACCGTAGTAAATAGGATATATTTAATAAAATTTATAAAAAAAGAAGAAGAAGCTACTTTAAAATAAATAAAAAAAGAAAATATAATTTTTTACTTTAGGTTAAAGATTATTAATTATAGTCTCCCCCTTATAATAAAAAGGTTAAATGCCTTTAATTATATAAAAAGATACTTTACGGTTATTTTAAGCGTAACGTTAATAAGGATATACAATAATATCCTTAATAAAGGGGTAATAAAAGGTAAATTTTTTAGATTAATAAGACCTTAAAACCGGACAGCGGATATTTATTAATGCTTTAAATATTAAAGGTATAAATATATTATTACGAAATACCTTAATAATATAAAATACACGGTATATATTAAAAGGTATAATACGTATAAATATACTAGCTTAATAATAAAGGGCTTAATAAAGAATACGTTAAAATGCGCGGCGTATAATAATAATAACTATTTAACGTAAAACTTATAATATATAATAAAAGTAAAGGAGACTTAAAGTAAAAAAATTAAAATAACAATTAAGGTTTAACGCTATAACTTATATAAACTTAAACCGGTAAAGTAATTAAAAACGGTCTTAAGATATAAATAAAGCTTATTAAATGAAAAAAGGTAAAGTATAATAATTAATAATATAAAAAAAAGGAAACTTATAATAATATTAACCCTTAAAGCTGGCCGCTTAATTAAGATTATTATCGTAATAAAAAGATTAAAATAAATAACGCTTAATTTTAAAAAAAGATTATTTATATAAATAAAAATTAATAAAGAAAGCTTAACGGATATTAATATTTAATATATTTACGCTTTTAAAAGTAATATAATATAACTTACATAAAGAAACAGTTAAAGCTATAATACCGATATTCAAATTTAAAGAAATAAAAAATATCGATATTATAGCGATATAAAAGCCATTATATAATTTATATACTTATTTTTTAATTAACCCAGGAGATAATTTTTACTTAACCTTTAAAAGTAATAAAATAATATAAATATACTTTTTATTAATAAAAAACTAAATATAAATAATTAAAACGTTATTTATTACGGAAAGAATTTATATATACTCCGGATTATATAAAAAAAGGATATTAAGGGTAACTTAAATATTTATAATACGTATAATCCGTTACCGGTTAATAAGAAGGAACCCTTTATAATCCCGTTACTTAAGGATATTATAATTATATTTAATAAGTACCTTTTAATAAAGGATTTTAATCTTTATTATATTTAATAGAATAAAGATAATTATATAATTAATTATACTAAATTTAAGGAGCTATTAATAATTATTATATAGTTTAATTTTACGTTATTAACGTTAAAAAAAAACTATTATATAAGAAAGCCGTAAACTTAAAATTATAATTGATTTAATATTTAATTTAAAAAATATTATTAACTCGGTTATAATATACAGACCCCGAGAGAACCTAAAATATAATTTAAATTACGTCCCGATATAAACGACCTTAAACTGGTCCGTTAATATAACGCCGCCCTTACCATTTAAATAAACGTAAAAAACGGCTAAGGAAATTAAAATATTTATAAAAACGGTAAAAATAATATTTTAATTAACGGAGCTCCCCCGGCTTAATAGTAAAAAACAGATTAACCGTTTTATAAAACGGATAATAAAGGCTTTAAACGAAGTAATTAACGTTATAATCTTAATAATAAAGCCGTCTTAAAGAGTTAAAATTTATTAAAATAAAAAATATATAAAAACAATTATAAAAGTAAAAATACTTATAAAATAAATTATTAAGTATAAAAACCGAAAAACGCTTTAATAGTTAAAGGAAGCTTAAAAAAAAAAAAGAGAATTATCCGGAAAATTAAGTAAACGTACTTTTAGGTTATAATATATAATTCAGCGGTTTCCCCTTATAGTATTTAAAAGCTAATAAAATATAATAAGGAATAAAGTAAGAAATTTAAATTTATCTTTAAGTTTTTACCCTTAAAAAGACTAAATAATATAATAATAAATACCTTTAATAATAAAATTAAGGCTCTTAAAAAAACCTTCTTTCCCCCGTTACCGGAAGTTAACTTAATAAATATTAATAATACGGTATATCTTAAATTAATAATAATAAATAAAATAATAATTTAAAAAATAATAATTAAAGTAATTAATAAATTAAAGAAGGATAAAGCCTCTAGACCCAATAATATATCAAATAAATTCCTATTTATAATAACGTTATTATTTAAAAAGGTCTTTATTTATTTATTTTAAGCTTATTTTAATATAAGATATTATTTTTATAGATTTAAGGAGGTTAAAACGATTATCTTTAAGAAGTTAATTAAGTTAGATTACTTAAAGGTAAAGTTATATAAATCTATAATATTCCTTTATACGTTAAGGAAAACTTTAAAAATAATAATTATAAAGATTTTAAATAATTACGTAAAATAATATAAATTATTCTTTAATTAATAAATAAAAATAAAAATAAAATAATCAATAAAAACGGCTCTTAAAGGCTTAATTAATAACGTATATATAGTATAAAATTATAGAAAGAAATATATTATAAATTTTCTTTCCTTAAATATTATAAAGGTATTTAATAAGGTAAATTATTAAAAATTATTATATAATTTACAGAAAAAGAAGGTTTTATTTTTCCTTATAAATTGGATAAAAAGTTTTCTAAATAATTAAATAACGTTAATTAATTTAAAACAGAAAATAAATATATAAAACCCGCAATAATAAGGATTCCTTAAGGGTTATTTATTTCCTTAATCTTATTTTTATTTTTTAATAACCCGTTTATTAAAGACTTAATAAAGTTAAAATAAAAGGTTTAAGTAAAAAGCTTTATTAATAATATTTATTTTTTAATTTATAATATATTTACTTATATAAATTATTTAAAGTTAAAATAAGTTTATAAAATCTATTTATAATAAATAAAGATATATAAAACTTAATTCGCTTTATTTAAGTATAAACTTATTTATATAATAAAAAGCTTAAAGCTATATAATATAATAATTATAATAAACTTAAATAATATAATAATAAAACCGGAAATTAATATTAAAATATTTAATTTATAAATTAATAAGAAATTGGATTAAAAAAATTATATAAGAAAGGTTTAAAAGAAAATAATTTTATAAGAAAAAAGCTTTATTTATTTTATAATATTAACGTAAAAAATTACCTTATAAAAGGTTAAAACCGTTTATTAAATGATTATAAAGTTTATAATAACGTATATAATAGTTATTTAATACGTATTTAAAAATACGCCCGGATATAAAAAAAAGCCCGTTTAATAATTATAGAAAATTTAAAACCGATACTTAAAAGTAATAAATAAAGTATATAAAATAATATTTATCTTAATATTAAAATCCGAAGTTTTTATACTATTAATAAAATTAACCTTAAATTAAATAATTACTTAAATAAAACTTAAAAAAATATAAACTTAATTACGTTAATAAAAAATAAATATATTTATTAAAACTATAAAAGGCCTTAAATAAAAAAGCGTAAAAAAATAATATTTATTTTCTTTACAGAAGTTAAATTAAAATAAGTTAAAAAAAAGATTAACCTAATTTATATTTAAAAAGTTAACGTAAGAATATATAAACTTTTATTTAAAGTAAAAGTAATAGAAAAAAAGAAAATTATAAAAATAAAATTAATAGCGATTACTTTATAAACTATAAAGAAATAAATAAAGCGTTAATATAAATATAAAAAATTAATCTTTTAAGGGCGATAATACCCGGTATTAAATAATAATAAGGTTATTAATAAATATTTCCGGCATTATAAAATTATAAAAAAAAAGCAATAACGTATTAATAATTTAATTCCGGATAAATAAAAACGGTTTAACTTACTTCCTCTTTATTATATACGTTAATAACCGGATTAACGTTAATTATAAATATAAATAATAAAAGTAAAACGTTATATACGTATTAATCTTTTATTTATTATTTAAAAAGCGTAAATTAAAATTAATTAAAAAAATAAAAATTAACAATTATTATTAAATACTTATTAATAAAAAGGGTATTAAAGCGGCCGTTAAATTTATAATAATTATAGGTTTATTATTATAATTTAATTTAATTAAAAAAATAAATAAAGTAATTAAGGATTTAATTAAGAAACCTTACCGTTAACTTAAAAATAAAAAATAACGGCAAGAAAATTATACTTAATAAAAAACTAAAGGGACTATAAATACCAGAGCGGTATAAAAAACGATATTATATCGGTTAATAAAGTTATATAAATAAAATAATAATAATATACGTATCGGTAAAAATATTTAATAATATAATCGGAATTTTAAAATTTTAATATTAAATAAACCCGTAAAATAACGGAAAAACAATAAATTTAAAAATAACCCTTAAATAAATTTAATTATAATATTATAGGTTTTCTTAAAAAAAATATATAAATAAATTCTTACTTTCTGGACGGCCGTAAATACTTTTAACCCTTAAGACGTAAGTAAAAACTGGGTAAATACCGGTTTTTATTTTTAACGTTATAAATATCAGGTTTTTTACGGTTATTAATAAAATTAAATAGCCGAGTATTAAGGAACGCCGGAATTAACTAAACTAGATCCGTAGTATAAATCAATCAATCAATCAATAATAATTAAGAAATATATATTAATATTAATAAAAATTCGTAAATATTAGTTCTGAATTATTAATAATAATAAAATTTTTTTATTTAAAATAATAAAATCTTTTAAATAATATAAAAGGTTAAGAAACGTTAAAATCTTTAATAATTCTAAATTTAATTTTTAATGTAGAAGTTAAAAAAATTTAAATTAAAAAAACTTTTAGTAAAATAAAAATAAAAAGAAATTCTTAAATATTTTTATAGCTTAAAATATTATTAATATTAATATAATTATCTTAAAAACGATAAAGTTAAAAAATAAGACATTTTAAGTTTCATCTAATTATTAAAAGGAAAATTAAAAAAATTTAAAAAATATTATATTTAAGAAAAAAGTTAATATAAATAAACCTTAAAAGGAAAATAAGGTTATAAGAAGGAAGTAACCTTATAATTATTAATAAAGGTAATATTATTATTACCTTAATTAAAAATAGGGGCTTTTATAGTCCTTTTAACTTTAAGTTCTTCATTATCTATTATTAATATAAGTTTTAAATCATTATAATTATTTAATTATTATTTAGTAAATTATATTTATAATAAAATAATAAAAAGTAAAATCAATTAAAAAAAAATATTAATAATATAATTATATTCTTAATGATAGAACGTTTACCTATTATTATATATAGATAACTTAATATCTATATTTTTAATTTAAAAAATATAAATATTATAAAATTAAAAAATATGTTTTATATTTTAAAATTTTATATTGATATTATTAATAATAATTTTTTATCTAAAAAGGGTATATATTTTAATTTAAAATATAATTGATTTCATAATAATAATCAGATAATAATATATATTTTAAAGAACGGTTTTTTTAATTTCTTAAAGATAATATTAAATCGATACTTATATTTATAATAACCTTATCAAATAACGTTAAGTTAAAAATAATAATAAAATAATATTAATTCCTTATTTATATTAATAATAATATTATTTATTATTTTATAAAAGTTATTAAAAAGGTAAAGATTATCAATAAATGAAAGGTATTATATATAAATAAATATAAAATATATATTTTATTAAAGGTATATTAAATCGTATTACCATTACTTTATAAAGCGGATAAGTTAAAAAAAAACTATTTTTTTTAAAATTATTTATAATTTAATATAATAATAATTAAGTTTAAATAAATATTAATAAATACTTTGTATTGTTTATTTTAAAATAAACTTTTAAATAATATATATTTATTAGTATAAATTTAAAGTTATAATTATCTTGAAAAAGCTATTATTATTATTTGAAAAAAATTAATTATTAAATAATTTTTATATAATTTAATATTAAAAAAAATTTAAGTAATAAGTTTATAAATCTTTATTTTAAGATAAATATCATTTAAAAAAATTCAATTTTAAATACGTTAACTTAAAACGGATATTTAAAATAAAACGGAAAGATTATTTTAATTAAAATAAAAACTTTATAGATTAAAGTTAATTTATTAACATATTTATAACTTTAAATTATTTAATTAATAAAGTTTTTTATAAATCGTATATTAATCGAGAATATACTTAAAAAATATTTAAAAAAAATTATTCAATAAACTTTAATTTTAATTATTTAAAAGCTGTTAAATATAAAATATATTTGCGAAATAAATTTATTTTATATAAAAATAAGTTAATTTTAAAAATTTATTTTAAATTTCTTATAAAATATAAAAATATTAATATTTATAATATTTAAGTTTTTAATTAATAAAAAATAATTTATATGAAAAACGTTATTTTTAATAAAAAAGACCTTTATAATTTAAGGGAAATTAATATTACTTAATTAATTAAAGAATTATTTCTTAATATTATTTTTAATATTTTAATTTTAAACCTTTTTTATATCGTTATTTAAGTTCTAAATAACTTTAATATGAATAATAATAAAAATAAGGAAATATTAAAGGAATTATTAATATGAAAAAAGAAAAAGAAAAAAATATAAATAAAATATTTATTATTCTTCTTATCTTTATTATCTTTAAAGGGTAATAAAACCTTTCCTTTTAATAATATTAATGATTATAATAATAAATTATAATAATAATCATAATAAATACTTATTATTAAGTGAAAAAACTTAATAAGTAAAGGATTTTATTAATATAAAAAAAATATCCTTAATTGATTAATTAATTGATTAATTGATTGATTGATTTATACTACGGGTCTAGTTAAGTTAATTCCGGCGTTCCTTAATACGCGGCTTTTTAACCTTATTAATAACCGTAAAAACCTGATACTTAAAACGTTAAAGTAAAAACCGGCGTTTACCAGGCCTTTACCCTCTATCCCTTAAAGTAAAGGATATTAACGGCCGTTTAAAAAGTAATAATCCATTTATATACTTCTTATATTCCAATTTTCTTAAGAAAATCTATAATATTATAATTATATCCTTATAAAAATTATTTTTAAACTCGTTGCTTTTCCGCTCCTTTATATATTTATATTATCTTAATCTTATATAATACCTTTAAATATTTTTATTAATATTTACGCGCTTAATATATACCCCTTTTATATTATTATTATTATTAACTTTTTTAAAAACTTTTAATAAGTATTTATTATTATATCCTTATAGTTATAAAAGATATTTTCCGGCTTATATAATTAATATAATTGGTTTCCGCTTTTCTTTTTTTTCCTTAATCGGTAACGGGTTTTCTTTATAAAATTTTTAATAACCTTATTTATTTTTATAATAAGGTTAAACTATAATAATAATCCGGTAAATATTATAAACTTAATAATTATCCGGATACTTTATTTTATAGATAATATTTAACGGTAATTATAAGTATTAATTTTTACGATAAGTCTTAACTTAACTTCCGTAAATAAAAAATAAAAAATAAAAATATATATAATATTTTACTTCTTTTATCCGTATTTATATCCGGTATTTATTTAACTTTTAATATATATAATAAATAAGAAATGAGTTAAACCGTTTTTATCCGTCTGGAGTTAAATTATTAATATATTATTATCCTTTCTTATAATATTATAATAACGGAAATATTTATTAATAATTTTTTTATCGTTAAAAACTAGGTAATAATAACTTTAAAATATAAAGTCTTTATATTTCCGTTAACGTTTAATTTATTTTATTATAACTTATAAAATAATCGTTATAGTTTTTACTCTTTAAATCCCCTTAATTTCGGTTTTTTTAAGTTTAACGGAAATTTATACCCGCTTAAGTTAATTTCCGGAATATCGGTAAAATTAACTTTTTCTTTACTTATTTTTACTTTATTTTAATAAAAAAAAAAAGATAAATATTTTTAATTTATTTTCTTTAACTTTAAGCTTATTAAGATTTTAATGGATCCGCCCGTTTCCTATTATTATAATTAAGTATATATATCTTTTTAACCTTATTTAAATAATTATTTAATTTAATAAGATTTTAATTAACGGTATAAAAACCTTAAACTTTAATACCGGAATAAAGGTTACTTTATAGGTACCGTTAACTATTTTTAAATACCGATTCTAAATTTTCTATAATATTTAAATAAGCTTTTTCCTATATCCCGGAGTACCTTTAAATATATATTAAATAGCTATAACGTATATTATAATTAACTTTATTATAGCCTAATAAATAATCCGGGTTTTCTATAATATAGCTTTCTATATCGATATAATAAAATAAGTAAAGCCATTTTTTTATAAAGTTATCTTCTTTTAAACCTTTTTTATATAATTTTTTAATCGAGTTTTTTATTTACTTAAAGGTTAAGGACTTTAATATTGGTATCCGGCTTTACTATAACTTTACTTAAGTTTATTATAGCTATTATATTGATTGATTGATTGATTTATACTACGGATCTAGCTAAGTTAATTCCGGCGTTCCTTAATATTCGGCTATTTAACCTTATTAATAACTATAAAAAACCCGATATTTATAACGTTAAGAATAAAAACCGGTATTTATCTAGCCTTTACTTACGTTTTAAAAGCTAAGAGCATTTATGGCCGTTTAAAGAGTAAGAATTTATTTATATGTTTTTTTTAAGAAAACCTATAATATTATAATTGAATTTATTTAAGGGTTATTTTTAAACTTATTGCTTTTCCGTTATTTTACGGATTTATTTAATATTAAAATTTTAAAATTCCGATTATATTATTAAATATCCTTATTAATATATATATTATTATTATTTTATTTATATAACTTTATTAATTAATATAGTATTATTTTTTATACCGCTCTGGTATTTATAGCCCCTTTAGTCCCTTATTAAGTGTAATTTTTCCGTTATTACTTTTTACCCTTAGGTTAACGGTAAGGTTTCTTAATTAAGTTTTTAACCACTTTATTTATTTCTTTAATTAAGTTAAATTATAATAATAAACCCGTAATTATTATAAATTTAATAACCGCTTTAATATCCTTTTTATTAATAAGTATTTAACGATAATTATTAATCTTTACTTTTTTAATTAATCTTAATTTACACTCCTTAAATAATAAATAAAAGATTAATATATATATAACGTTTTATTTTTATTATTTATATTTATAATTAACGTTAATCCGGTTACCGGCGTATATAATAAAGAGGAAATAAATTAAGCCGTTTTTATTTATTTAAAGTTAAATTATTAATACATTATTATTTTTCCTTATAATCTTATAATATTAAAGATACTTATTAATAATCTTATTATTATTTAATATTAAATACCCTTACCCTTAAGGGATTAATTCTTTATATTTATATTAATACTTTATTTACCTCTTTATAATTTATAGGATAATCACCGTTAATTTTATTTTTATAGTTTTTTTCTTTTTTATTACTTTTACTTTTAATAAAAATTCATATACTTTTACGTTAACTTTTTAAATATAAGTTAAATTAATTTCTTTTTTAATTTACTTTCATTTAATTTCCGTAAAAAGGATAAATACTTTTTTTTTTACGTTTTTTTTATTTAAGGCCTTTTATAGTTTTAATAAATACGTTCATTTCCTATTAACGTAATTAAGTTCGTACCTTTTTTAAATTTTATTTAAGTAATTATTTGATTTAAAGTTAACTTTATTAATAATATAAAAACTTCGGATTTTAATATTAAAACGGGAATCGTTTTATATACTTTATTTATTACTTTTAAATATTAATTTTAAATATTTTATAATTATTAAATAAGTTTTTTTTTATATTTAAGCGTACCCTTAAGTACGTATTAAATAATTATTACGTACGTTAATATAAATTTTATAATTGTTTAATAAATAATTCTAATTTTTTATAAGGTAATTTTTTACGTTAATACTATAAAATAAATAAGGCTTTTCTTTTATAAAATTATTTTTTTTTAAACCTTTCTTATATAATCCTTTTAATCTAATTTCTTATTAGTTTATAAATTAAATATTTTAATATTAATTTCCGGTTTTATTATTATATTATTTAAGTTTATTATAGTTATTATATTATATAACTTTAAGCTTTTTATTATATAAATAAGTTTATATTTATACAGAACGAATTAAGTTTTATATATTTTTATTTATTATAAATAGATTTTATAAGCTTATTTTAACTTTAAATAATTTATATAAGTAAACGTATTATAAGTGAAAAAGTAAATATTATTAATAAAGTTTTTTATTTAAACTTTTTATTTTAATTTTATTAAGTTTTTAATAAACGGGCCATTAAAGAATAAGAATAAAATTAAAAAAATAAAAAACCCTTAAGGAATCCTTATTATTGCGGGCTTTATTGTATTTATTTTTTATTTTAAGTTAATTAACGTTATTTAATTACTTAAAAAACTTTCTATTTAATTTATAAAGAAAAATAAAACTTTTTTCTTTTATAAATTATATAATAACCTTCGGTAATTTACTTTATTAAACGCCTTTATAATATTTAAAAAAAAAAGATTTACGATATAATTCTTTTTATGGCTTTATACCGTATATACGCTATTAATTAAGCCTTTAAAAACTGTTTTTATTAACCGTCTTTTTCTTGTTTTTATTTATTAATTAAGGAGTAATTTATATTTTTCTATGTAATTACTTAAAATCTTTATAATTACCGTTTTTAAAGCCTTCCTTAACGTATAAAGGAATACTATAAATCTATATAACTTTACCTTTAAATGATTTAATTTAATTAATTTCTTAAGGATAATTATTTTAATTTCCTTAAATTTATAAAAATAATATTTTATATTAAAATAAACTTAAAATAAATAAGTAAAAACCTCTTTAAATAATAACGTTACTATAGATAAGAATTTATTTAATATACTATTAAGTCCGAAGGCCTTATCCTTCTTCGGTTTATTAATTATTTTAATTATTATTTTTTAAGTTATTATTTTATTTACTTTTATTAATTTAAGATATACCGTACCGTTAATATTTATTAAGTTAACTTTTAATAATAGGGGAAAAAACGCCCCTTTAAGAGCCTTAATTTTACCGTTAAAGGTATTCGTTACCGTACCGTTTAATCTTTTTAAAGATAAAAACTTAAAAATAAATTTAAGTTTTTTACTTTATTCTTTATTATATTTTATTAGCTTTTAAATATTATAAAGGGAAACCGTTAAATTATATATTATAGTCCGGAAGTACGTTTATTTCATCTTCCGGATAATTTTCTCCTTTTTTTCTTAAGCTTCCTTTAACCGTTAAAGTATCTCCCGGTTCCTATATTTAACAGCTTATTTTATAAGCGCTTTTATTTTTATAATTACCTTTATATACTCCTTGTTTTAATAAATTTTGGCTCTTTAAAACGGCTTTATTATTAAGATTATAATATTAATTACTTTATTTAAAGTTTTTATTACCTACTTTATAAAACGGTCGATTTATTCCTTATTATTAAGTTAAAAGAGCTTTATTAATTAAGATATTACTTTTACTGCCTTTATAAATACTTTAACTTCCTTAACCGTTTTTTATACTTATTTAAACGGTAAAAACGGAGTCGTATTAACGGACCAGTTTAAAATCATTTATATTGGGACGTAATTTAAACCGTATTTTAGGTCCTTTTAGGGTCCGTATATTATAATTAAGTTAATAATACTTTCCGAGTTAAATATTAAGTTAATTATAATCCTAAGTTTACGGCTTTTTATATAATAGCCTTTTTTAACGTTAATAATATAAAGTTAAATTATATAATAATTATTAATAGCTCCTTAAATTTAATATAATTAATCGTATAACCGTCTTTATTCTATTAAATATAATAAAGATTAAAGTCCCTTATTAAAAGGTACTTATTAAGTATAATTATAATATCCTTAAGTAACAGGATTATAAAGGGTTTTTTCTTATTAACCGGTAACGGATTATACGTATTATAAATATTTAAATTACCCTTAATATCCTTTTTTTATATAATCCGGAATATATATAAATTCCCTTTATAATAAATAACGTTTTAATTATCGATATTTAACCTTTTATTAATAAAGAAATATGTTTATATCGTTTTATTATTTTTAAAGGTTAAATAGAAACCATTTCTTAAGTTAATTAAAGAATAAATATACGGATTATATAATGGTTTTTATATTATTATAATATTAATATCTTTTATTTTTTTAAATTTAAATATTAATATTATAGCTTTAATTACTTTTTTACGTACGTTATATTATATTACCCTTAAAAGCGTAAATATATTAAATATTAACGTCCGTTGGGCTTTTTTCGTTAACTTTTATTTATATAAATAGTCTTTTTTTAAGGCCGAGTATTATTTATTTTAATCTTTTTATTATAATAATAATCCCGGTCGGGCGGCCGGCTTTAAGGATTAATATTATTATAAGCTTCCTTTTTTTTACGTTATCGGTTATTAGGTTTTACCCTTTTTTATTTAATAAACTTTATTTACGTTTTAAAACCGTTTTTAATTATTTTATTAATTTAAATTTATATAAATTATAACGTTAAACCTTAATCGTTATTTTAATCTCCTTACGTTGGGTTTCCTTTACTCTTATTATATACCGTAAGTTTTACGTTAAGTAATTATTATTACTATATGCCGCGTATTTCGGCGTATTCTTTATTAAGCTTTTTATTATTAAGTTAACGTATTTATACGTATTATACCCTTCGGTATATATTACGTACTTTATATTATTAAGGTACTTTATAATAATATGTTTATACCCTTAATATTTAAAGTATTAATAGATATCCATTATTTAATCTTAAGGTCTCATTAATTTAAAGGATTTATTCTTTATTACCTTTTTATTAAGGATATTATTATATATCCTTATTAATATTACGCTTAAAATAATTATAAAGTATTTTTTTATATAATTAAAAACGTTTAACCTTTTTATTATAAGGAGGAAACTATAATTAATAATTTTTAATTTAGAATAAAAGACCGTATTCTTTTTTTCATCTATTTTAAAGTAATTTCCCCTTCTTCCCCCGTAAATTTTATTAGGTATATCCGTTTACCGTAATAGTAAAGGATTACCTTAATACCTTTACCGTTTTATACCCTTTTTTACCGGCTTATCCCTTTAACTTCTTTAACCTTTTTTTCGCCTTTAATAAGGTTATATTAAAAAGGATATCCCCGCTTTATAATTTACGTATTATAATAATTTATTCTATTAATAGTTCTTTTATTATTTTAAACGCCTTTATTAATTATAGCGGGTTCACCTTTATTATTATATTCCTTTTTTCTTTATTTAATAGTTATATAATTATTATTTTCGCTTTCCTTAATACCGCCGTTTTCTTTTTTACCTTTATTTCCTTTATTATTAATATTAATATTACTTTTATAATTTTTATTATTTAACTTATCCCCGCTTTTTTTTTTTTTAAAGCTTTTTCCGTTACTCCCTTACTTTATACGTATCCTTTTTATTTCTTTTCGCTTTTATCCGTTAACGCCCTTATTACCGCCCCTTAAGCTTTACGTAGCCTTTTTAACTCCCTTAAATTTCTTCCCGTATTTACGTAAAAGTCTTTTATTTTTTATAACCCGATTTATAGTATCGGCTAAATCTTTAACGTAATATCCTTTTATTTAATTATAAGGAAGCCTTTTAACGCCTTTATTATCTTCTTTCCTTTTATTTTTCTTTTACGTATTTAATAATTACCTTTTTTTATAGCTTATTTTTATTTATTTAATATTTCTTTATTTTTATTTAGTTTTTTCTTAATTTATATATATTTAATAAGGCCTTTTACGCCTCTATTTACCCTTTATCTGTCTTTACGTACCGTCCTCGTCCCCTTTACCCTTTATTTATTACCTTTTATAATAATACCTTTACGTATTATATACGTTCTTTTACGCGTATTTTATTAACTATAAACTCCCTATTTAATTTAAGGTTTTTTTATCTCATATTTATCGCGTTATTTATACGATTTATTACCGTTCCTATTAACCTGGACCGTTTACCCTTCCTCCCCCTTTATTTTTATTATTATTCCGCTTCCGCTTATCGCATTTAAGGTATTATCCTTACTATTACTTAAGCTATACACGCGTATATCGTTTTTGACCTCTGGGGTCCCGTTGTTCGTCGCCATCCAATTAGCTATTATATTATATAACCTTAAGCTCTTAATTATATAAATAAGTTTATACTTATATAGCGTAAATTAAGTTTTATAAGTTTTTATTTATTAAAAATAAACTTTATAAATTTATTTTAATTTTAAATAATTTATACGTATAGAAATACTATAGATTAAGAAATAAATATTATTAATAAAGTTTCCAACTTAAACCTTTTATTTTAGCTTAATAAGCTTTTTAATTAATAAATTATTAAAAAATAAAAAAAATATAAAAAAAATAAATAATCTTTAAGGAATTTTTATTATAGCGGGCTTTATTAAACTTATTTTTTATCTTAGGTTAATTAATATAACTTAATTACTTAAAAAACTTTTCATTTATTTAATTAAGAAAAATAATATCCTTTTCTTCCTTAAGTTATATAGTAACCTTTAATAATTTACTTTATTAAAAATATTTATAATATTAAGAAAAAAAAGACTTATAATATACTTCTTCCCGTAACCTTATATTATATATATATTATTAATTAATCCTTTAAAAGCTATTTTTATTAGCCGATTTTTCCTTATTTTTATTTATTAATCGGGGAGAAATCCGTAATTTTTTATATAATTATTAAGGATTTTTATTATTATTATTTTTAAAACCTTTTTTAACGTATATAAGAGTATAATAAATCTATAAAACTTTACCTTAAAATAATCCGGCTTAATAAACTTCTTAAGGATAATCGTTTTTATTTCTTTAAACTTACGCGGGTAATAATTAACGTTAAAATATATTTAAAAGAAATAAATAAAAACCTTTTTAAACGGTAAAATTATTATTATTAAAAATCTATTAAGAATCTTATTTAATCCCGGGGCTTTATTTTTCTTTAATTTATTAATCGCTTTAATTATTATATTTTATATTATTATTTTATTTATTAATATAAGGTCAGGGTATAAAGTACTGTTAATATTATTTAAATTAATTTTTAACGGAGGAAAGAAAAATGCTCCTTTAAGGACCTTAATTTTACCGTTAAAGGTATTAATTAATATATTATCGGGTTTCTTAAGGGGCGGGAATTTAAAAATAAATTTTGATTTCCTATTTTATTTTTTATTATATTTCGTTAACTTTTAAATATTATAAAATAAAACCGTTAAGTTATATACCGTAAATTAAAAATATATTTACTTAATTTTCTTAATAATCCTCTTTTTTTTTCTTTTTAAATAACTTTTAATTAATTAAATATCTCCTGGTTTTTATACTTAAAAACCTGTTTAATTAACTTTTTTATTTTTATAATTACGGTTATATATTTTTTATTTTAATAGGTTTTAACTTTTTAAGAAAATTTTATTATTAAGATAGTTTTATTAATTATTTTATTTAATGTTTTTATTACTCACTTTATAAAGAAATCGATTTAATCTTTATTATTTAATTAAAAGAGGTCCGCGAATTATATTATTATTTTCTTTATTTTTATATAAATTTCTGTTTTTTTAACCGTTTTTTACGCCTTCCTTATTAATAATAATATAGTCATATTAACGGTTTAATCTAAGGATATTTATATCAGTATATAATCCGAATTATATTTTAAGTCCTTTTATAACTTATATATTACGACCGCGTTAATAACCTTTTCCGTATTAAAGGTTAAATTAATCGTTATTTTAAATTTACGATTCTTTTATATAATAATCCTTTATAATATTAATAATAAGAAATTAACTTAAGCGGTAACTATTAATAGGTTATCTAATTTAATATAATTTATTATACGCCCTTTTTCATTTTATATATAGTAATATAAGTTAAAATCTTTAAATAATATATATTTACTTAAAATAATTAAGACCTTTTTAAGTAATAATATAATAAAAGGTTTTTCCTTATTAACTAGTAACGGGTTATATACGTTATAAATATTAAAATCGCCCTTTAAGTCCCCTTCCCTTATAATATAAAGTATATAAAGGTTTTTATTATAATAAATAATATCCTAGTTATTTACGTTAAACTACTTATTTATAAAGAAGTATATTTTAATCGTTTTATCCCCTTTAAAGGTTAAATAAAACCTTTTTTCCGGGTTAATAAATAAATATATATATAGGCTATATAATAATTCCTATATTATTATAACGTTAATATCCTTAACTTCTTTAAACTTAAATATTAATATTATAACTTTAATTCCTTCATTATAAACGTTATATTATATTACTTTTAAAAACGTTAATATATTATATATTAACTTTTATAAAGGCTTTTTCTTTTATATTTATTTAAGTTACGGACTTCCTATTAAAGTTAAGTATTTTTTAACTTAATACCTTCTTAACTACCATTAAAGACATAGAACGGCCGGCTTTTAAAATTGGGATTATAAAAAGCTTTCTTTTTTTTACTGCTATTTACCCTTTATTATTTAATTAATTAAGCTTACGTCTTAAGGTTACCTTTAATTAATTTATTAAATTAATCTCATACGTATTCTACCGTTGGATTTTCACAGTTATCCAGGTTTCCTTATATTTAATCTCCTTAATTTTTATTATATATTTAAAATCCTATATTAAATATCCCTCCTTATTATACGTAATATATTTAAACGTACTCTTTATAAGCCCTTTAATTATTAACTTTATATATTTATAAATATTATAACCTTTAATATAAACCGTATACTTTATAATATTAAAGTATTTTATAATAATATATTTATAGCTTTAATACTTAAAATATTAATAAATATTAATTATCTTATTTTATAACCGAGTTATCTTAAGAAATCTTTTTTTAATAATCTTTTTATTTAAAATATTATTATATATCTTTATTAACGTTATACTTAATATAACGGTAAAATACCTTTTTATACGTTTTAAGGAGTTAAATCTTTTTATTATTGGCGGAAGCCTATAGTTAATAATCTTAAACTTTAAATAAAGAATTATATTCTCCTTTTTTATATTCCTTAACGTAACCTTTTTTTTAACTTCCTTAAAACGTAATAAATATATCTTATTTATTATAATAATAAATAATTACCTTAAAACTTTAACCGATTTATACTTTTTTTTATTAATTTAAATTTTAGATTTTTTTAAGCTTTCTTTTATTTTTAAAAACGTTATATTAAAAAGGATATTCTTACTTTATAGTTTACGTACCGTAATAATTTATTTTATTAATAATTCCGTTATTATTTTAAAAGTTTTTATTAATTATAATAAATTTATTTTTATTATTATATTCCTCTTTTTATTATTAAATAAATAAACCGTTATTATTTTTATTTTCCTTAATATAGTTGCCCTTTTTTTTATTATTTTTTTATTCTTTATTACGGGTACCCCCTTTATTACTTTTATTGCTTAATTCTTTTTTATTTAAGGGGCCGCCGTTTTTATACTTTTACTTTATATACTTAATTTTAAACCGCCGTTTTTACTTTTTATTAACGTTTTTATTTTTACCTTTTAAAAGCCCCGTAAGCGCTCCGTTTCCCTTAATTTTACCTTTATTTTTATATAGAAGTCCTTTACGTTTTTTAATTTAATTTATAATATCGGTTAAATTTTTAACGTAATATCTTTTTATTTTATTATAAAGAGTCTTTTTAAGGTTTTTATTATTTCCTTTATTGTTTTTTCGCTTTCCTTTATTGGGCGACGTATTATTTCCGCCTTTTATTTTTAATCTTTTAAGGTCCCGTTTTCCTTATTAATTTTATTTCCCTTTTATATACCTTTAATAGTACTTTTATTGCGGTTTTCTTACCTTTTCCCCCCGCTTATACCCTTTATTATTAGTATTATATTGGCCTTTTTACCCCTTTATTTACCTATTACCTCCGTATTATTATTACGTATTTTATACGTTTTAATATACGTATTTTATTAACCTTAATTTCCTTATTTATTTTAAGCATTATTTAACTTATTATTATTATATTACCAGTACGCATCGTTGCCGTTTCTATTAATATAAGTTATTTACCCGTTTACCACCTTATTCTTAACTATTATATTACTTTTACTTATCGCACTTAATATACTCCTCTCACTATTAGTAAAGCTATGCATATACGTATCGTTTTGGACCTCTGGGGTCCCTTTATTCGTCGCCATTCAAGAAATCAATATCCTTAATAATAACTTAAATAATAACTTTTTTAATACCTTAAAAATATTATTAATAATTAAGTGTTAAAAGAAATTTATTAATAAATTAAACTTAAAAAAAATATATTCCCGGATACTATTATACGTTAAAGAAAAAGAAAGGAAATATACGTAATAACCTTTAAGTAAATAATTAATGAAGGAAATTAAATTTTTTTTATGTTACCTTTATAATTTTTATTTTTATTTATTTTTTTTATAAAAAAAATTTATATTATTATTATTAATATTAATATTAATTTTATCTTTAATAAGAATTCAATTTTATCAGGATTATTTATTATTTAAGTTAAAATTTTATTATAGAATATTAAAATATCTTTATATAAAATGATTTTTAATAATAATAAAAGTAAAAGTTGAAACTTTATAAAGAAAAAGACTTAAACAAAAATCCTATATAAATATATTATTCAGGTTAATAAAAAGCCTATTTTTATTGTATAAATATAAAAATATAACTTTAATAATAAAACATCTCTTTTAAAATACGAATAAATTTATATATAAAAGGAAATCTTTAATATATAGTTTAAAATACGTTTATAACGATATCCATAAGTCATATATTTAAAATTATAATAATACTTACAACTATCTAAAATTTTAAGATATATTAATATAATATTATGAATACTTTTATAAATAACAATATTAATAAGTTTATTTATTTTAAATTATTAAAAGATTAAAAAAGATTAACCGTTTTATTATTTTTATTACGGATATTATATAAGTTAAAGTATTTACCGGTTTTTAACTTTTATTACTCATTAAAAGTATTTAACGAATTAAAATTAAACTACGTTATAAACGTTAAATATTTCTTTATTAATAAATATATAATATTTTTCTTTTTTATTAATAATATTATTATTATTTATAATAATTAATATATTGAAGAAGTTAATAAGTTTTAAGTCAAACTTTTTAATATTTATAAAATAAAATATATTATTTATGAAGTATAATAATTCCTTAATATCTACGTTATATATAATAAAAAGCTGCGTTAATTACGTTTTTTAAAAATAATTATATGCATAAAATTATTGTAAAATTTAATATATAAGTAATAATAAAGTAAATATAACTTTTTATAGATAATTTAAAGATTTTAATTAAAAATAATAAATAAATAATATTATAATAAATTTATATATATTGATAAATTATTAATTTTATTAACTTTTTAATAATAATAATACGTTCAAATATAGTTTTTATTTATTTAAAGTTATTAAAGTTCTTAATAAACTTATTAAAATAATATTAAAAAGTAATTAAAAAACTATATAAGGTATTTAAGATAAATAAAATATTATATTATAATATTCCGGTAAATAAGACGGGATATATTTTATAAAAAAAAACGGGATAAAAATAGAATAAAAATAAAACGGGATAAAATAAAACGGAATCGGGATTTATTAAGATCCCGTTAAGTTGAAAGAAGTATTATAAATAATATATATATTATTATACATAAATAAATTTGAAAATAAATATTTAAAAATTTAATATTAAAAATAAATTATTTATTTAATCCGATTAATCCCATTAAAACTTAAAATCTTAATATATTTTAATTTTATTTTACCTGGATAAATATAAAATAAAATAGAATTTAACTTTATTTTATTTTACGTAAAGTAAAATAAATAAATTAAAAAATAATTTTATTCCGTTCCGTTTTCCGGAATATATTATAATCTTTAATATTTAAATTAATAATCCTCGAATTATATTTATTATTTTATTAAACGCTATATTTACGGATAATCCGGAAACTTAAAAAGCTTATAAAAATATAAATATAAATCTTTAAATAATATAACATATTAAACGGTTTTTAAGTAAAAAAATATTATTATTAACTTAGTAAAAATCAAACTTTATATTATATTAATAACGGGTAAAAAATAAATATAATAAAATGAATTATTTAAAGAAATTGACTTAAACGTAAATTATAAAGGTAAAATTTAATATAATAATATATAAATAACTTAGATTTTTATAAATAATAACTTTTAATTTATTATTTAACTTAAATATATCGATATATATTATTATTAATTATATTGATAAATTTAAAATAAAAAGATTTATATTAGTTAAAGCTTAATAATTATGATTTTAATAAATAAATTGATTAAAACTTTTATGTTATAAAAATATTAAGAGTTTATATAGCTTTTAAGTTTTAAAAATAAAAAATGAAAGGAAAAACTACTTACGTAATATAACTGAATAAAACCTTAGAAACGTTATTTTTAAAAAATTTAACTTTTAAAAATTATGATTATAAGTTTATAAATTAGATATACGATAATTTTTTTAAGTTGAATTATTCTTATAAATTTTTAATTTTTCTCTTTTTTTTTAACTTTTTATAATAAATACTTAATAATAATTATTTTATAACTTTATATATATATATACCCAAAGCTTAATTAAATATATTGAAAGCCTTAAAGCCAATTACTATATAAAAATTTTATTATTATAATTATTATTATTTTTTTAATTTTTTTTAAAAACGTATTTATTATTATTCCCGTTATACCGATAAAGCTTAAATATAATAAAAAAATAATTACATAAGAATAAATAAGATTAATATTATTATTACAATAATAATATGATCTTAAGGAGGTATATTAACCAGTATATTACGGACATAAAATACGGATGAAGAGTATTATAAAACAATTATATAAATAATATTCAGATATCCTTATAATACGTATAAATACTATTCTTTAAATACATATTTTATAACGCTTAATTATTTACTTATAAGTCCTCCGGGAAGCGGGACGGGATGGGACGGTTTTTTGATTCACTTATCCCATCCCGCGTGGGACGGGATAAGGATATATCCTATCCTATCCCATCCTTATCCCGGCGGGATAGGATCGGGATATATTAAGATCCCGTTAAGACGCGGGGTAAAAAAGGGGTATAGCCAAAATAGTAAATTAATAAAATTTATTCTTTTATTTTTATATTTATATTTACTTTAAAAAAAAGAAAAAAAAAAGGAGAGAAAAAAAAAAATTTATTATATTAAATATTAATTTCTTGTTATGTGCATACATAGCATGGGGGATACGCGGAAGCATTCATAGGTGTAGGACACTCTTTGTACGTAGAGGACAGATGATCCTTAGGATCCCATCTGCATTCAGGTAGAATCATCATTCATACATTATCATACTTTTTTGGTCCATACACCAATATTTCTTTTAATTATTATAACGTATTAAATTAAGTCCCCATTATATTTATAATAAAACCATAAAAGACCGTTTTATTAAAGAATTTAATAAGGATAACGTAATATACGGAAAAGTTATTATTAATATTAAGGTACTTACGGGTAAAAGGGTAATTAACCTTTATAAATATCATTTATAAATTTAATTCCGCCTTTAATACTTTATTAATTACTATGTTAAAAACTAAAGGTATTAACTTTACCGGTAAAAATCACCTTCTTTATTATAAAAAGAAACCCTTTATATCTATTATAAAAATTAAAAAACTTTACTTCCTTAATAATAATATTAAGAACTTTATTAAATCCAATAAAACTACTATATTATAAAAAATAAAAGACTTAACTTAAAAAATACCGGAGATGTCGTTTTAAGAGATTTAGTTCTTAAAAAATTATAACTATAAACCGGGCATTAAAGAATTTTTCAGGTTCTTTTAATTTTATGGTTTTCTTATTTTTTTTTAATTATTTACGGTAAGATACCTAGTGATAATTATCCTACGGATATATATATACGTATACTTAAAGCTTAATTAAGTAAATATAAAGCCCCGGAATTAATCAACATATAAAGATTTTATTATTATAATCATTATTATAACCATCAGATTTTTTAATTTTTGAAATTATTACCCTTTATTAAGGAATCCTAATACGTTATTAAAATTTATTAAAATTTGAAAGTAAAAAGACGGTTACGTTATTAAGACTCAAAAGTAAAGAGACGGTTACGTTATTAAGACTTAAATATAATAAAGAGATAATTAAGTAAAGATATCTAGAATTATTATTAATAACAATAATCTTAAGAAAATATATCAATTAGTAAATAGGAGTATTATTAAGGCCTTATATAAGCATTATTAAAAGGCTTTTATAACGCGTATATATATAAGTACCTGCCAGCGTATATATATAAGTACCTGCCAGTATATCTAGTACCAATATAACTATATTATATTGACTTATCCTGCCTTCCTTTATACACTTAGATAGTCCACTTAATCAAGGCATATATACACCTATATACTGTCTTACACTTTTTTCAAAGTTTAAAGTAAGCAAAATAAGTATAACTTTAAGGTCGTTATTAATAAGACTTATCTTTAAAGGCTTTTTCTTTCCAAGCTTTTAAGGTTCTAGAGTAAATTACGGTATCTATCTAGAGCGAGTAATACGGATTTATTTATCGTTTAATATAAAACGATATAAGGATAATATTAAAAAGCCTTTTAAAAAGATCGATAAGTTAAATATTAAAAGAGTACGTTTAACGCGGTTATTATAAAAACCTCAATATAGTTAAACAGGTTACGGTATATTTACGGTTATACTGAAGCTATAGGAACGTTTAGATTATTAGGTTATTACTATTATTTATTACGAGAAATGCGGTATATATAAAGTAAGTGGGTATAATATATATAATAGATAGCTATCTAGCTATAAAAATACGCAATATAAGTATACGCGCCAAGACTACGGAATAAGGTAAGCCCGCTCCGTGCCAAGGAATCCTCCCATGGTCCATACCGTGACAACAAATTTATAATAAAAATCTTTAAGTATTATAATAAAAAAATCCGTAATAATGATATTTTAAACGGAAAGTATTAATTTTTACAAAGTAAGAAATTTAATAAAGGTTATAAATAATAAGATAAAATTTAAGTAAAAAGTAATTAATTAATAAGCTTATTAATAAAACTATCAATAATTAGGCCCTGGCTTTTATAGGTAAGGTTTAAAATAAAAATATCCAATCAATTTAAGAATTAATATATATAATATTATCGAGGATGAAGATAATATAATTAAGTTAATTAAAACCATCAATATAATAAATGAAAATATAACGGTAAGATACTTAATAAAAAACTCCGATAATAAAGGGATTAAGTAAACAAGTTATAACGTAATTACTATTAATAACAAAGTATTAAAGGTTGTATAATATCTATATTAAAGGCTTAAATAAATAAAGTTATTACTATTATTTATTAAGTATTAAAAGTACTAAGGTAAAATATAGATATAATATATATAATAAGTATTTACCTAGCTATAAAGGTGCGCAATATAAGTGTGCGCGCCAAGCCACTATAACCCTTTAGGTGCTAGTGCCAGACAAGCTCTTGGCATGCGCACACTGCACATAACAATTTATTATATTCTTCATTTATAGTTAATATCCTTTTTTATTAGTTTTATTAATAATAAAATAACTTCTAAAAATTTTTCAA
Source organism: Niebla homalea (assembly GCA_019925105.1). Taxonomy (NCBI): domain Eukaryota; kingdom Fungi; phylum Ascomycota; class Lecanoromycetes; order Lecanorales; family Ramalinaceae; genus Niebla; species Niebla homalea. Next base: position 387,076 of record JAHGAU010000020.1, read on the forward strand.
TAAATTATTAATTAAAATTAATCGTTTTTAAGAATAATTTTAATTTTTTAACGTTCCTTAATTCTGGTGATATTAATAATACGTTTACTTCAATAGGGTCCGGTTTAATTCCCTTAATTATAGTTACGTAGTTTAAAAATTCTATAATATTTTTATAAAACTCATATTTTTCAGGTTTAAGCTTAAGTCCGGTTTCTGTTAAGTAATTTAACACTTTTATAACGTACTTCTTAGTTTTATTGAGTATTTTTAAGTAAATTAATATATCGTTTAGATATATTGATTGATTAATTCATTTATATAAAAGTCTAGTTATTAAGCTAATTTTAGCGTTCCGTAATATTGGTGGTTGAGTTATAATTTCTTAATTTTTATATTTATTTTAAACTTATTATTTTAATTTTAAAAGGCACAGGAGATTATAAATAATTAATTTATTTTAAAAATTAATTTAATTTATATAAAAACCTTTTTTCCGTAATTATTCACCTTAATATTATAATTAAGTCCTTACGTTAACCTAAGTGAAATTAATAAATACCTTAAGTCTTTAATTTATTATTTTTGTTAGGAATCTTTTATTATTGTTATAATTTATAATAAAAGTTTTTATTCAATTATATTAAACTTAATCGGGAAAAAACGGTTCCAATTATATAACTTTATTATTATTAATACTCAAATTACCTTAAATTCTTTATTATATAACTTTTTAACTTAACCTTATTTATTCTTAATTTTAACTTTTTAATATTAAATCCCCGTAACCCCTTTTTACCGGCTTTACGTGGTAATTAAGCTAAATTAAGGTTAATTACGGATATCAATAAAGCATTAAATATTCACTATTAATTTATCTATATTATTTACGTAATTTACCGGATAAGGTTTAAGGGCTCTTAATGAAATCGTTTTCTACCCTTAAAATATTTAATTATTCTATAGTTTATCTTCCCTACGTAAAAATACCATTTCGCCGCGCTCGCTTACCGTTTAAATATATTATTACGTATTTATTTAATAAATTTCTTAAGATATTATTTATCAATACTTGATAATTAACAAGGGCGTTTTTGAAGCCGACTAATATCGTTAAATATTTATATAGTTTTTATTTAAATTTAAAGATTGGTTTTTATTTTTTGCCCTTTTTTATTTATATTAAATTATATACTTTTCACTAATCTAGTTTTATAAAGTACTTAACTTTAATTAAATGGTGTTTTGTTTGTATTTAATACAGGGTATTAATTTTTAATTATAATTACGTTTAACTTTCTATAATCTATATATATTTTTAATTTTCCGTCTTTTTTAAAAAATAAATAATATTAATTGATTGATTGATTGATTTATATTACGGATCTAGTTAAGCTAATTCCGGCGTTCCTTAATACGCGGCCTTTTAACCTTGCTAATAACCGTAAAAACCTGAATGTATTAGGCTTTTATCCTTTATCCCTTAAAATAAAGGATATTAACGGCCGTTTAAAGAGTAATAATTTATTTATATATTTCTTATATTCTAACTCCCTTAAGAAAATCTATAATATTATTACCGTATCTTTATAAGGGTTACTTTTAAGTTTATTATTCTTTTATTCCTTTATATATTTATATTATTTTAATTTTATGTAATACCTTTAAATATCCTTATTAATATTTACGTACTTAATATATACTTTTTTTATATTATTATTGCCGTTAACTCCTTTAAGGACTTTTAATAAGCGTTTATTATTATATCCTTATGGCTATAAAAGATACTTTCCGATTTATATAATTAACGTAATTAATTTCTACTTTTCTTTTTTTTTCCTTAATTAATAATAGGTTTTTTCCGTAAGGTCTTTAATAACCTTATTTATTTTTATAATAAAATTAAACTATAATAATAGTTTAATAAATATTATAAATTTAATGGCTGCCCGGATATTTCGCTTTATAAATAATATTTAATAATAATTATAAGTATTAATTTTTATAATAAATTTTAATTTAATTTCTATAAAAAAAAAATAAGAAATAAAAACGTATACGGCGTTTTATTTTCTTTATTTATATTTATATCCGGCGTTTATTTAACCTTTAATATATATAATAAATAAAAAGTAAGTTAAACCGTTTTTACTTATCCGGAGTTAAATTATTAATATATTTTTTTTTTATAATATTATAACGGCGGAAATACTTATTAATAATCTTTTTATTATTAAGAATTAAGTAATAACGAGTTTAACATATAGAGTCTTTAAATTTCCGTTAATATTCGGTTTACTTTATTATAATTTATAAAGCGATTATTATAATTTTTACTTTTTAAATCTCCTTAATTTCGGTCTTTTTACGCTTAACGGGAATTTATATACGTTTAAATTAACCTCCGGGATACCGATAAGGTTAATTTCCTTCTTAATTTATTCTTATTTTGTCTTAATAAAAAAGGGGATAAATATCTTTAATTTACTCCCTTTAACTTAAGACTTATTAAGATTTTAACGGATCCGCTTATTTCCTATTGTTATAGTTAAATATATATATTTCTTTAACCTTATTTAAACGACTATTTAATTTAATAAGATTTTAATTAATAATATAAAAACCTTAAACTTTAATACCGGGATAAGGGTTACTTTATAAATATTATTAACCACTTTTAAGTACCGTTTCTGGACTTTTTATAATATTTAAATAAGCTCTTTTTTATATCCCGGAGTATCCTTAAATATATATTAAATAATTATAATATATATTATAATTAACTTTATTACGGTTTAATAAATAGTCTGGGCCTTTTATAACGTAATTTTTTATATTAATATAATAAGATAAGTAAAGCCTTTTTCCTATAAAGTTATTTTCTTTTAAATTTTTCTTATATAATCCTTTTAATTGAACTTTTTATTTACTTAAAGGTTAAGGACTTTAATATTAATATCCGGCTTTACTATAATTTTATTTAAGTTTACTATAATTATTATATTATATAGCTTTAAGCTTTTAATTATATAAATAAACTTATATTTATACGGCGTAAGTTAAGCCCCGTAAGTTCTCGCTTACTGAAAATAAACTTTATAAGTTTATTTTAATTTTAAATAATTTATATATATAAAAGTATTATAAATTAAGAAATAAACGTTATTAATAAAGCCTTTAACTTAAAATTTTTTATTTTAACTTAATAAGCTCCTTAATTAATAAACCGTTAAAAAATAAGAATAATATAAAAGAAATAAATAATTTTTAAGGAATCCTTATTACAATAAGCTTTATTAAGCTTATTTTTTATCTTAAATTAATTAACGTAATTTAATCGCTTAAGAAACTTTTCGTTTACTTAAATAAAAAAAGTAATATCCCCTTTTTCCTTAAGTTATATAATAACCTTTAATAATTTATTTTATTAAAAATATTTATAATATTAAAAGAAAAAAAACTTATAATATATTTTTTCCCGAAATTTTATATTATATATATGCCGTTAATTAATTTTTTAAAGGTTATTTTTATTAATTAACCTTTCTTTACTTTTATTTATTAATCGGGAAGAAGTCCGTAATTCTCTATATAGTTATTAAGGATCTTTATTATTATTATCTTTAAGGTTTTCTTTAACGTATAAAGGAATATAATAAGTTTATAAAACTTTACCTTAAAGTAATTTAACTTAATAAGCTTTTTAAGGATAATTATCTTTATTTTTTTAAACTTACGTAAATAATAATTAACGTCGAAATATACTTAAAAAAGGTAAATAAAAACCTTTTTAAACGGTAATATTATTATTAATAGGAATTTATTAAGGATTTTATTCGGTTTTAAGGGTTTATTTTTCTTTAATTTATTAATCGTTTTGGTTATTATATTTTATATTATTATTTTATTTATTAATACGGGATCGGAATATATAACGCTATTAATATTATTTAAGTTAACCTTTAATAAAGGGGGGAAAAATGCTTTTTTAAGGGCTTTAATTTTACCGTTAAAGGTATTAATTAATATATTATTAGGTTTTTTAAAAAACGGGAATTTAAAAATAAATTTTAATTTCTTATTTTATTCTTTATTATACTTTATTACCTTTTAAATACTATAAAGTAAAACCGTTAAGTTATATACTATAGATTAAAAATATATTTACTTAATTTTCTTAATAATTTTCTCTTTTTTTCTTAAGTAACCCTTAATTAATTAAATATCTTTTACTTCTTATATTTAAAAGTTTATTTTATTAATTTTTTCATTTTTATAATTATGGTTATATATCCTTTATTTTAATAAATTTTAACTTTTTAAAAGGGCTTTATTATTAAGATTATCTTATTAATTATTTTATTTAATACCTTTATTACTCGCTTTATAAAAAGGTTAATCCGGTTTCTATTATTTAATTAAGGGAGGTCCGTAAATTATATTACCGTCTTTTCCGCTTTTATATAAACCTTTATTACCTTAGCCGTTTTTTATACCCTTTTTACCGGTAATAATAAAGTCGTATTAACGGTCCAATCCAGAGTTATTTATATCGGTATATAGTTTAAGTTATATTTTAAGTCCTTTTATAGCCTATACGTTATAACCGTATTAATAATTTTTTCCGTATTAAAGGTTAAATTAATTATTATTTTAAACTTATAACTTTTTTACGTAATAATCTTTTATAATATTAATAATAAAAAATTAACTTAAACGGTAATTATTAATAGGTTATTTAATTTAATATAATTTATTATACGCTTTTTTTCGTTCTATATATAATAATATAAGTTAAAGTCTTTAAGCAATATATATTCGCTTAAAATAATTAAAACCTTTTTAAATAATAATATTATAAATAATTTTTTTTTATTGATTAACGGTAAATTATATACGTTATAAATATTAAAATCGCTTTTCAAATCCTTTTTTTTTTATAATACGGAGTATATAAAGGTTTTTACCGTAATAAGTAATAACCTAGTTATTTACGTTAAGCCGTTTATTTATAAAGAAATATATTTAAATTATTTTATCCCCTTTAAAAACTAAATAAAACCCTTCCCCCGGGTTAATAAATAAATATATATACGGGTTATACGGTAATTCCTATATTATTATAATATTAACGTTTTAATTTTTTTAAACCTAAATATTAATATTATTATTTTAATTCTTTTATTACGGATATTATATTATATTATTCTTAAAAACGTTAATATATTATATATTAACCTTCATAAGGGCTCCTTTATTTATACTTATTTAAATTACGGATTTCTTATTAAAGCCGAGCGTTTTTTAACTTAATACCTTCCCGGTTATTATTAAAAACGTAAAACGGTTAGTTTTTAAGGTTAAAATTATAAAAAGCTTCCTTTTTTTTACTTTATTTATTACCGTTATTTACTTTTTATTATTTAATTAATTAAGCTTACGTTTTAAGGCTGTTTTTAATTAACCCATTAAATTAATTCCGTATATATTATACCGTTGGATTTTTACGGTTATCCGGGTCTTTTTACGTTTAATCTCCTTGGCTTTTATTATATATTTAGAATCCTATATTAAATATTTTTCCTTATTATATACGGCATATTTAAACGTATTTTTTATAAGCTTTTTAATTATTAACTTTATATATTTATAAATATCGTAATTTTTAATATAAACTATATACTTTATAATATTAAAATATTTTATAATAATATATTTATAATTTTAATATTTAAAATATTAATAAATATCCGCCGCTTTATTTTATAATTAAATTATCTTAAGTAATCCCTTTTTAATAATCCCTTTATTTAAAACGTCGTTATATATCTTTATTAATATTACGCTTAATATAATGGTAAAATACCTTTTTATACGTTTTAAGGAGGTAAATTTCCTTATTATTAAAGGAAGTTTATAGTTAACGATCTTAAGCCTTAAATAAAGAACCGTATTCTTTTTTTTTATATTTTTTAACGTAGCCTTTTTTTTGGTTTTTATAAAACGTAATAAATATATCTTATTTATTACGACGGTAAATAATTACCTTAAAACCTTAATTAACTTATATTCTTTCTTATTAATTTAAGTTTTAAACCTTTTTAAGCTTTCTTTTACCTTTAATAACGTTATATTAAAAAGAGTATTTTTACTTTATAATTTACGTATTATAATAATCTATTTTATTAATAATTCCGTTATTACCTTAAAAGTTTTTATTAATTATAACGGGTTTATTTTTATAATTATATTCTTTTCCTTATTATTAAATAAATAAACCGTTATTATCTTTACCTTTTTTGATATAGTTATTTTTTTCTCCGTTATCCCCTTATTTTTTACCGCGGGTATCCTTTTTATTATTTTTATTACTTAATTCTTTTTCGCTTAAAAGATTATTGCCTTTATATTTTCATTTTATACCTTTAACCTTAAACCGTTATCTTTACCCTTTATTAACGTTTTTATTCCTGTTCCTTAAAAACCCTATAAATACTCCGTTTCCCCCAATTTTATCCTTATTTTTATATAGAAGTCCCTTACGCTTTTTAATTTAATTTATAATATCGGTTAGGTTTTTAACGTAATATTTTTTTACTTTATTATAAGGAGTTTTTTTAAAGTTTTTATTATTTTCCTTACCGCCCTTTTACCCTTATTTACCGGGCGATATATTATCTCCGTTTTTTATTTTTAATCCTTTAAGGTCCTATCCTTTTTATTAGCTTTATTTCCCTTTTATATATTCTTAATAATATTTTTATTGCGGTCTTCCCGCTTTTTCCCCTTATTAATAGCCTTTATTATTAATACTATATCGGCCTTTTTACCCCCTTATTTACCTATTATTTCCGTAATATTATTATACGTTTTACGCGCTTTAATACGTATATTTTATTAACCTTAATTTCTTTATTTATTTTAAGTATTATCCGGCTTATTATTATTATATTGCCTATACCTATCGTTACCGTTTCTATTAATATCGGTTACTTACCCGTTTATCACCTTATTCTTAACTATTACGTTACTTCTACTTATCGTATTTAATACACTTCCCTTACTATTATTAGAGCTATATATATACGTATCGTTTTAGACCTCTAAGGTCCCTTTCATCCGGTAACTTCGATAAATATTATCTTTCAAAATAAATAATATAAATTATCCTGCTAACGACGATTACAATTTGATGAATCCCATAATAAGGTTTTTTTTAAAAATACTCTTTTAAGGTCTTAATTTTTTTCTCTGAGAAATAATGTATTAATTTAAATATTGAATTCTTCACTTTAATTAATAGCATCTTATAGTTTTATAACTAATCTTTTAATAAGGCGTCCTCTAATGGGCTTTCTTTAAACGGTATAACCATTCCTGGTATTTTATTGGAATTAAGGGTTTATTATCCCCTTCTTAACTTCTAACTTTTTAATTTCATATATATTTTCTTAATTCTATTAAAGTAAATATCGTATTAACGTATTCTTATATCAAACGCTTTATTGCGTTTAATTCTATATAAAGTAAAATAATATTCTTATCTGTAGATTTTATATAAGTCTTTTTGGGTATTTAATTTTCATAATTAAACTATTTTTAAATTATAATTAAAGAATTTTTTAATTGATAACTAAATTATACTTTCCCTATTAGAATAACCTTAAAATAATATCGTAAGTAATTAATTTGAAAACGTTAAATAAAAGTATTTTGCGGTATTATTGAATAATATTTATGATCTATATTGATATAATTCTTTCTATAATCCGATTAATTTTAGATATATCGTTCCCGGTAATTATTAATAAGTCATGTGGCTTCTTTTATTTATATTATAAATCTTATTTTTCAAACTGTTTTTTGAGAAATATAACTTTTTGTTGCTCCTAAATCGATTAAGGTTATTACTTAGAGATGGCGACGAACACAGGGACCCCAGAAGTCCAAACCGATACGTAAACGCATAGCTTAAGTAATAGTAAGGCCAATACCTTAATTACGATAAGTATAGGTAATATAATAGTTAAAAATAAGGGAATAAACGGGTGAATAATTTATATTAATAAAGGTAACGGGAAATCGTATAAATAACGCGATAATAACGCGATAAACAATCGTTAAATTAAATAAGGGAATTATAATTAATAAAATATACGTAAAGGGACGTATAAAACGTATAAAAAGGTAATAAGTAAAAAGGGCGTTAAGGAAATTAAAACGGCGGTAACGGCCAAAAAAAAAAAAAACAACGGGTATATATGAAGTAAATATGAAACTAACGGCGTTAAAGGTATATAAAATAGAAATAAAAATAATAAAAACGATAACTTTATAAATAATTAAAGATAAGGAATAAAAGAAATAATACGTGAAAGAAGTAAAAGAATTAAAATAAAAAAGAAATAATAAGGACCTTAAATAAACTATTTATAACGGAATAAATAGTTATTACGTTAAAGACTTAACCGATATTATAAATAAAACTATAATAAATAAAGGACTTCTAAAAAAAAATAGGAATAAAACTAAAGGAATTAAGGTATTTAAGGGAAGCTTAAAAAATAATAATAAAAATACCGGTAAAGGGTAAGAATAAATATTAAAAAGTAAACGTATAAAGTAAAAAGGCAATAACGGAAACTTACTAAATAAACGAAACTTGGATAACGAAAATTACAAAGAAAATGTATAATAACCGAAAAGGAAACGGTACAGGTCAAAAAGAAAGCAACGGTATTAAGGAAAACGAAATTAATAACGATCTAATTATTAATTAAAAAAGAAAGGAATACCGTTATAAAAGTAAACTTTCTATAATTTATAAAGGTATTCAGAATAATAAGAAAACTATTAATAAAGTAAACTATTATTATACGTAAATTATAAAGCAGAAGTATTTTTTTAATATAATATCCTTAAAAATAAGAAAAATTTAAAGAAATTAAAAACGTAAGTTAATAAAAATAAATTTAAGATAATAAAGATATTAAGATTAATTGATTGATTGATTTATATTACGGATCTAGTTAAGTTAATTCCGGCGTTCCTTAATACTCGGCTATTTGACCTTATTAATAACCGTAAAAAACCCGATATTTATAACGTTAAGAATAAAAACCGGTATTTACCTAGTTTTTATTTACGTTTTAAAGGTTAAGAGTATTTACGGCCGTTTAAAGAATAAGAATTTATTTATATACTTTTTTTAAGAAAACCTATAATATTATAACTAAATTTATTTAAGGGTTATTTTTAAATTTATTATTCTTCCGTTACCTTACGGGTTTATTTAATATTAAAATTTTAAAATTCCGATTATATTATTAAATACCTTTATTAATATATATATTATTATTATTTTATTTATATAACTTTATTAATTAATATAATATTATTTTTTATACCGTTTTGGTATTTATAGCCTTTTAACTTCTTATTAAGTATAATTTTCTTACCGTTACTTTTTACCCTTAAATTAACGGTAAAGTTTTTTAATTAAATTTTTAACCATTTTATTTATTTCTTTAATTAAGTTAAATTATAATAATAAGCTTATAGTTATTATAAATTTAATAACCGCTTTAATACCCTTTTTATTAATAAGTATTTAATAATAATTGTTAATCCTTACCTTTTTAATTAATTTCAATTTATGCTCCTTAAATAGTAAATAGGAAATTAATACGTATATAATATTTTACTTTTATTATTTATATTTATAATTAACGTTAATCCGATTATTAATATATATAATAAAAGGAAATAAATTAAACCGTTTTTACTTATCCGGAGTTAAATTATTAACGCGTTATTACCTTTCTTTATAATTTTATAATATTAAAAATACTTATTAATAACCTCGTTATTATTTAACGTTAAGTACCGTTACCTTTAAAAGATTAATTCTTTATATTTATATTAACGCTTTATTTACCTTTTTATAATCTATAAGATAATCACTATTAATTTTATTTTTATAACCTTTTTTTCTTTTACCGTTTTTACTTTAAATAAGAATTTATATACTTTTACGTTAACTTTTTAAACGTAAATTAAATCGACCTCTTTTTTAATTTATTTTAATTTAACTTCCGTAAAAAAGATAAATATTATTTTTTTACGCTTTTTTATTTAAGGCCTTTTATAATTCTAATAAATACGTTTATTTTTTATTAATATAATTAAGTTTATACCTTTTTTAAGCTTTATTTAAGTAATTATTTAATTTAAGGCTAGCTTTATTAATAATATAAAAACCTCGGATTTTAATACCGGGACGGGAATCACTTTATATGCTTTATTTATTACTTTTAAATATTAGTTTTAGACTTTTTATAATTACCGGACGGGCTTTTTTTTATATTTAGGTATATTTTTAAATACGTATTAAATAGCTATTATACACGTTATTATAAACTTTATAACCGTTTAATAAATAATTCTAGCCTTCTATAAGGTAGCTCCTTACGTTAATATTATAAGGTAAATAAGGTTTTTTTTTATAAAATTATTTTCTTTTAAACCTTTCTTATATAGTCCTTTTAATTTAATTTTTTATTAACTTATAAATTAAGTATTTTAATATTAACTTCTAATTTTACCGCTATATTATTTAAGTTTATTATAATTATTTTATTATATAACTTTAAGCTCCTTATTATATAAATAAACTTATATTTATACGGGGCGAATTAAGCCTTATATATCTTTACTTATTATAAATAAACTTTATAAGCTTATTTTAACTTCAAATAATATATATAAGTAAATATATTATAGGTTAAAAGATAAATATTATTAATAAAGCTTTTTATTTAAATTTTTTATTTTAATTTTATTAAGTTTTTAATAAGCGGGCCGTTAAAGAATAAAAATAAAATTAAAAAAATAAATAATTTTTAAAGAATCCTTATTATTACGGGCTTTATTATATTTATTTTTTATCTTAGGTTAATTAACGTCGCTTAATTACTTAAGAAACTTTCTATTTAATTTATAAAAAAAAATAAAACCCTTTTTTTCCGTAAATTATATAGTAATTTTTTAATTAATTTATTTTATTAAACGTTTTTATAATATTTAAAGAAAAAAGATTTATAATATATTTCTTTTTATAATTTTATATTATATTTATATTATTAATTAAGCCTTTAAAAGCCGTCTCCATTAACTATTTTCTTTTTACTTTTATTTATTAATTAAAAAATAACTTATATTATTTTACGTAATTATTTAAGATCTTTATATTTACCGTTTTTAAAGTCTTTTTTAATATATAAAGGAATACTATAGGTTTATATAATTTTATTTTTAAATAATTTAACTTAACTGACTTCTTAAGGATAATTATCTTAATTTCCTTAAATATACGGAGGTAATATTTTATATTAAAATAAACTTAAAATAAATAAATAAAAACCTTTTTAAATAGCGACATTATTATAAATAAAAACTTATTTAATATACCGTTAAGTCCGGGGGCTTTATTCTTCTTTAATTTATTAATCGTTTTAATTATTATTTCTTAAGTTATTATTTTATTTATTATTATTAATTTAGGATATATTATACTATTAATATTTATTAAATTAACTTCCGGTAACGGGGGAAAAAATATCCCTTTAAAAGTTTTAATTTTACCGTTAAAGGTATTCATTACCATACCGTTTAATCTTTTTAAAGGTAAAAACTTAAAAATAAGTTTAAGTTTCTTACTTTATTTTTTACCGTATTTTATTAACTTTTAAATATTATAAAAGGAAACCGTTAAGTTATATATTATAGCTTAAAAATATATTTATTTAACCTTCCGGATAATTCTTTTCTTTTCCTTTTAAGTTTTTTTTAATTATTAAAGTATTTCCTGGTTTTTATATTTAATAATTTATTTTATAAGCGCTTTTACCTTTATAATTACCTTTATATACTTTTTATTTTAATAAGTTTTAACTCTTTAAAACGGTTTTATTATTAAAATTATAATATTAATTACTTTATTTAAAATTTTTATTATCCGCTTTATAAAACGGTCGATTTATTCCTTATTATTAAGCCAGGGGAGCTCCGTTAATTAAGATATTACTTTTATTACTTTTATAAATATTTTAACTTTTTTAACCGTCTTTTATATTTATTTAAATAATAAAAACAGAGTTATATTAACGGATTAATTTAAGGTTATTTATATTAAGATGTAATCCGAATTATATTTTAAGTTTTTTTAGGGTCCGTATATTATAATTAAATTAATAATATTTTCCGAATTAAATATTAAGTTAATTATAATCCTAAATTTACGGCTTTCTTATATAATAGTTTTTTTTAACGTTAATAACGTAAAATTAAATTATATAATAATTATTAATAGTTCCTTAAATTCAATATAATTAATCGTATAACCGTCTTTATTCTATTAAACGTAATAAAAATTAAAATCCTTTATTAAGAAATATTTATTAAGTACGACTATAATATCTTTAAGTAATGGGATTATAAAGGGTCCCTTTTTATTAGTTAATAGCGGATTATACGTATTATAAATATTTAAGTTACTTTTAATATCCTTTTCTTATATAATCCGGAATATATATAAATTCCCTCCGTAATAAATAACGTTTTAACTATTTATATTTAACCTTTTATTAATAAAGAAATACGTCCGTATTATTTTATTACCCTTAAAAATTAAATAAAAACTATTTTTTAAGTTAATTAAAAAATAAATATATAGATTATATAACGGTTTTTATATTATTATAATATTAATATTTTTTATTTCTTTAAATTTAAATATTAATATTATAGCTTTAATTACTTCCCCGTATACGTTATATTATATTACCCTTAAAAGCATAAATATATTAAATATTAATATCCGTTAAGCTTTTTTTATCGATTTTTATTTATATAAACGGTTTTTCTTTAAAATTAAGCATTATTTATTTTAATCTTTTTATTACGATAATAATCCCGGTTAAACGGCCGGTTTTAAGGGTTAATATTACTATAAGTTTCCTTTTCTTTACGCTATTAATTATTACGTTTTATCCTTCCTTATTTAATAAGCTTCGTTTATATCTTAAGATTATCTTTAATTACTTTATTAATTTAAGTTTATATAAATTATAACGTTAAACCTTAATTATTATCTTAATCTTTTTACGTTAAATCTTTTTCGCTTTTATTATATACCGTAAGTTTTACGTTAAATAATTATTATTACCGTATATTACGTATTTTAATACGTTTTTCATTAAGCCCTTTATTATTAAGTTAATATATTTATATATATTATATTTTTTAATATATATTATATACTTCGTATTATTAAGGTACCTCGTAATAATATATTTATACCCTTAATATTTAAAGTATTAATAAATATCCGTTATCCGGTCTTAAGGTCTTATTAATTTAAGGGACTTACCCTTTATTATTCTTTTATTGAAAATATCGTTATATATCCTTATTAACGTTATATTTAAGATAACCGTAAAATATATTTTTATATAATTAAAGGCGTTTAGCCTCTTTACTATAAAAAAAAGACTATAATTAACGATCTTTAGCCTAGGATAAAGGACCGTATTCTCTTTCTTTATTTACCTTAAAGTAACTTCCTTTTCTTTCCCCGTAAATTTTATTAAGTATATCTTATTTATTATAATAATAAAGGATTACCTTAATATTTTTACCGTTTTATACCTTTTTTTTTTACCGGCTTATCCCTTTAATTTTTCCAACTTTTTTTTCATTTTTAATAAGGCTATATTAAGGAAAATATCCCAGTTTTATAATTTATATACCGTAATAATTTAATTTATTAATAGCTTTTCCGTTACCTTAAACGTTTTTATTAATTATAATAAGTTTACTTTTACCGTTATACTCCTTTCTTCCTCGCCCGATAATTATATAATTATTATCCTTATTTTTTTTAACGCCGCCGTTTTCTTTCCCGTTTTTACCTTTTTTACCGTTAACGTTAACGCCGTTTTTATAACTTTTATTATTTAATTTATCCCCGCTTTTTTCTTTAAAGTTTCCTTTATCGTTCCCTTACTTTATACGTATCCTTTTTATTTTTTTTTGCCTTTATTTACCGGCGTTTTTATTATTGTCCCTTAAGCTTTATATAACCTTTTTAACTCCCTTAAACTTTTCCTTATATTTATATAAAAGTTTTTTATTCTCCGTAACCCAATTTATAATATCGGTTATATTTCTGGCGTAATATTTTTTTATATAATTATAAAAAGGCTTTTTAACGCTTTTATCGTTTTTTCTTTTTTTACTTTTCCTTTATATATTTAATAATTTTTTTTTATAGCTTATTCTTATTTATTTAGTATTTCTTTATTTTTATTTAACTTTTTTTTAATTTATATATATTTAATAAAACCTTTTATACCTCCGTTTACCCCTTATCCGTCCTTACGTATCGTCTTTATTCCCTCCGCTTTTTATTTATTATCCTTTATAATAATATTTTTACGCGTTATATACGTTTTTTATACGTATTTTATTAATTATAAGCTTTCTGTTTAATTTAAGGTTTTTTTATCTTATATTCATTATATCGTTTATATAATTTATTACCGTTCTTATTAACCTAAGCCGCTTGCTTTTCCTCCTTTTTTATTTTTATTATTATTCCGCTTCCGCTTATTATATTTAAGGTACTATCCTTATTATTACTTAAGCTATATACGTATACATCGTTTCTGACCTCTGGGGTCCCGTTATTCGTCGCTATCATCGTTAAGTATTTTAATTTAAGGTTCAAGATATTAAGATAGTTATTTGTTATCGTAGGAAATAAAATATGTTTAACGTACTTTATAAAAGTAAAAAAAAGCTTACTTTAAAACATATAAAAAGGGAGAATACAATTCTTTATCCCGGACTAGAAATTATTAACTATAAGCTTTTTTTAATAATAAAGAAACCGGATACCTTAAAACGGATAAAGAGGTATTTAACGGCTATATTAAGTATAACGTTAATAAGGATATATAATATTATTTTTTAAAAAAAGATTAAAAAAAAGTCCTTTCAATTAATCCGGCCGTAGAATAAAAAGGCGGATATTTATTAATATTTTAAGTATCAAAATTATAAATATATTATTATAAAATAGTTTAATAATATAAGGTATATAATATATATTAAAAGGTATAATACGTATAAATACGTAAATTTAATAAGTAAAAACCTCGTTAAAAACGTATATAAATATATCATATATAGGAAGGATAAAACCCGATATAAAACTTAAAATACTTAATAAGGATTGGGGAAATTGAACGTAAAGAATTTAAAATAATTATTAAGGTTTAATAATATAATTTATATAAAATTAAGCCAATAAGTTAATTAAAAACGGTCTTAAAATAAGAACAAAGTTACTTAAATAAAAACGGGTAAAAAGCTATAACGGATAACGTAAAAAAAAAAAAGGAAGCTTATCGTAACGTTAATCCTTGTTTTTATTTGCTTTAAGGTAATAATAATAAGTATAAAGAAACCGGAATAAATAACGTTTAATTTTAATAAAAAATTAATAACTTAAATAAAAGTTAACGGGGAGGCCTTAACAGAAATTAATATATAATATATTAATATTATTAATATTTAAGTTTAAAGAAATAAAAAACGTTAATATTATAATAATATAAAAACTATTATATAACTTATATATACGTTGTTTAATTAACTCAAATTAAAGGTTTTACTTAACGTTTAAAAGAAGCGAAATAACCCGGACGTACTTCTTTATAAATAAAAAATTAAATATAAATAATTAAAATATTATTTATTATAATAAGAATTTATATACGTTCCGGATTACGTTAAAAAAGAATATAAAAAACGACTTAAATATTTATAATATATATAATTTATTATTAATTTATAAAGTAAAGTCTTTAATAATATTATTACTTATAAATAGTATATCCTTATTTAATAAATACATTATATTAAGAGACTTTAACCTTTATTATAATGTATAAAATAAGGAAGGCTATATGATTAACTATATTATATTAAATTAAAGCAATTATTAATAACCGCTATAACGGTTACTTTTTTATTATTAATATTTTAAGGTATTATAATATAAAAAAACCGGGGATTTAAAATAATAATTAATCTAATATTTGGTAGAGAAGGGATTATTAACGTAATAATAACGTATAAGCCTTAAAAAGGTTTAAAATATGACTTAGATTATATACGGATATAAATAACTTTAAATTAATTGATTAATATAATACCGTTAATACTAATAAAGAAAACGTAAAAGACAATTTAGGAAATTTAAGTATATATAAAAATAAAGGAGGTAATAAACGTAATTAATAAAGCTTCTCTGCTTAAATAATAAGAAATAAATTAACCTTTTTATAAAATAAATAATAAAAACGTTGAATGAAATAATTAACGCGATAATCCTGATAATAACACCGTTTTAAAAAGCTACGATTTATTAAAATAAGAATATATAATAATAATTATAAAAGTAAAAATGTTAATTAAATAAATTAAGAAATATAAGAATTAAGAAATATTTATATAATTAAAAAAGACTTAAAAAAAAGAAGGAAAGGACTATTAAGAAAATTAAGTAAATATATTTCCGGTTAATAATTTATAATTTAATTGTCTCCTTTTATAATGTTTAAAAGTTAATGAAATATAATAAAGAATAAAAAAGAAATTTAAAAAATTTACTTTTAAGTTCCCGCCCTAAGAGACTTAATAATATAATAATTAATACCTTTAACGGTAAAATCGAGGCTTTTAAAGGAGCGTTTTCCCCCCTTCGCCGGACGTTAACCTATTTAATATTAAGGGTATTATATACCCGGACCCAATAATAATAAATAGAATTATGACTTAAAAAATAATAATTAAAATAATTAATAAACCGAAAAAGGATAAAACTTTTAAGCTTAACTGGATTCCCAAAAAAAATTTATTTATAATAATAACGTAATTTAAAGAGATATTTGTTTATTTATTTTAAGCTTACCTTAATATCGGTTATTACCTTTATAAATTTAAGGAGATTAAAACAATAATTTTTAAGAAACCAATTAAATTAATTTATTCAGAAATAAAAGCTTATAAATTAATCGCCTTCCTTTATATATTAAAAAAGGTTTTTAAGACGGTAATTACGAAAATCCTTAACGATTACGCGGAAAATTATGGGCTCCTCTTTAATTAATAAATAAATCCGAGGAGAGGACGGTTAATAAAAACGGCCCTTAAAGATTTAATGAATGGCATATATATAATATAAAACTATAAGAGGAAGTATATTATACCTTACCGAAACCCATAGGTTATATAACGTTACGTTAACGGTGAGTTAACGTTACTTAACCTCGAAAGTGGCTGTAAAATATAAGTGGCGTAAACTCCGCTTATACGTTAAAGTGAATTTCAACTGAAAAATACGTTAAAGTGAATTTTAATTAAAAGTGCCGTTAATTCGGCGTTAACTCGGCGTCAACTTAACTTCAACTCCGCGTTAAAGTAACTAAATAAAACTAGGTAATATAATAATAATACGTTTTATTTATGGTATTTAAGTAATTTTTTTTTATCTATTTATATACCTATCTATTAAAGGGCTTAATAAGGGGCCTGGTAAAGGGCCTGGTAAAGGGCTTACTAAAGGGTTTGCTGAGGGTGGGGTAAGGGTGCAGGTAAAGGGCCTTGCTTACCTCTCAGGTTCTCCATCCAAATCACAGTGTTTTTCGGCCTGTTGCGGTAGGGGCATGCGGGCATCGGGCGTCGCATCATAGTGAAGGGCCTGGTGAAGGGCTTAGTAAAGGGTTTGCAGTAGGTGAGTGCAGTAGGTGAGGGTGCAGTAGGTAAGGGTGCAGTAGGTGAGGGTGCAGTAGGTGAGGGTGCAGTAGGTGAGGGTGGTAAGGTGCAGGTGATGATCCTCACTTTTATAAAGTGAGGGTGAGGGTGAGGGTGCAGGTGAGGGTGGTAAGGTGCAGGTGATGATAAAGGTGAGGGTGAGGGTGAGGGTGAGGGTGAGGGTGAGGGTGCAGGTGAGGGTGGTAAGGTGCAGGTGATGATAAAGGTGAGGGTGAGGGTGAGGGTGCAGGTGAGGGTGGTAAGGTGCAGGTGATGATAAAGGTGAGGGTGAGGGTGAGGGTGAGGGTGCAGTTGAGGGTGGTAAGGTGCAGGTGATGATAAAGGTGAGGGTGAGGGTAAGGGTGAGGGTGGGGTGAAGGTGGGGGTGAAGGTAAGAGGGTAAGCGTATAAATGAGGGTAAAAAAGGGGGATTATTATAAAGATCATTATAAATAATTTTTAATGGTTTATCGATAAGCTAATTGATAACCGGATTATGGTTTTTCTGGTTTTCCGGGCTATATTTTTAATAATCTTTATGATAATTTAATTATAAATTGATTATTTTGACCAGGTTTTCCCTTATTTTATCCGCTACCGGGATCTTAATATATCCCGATCCTATCCCGTTTTATCCCGTATTAATACGGGATGGGATTCTATTCACTTTATCCCGTCCTATCCCTATCCCGTCCCTATCCCGTCCCTATCCCATGGGATATATCCCCTCCCGCTTCCCGGAGTAACCTTACTTAACGTGTCTTTAACCCTACTTAACGTTACTTTAAGGTTATTTCAATATTACTTTAACATTAATTAAGGCTATTTTAATATGAATTTAAGATATCCTTAAAGGGTATTAAGGGACGTTAACGGCTATTAAAGAATTTCAAAGGATTTTTTTCTGGAATTATTTTTCGTATTAAAACCCTTTATATTACTATAGGCAATTCAATATTAATAAATGTTATTCTAAACACCGCTATAACTGAGTTTTAATATAAGAGAGCCCTTCAATAATAAGTTTATTTAAATGGATCTCTATGGCCCTTAGATGGCCCCTTGCGGCGTTGCCTTTCAGTCGTAAGGTACCTTTAAATTAAAAATATTTAAATTAAAAATAAATAAATGAAGATTATTTATGTAATATTACGCCTCTATACTCCTCTTCTACGAAGATTAACCTGCCCCTTTAAAATCAATTACAACTAAGTGACCTTAGGATCCGCAATAATTAATTAAGATTTTTAGACTAAGGGCTTTAGCTAATATACCTAATATATTTATACTATAACAGGAATAAAAGCTTGGTAGCTTGGAGAAGCCGTAAAAATAAAGGGGTATTATATTATATATACGTATCTGGTCTTAGGAATATATAATAAGTTTTCGTCTTATAAATACCTCCAACCTTAAAACCCCTCTTTTATAAATATATCGGTATTATTAAGATATAACGTGATCGCGTTAAAGTTACGCTGATTATAAGTTAACTTCGAAATTAATTAACGGAGCGTATTTACTCCGGGAAGCGGGACGGGATGGGACGGGATTTAGTAATGTATATCCCATCCCATATAAGATAGAATAAGGCTAAATCTTATCTTATTTTTTCTTTATCCCGCCGGGATAAAATAAAGATATATTAAGATTTTAATATTTATTATTAAAATATTATTTAATAAAGATTAATTAGTTAAACTTAAGGGAAAAACTATTTATTAATTATATTCTTTAAAGATTACGATAAGTATAATAATAATTATAATAATTTTTATAATAACAATCTTAACTATTTATATATTTATATTAACGTTAATATTAATATTATTTTCCCTTTAAGTATTTATATCCCTTTAGATATTTATATCCTCCTTTATATTTATATCCCTTTAAGTATTTATATCCCTTTAAGTATTAGCCTTTTCCCCCTGATTATTTATAGTATTTATATAAATATTATTATTATTATTATTAATATTTTTATTATCCCCGTTATTACCGTTATTATTATTACTATTATTATTATCGTTATTACTATAATAGGTTCTATTACCATAACCACGATTATTACGATCATTACGACCACGTATAATATCCCGGGTATTATTACCCCGGGCTTTATTACCCCGTGATTTATTATCCCAGGATTTATTACCGCATTTAGGTTAATAAGTTAAACCGCTTAACGGTTATATATTGATAAATAATAATATAAAGCTTAATTAACTTATAAACGTAAAGAAAAAGAAAGCTTTACCGGCTTATATTATCGTTTTAAATAATTAATTATCTTTAACTTAAATAATAATACGCTTAACGTAATTATAAGTAAGATTATATACTTTTAATATAAAATTAATAAAGTATCAATAATTATATTAATAATTTTATATTTAAAGTAAAAAATAAAATATATTTTTATTATTTTTTAAATTATATAAATAATTATTTATTAAAACCGGAAATCGTTTTTATGGATTTAATTATAAGTAATCTTTTTATATAAACGTATAATTAATGTAAAATCAAATTAAAATTTAATTAACTTTTAATAACGCTTAATTTTACGTAGTACTTTTATTAAATTAATTATATTAATCTTAATAATTATACTAATGATTATAATAAAAACTTACTCCTTAATTATACCTTATACTTTTTTTTAATAATTATTATTCTTTAATTTCTTAAAGTCTTTATATTATATACTTATAATAATAATTAAGCTTTCTTTTTAATTAATTTCTTAATAATATATTCAATACGGGCTATTATATACGGTTTAATATATATATAGTAATATAAGAGTAATATTTAGTAATTATTTAATAATAAAAAAATATAAAGAATAAATATTGAATAAATATAAAATATAAATATAATTAAATATAAAGTAAGAGATTCTTAACGTTAAAAAAAATAAAAGGTAAAATTACTGGTTAATACGGATTCATAGTAAACCTTAATATCGTTAAGATTTATACTTATTTAAACTTAACGTTAAAAAAATAAACACTTAAAATTTATTTAAAAAAAAGTTAAATAATATAAAATAATAAATATAATCTTACTATTATTTAATATTTTAATTAATAACCTTTTTACTTATTTTTTTAATAAATAAAGCTATTAAATATAATATTATTTAATCCGTATAAGGCCTATATAACGTTAACCTTAATTCTAATTAACTTAAAAAAAAAGGTTACAGAATACTTTAAAAACTTAGCAATAAACGTAATATATATCGTTTTAATACTATTAATATTTTAACTTATAATCGGATTATTTATACTAATCTTTATAATAATTAAAATATAATTTTTTATAAATTCTTAACTCCGGATTTTAACCTTAAAAATTTTAATAAATTAAATTTAATATATATTTTAATTATAAATTTATTAATATATTTATTAAAATTCTTAATTTTAAATTCTTAATTTCTTATTCTTTTTTATTATTATTAAGTAATTTATTAAACAATTTTTAATTTTAATATCTTTATAATATTATCGTTTTAAGTTTTATAATTATAAATTATATTAAGAACCTTAAGAAACCTTTTATAGATTTTTTACTTAAAGTAAAATCCGAAAAAAGTAATCATTATATATAAGAAATTTTAAAAGTTTAAAGCTTAAACGCTTCTTTTATATATATTAATTATTTAAAGAATAAATTTTTTATAATTAATAATATTATTTTTTAAGATAGCTTATTTTATAAGTTACATAATAAAAAGCTTAATCTATAAGTAAGACTTAAAATAAAAGAAAAGCTTTTATAAAATATATCTTTTATAATTAATAATATTATTCTTTAAAATAATTTATTTTATAAGTTATATAATAAGAAATTTAATCCGTAAAAAAAATATAAAATAAAAAAAAATTTTCATAAAACTTAAACATAATAAAATTACGTAATTATATTATTTAATTTTACTTTTTAAAATAATAATTAAAGAAAGTAAAGTATATAGATTAAATTGCCTTAAATTATTACTTATTTAAACTAAAAAAAATTAACAAATAAAAAAAACTATTATTAAAAACCGGGTTTTATTAAAGACGTAAATCAAAAAGAACGTTATAAATAACCGATATATTAATTATTATAATTATTTTTATATTTATTATGCTTATAATTCTTAATATTTTAATAATTAATATATTAACGTTTTCATTTTAAATAACGGTTTTAAGTTAAATAAAACGTAAAAGTTAAAGTTAATAAAAAATAATAGTAATCCTTTATAAAAGGATTTTAAGTAATGATAAAGTAACAATAAGTATAAGCTTTTATTATAATATATATAAAATTAATTTAATTTTAATAAAGCCGAGATTTATAGCGTTTTTATAAATATTAAAAAAGCCGGTTTAAATAAATTTAATATTAAAAAGCTTTAATAAATATAATTAAGGTATAAAATACTTGATTATATAATTATAAAATAATCTAGTTTAAAGAAATTAAACGTTTATAATGTAACTTTATTAAATTTATATAACGTAAAATATAGAAATTATGAATAAATTAAATATTTAATTTCTTAACTTTTATATATATTTTTAAGGAAGTATATTAAGATTAAAGTTTTATAGTTATTATTATATTAATTAAATATAAAATTAACCGCTTATATAAAGATTTACCGCCGTTCTACAAATATTTCTTTAAATAAAAATAAATAGTTTAATATAATAAAACTATTTATATTTATAAACTATTTTTATATAATAAAGATTGTATAAAGAATAAATAAATAATATTGTTTAAGTTTATATCTTAATAAGAGGATTGTATCTTTAAAAAGTAAAATTAAGACGCCATAATAGACGTAATAAACATAAAGGAAACTTAAATATTAATTATAAACGGCTTTAAAAATAAGATTCTTATTAATTATCGACGTATTATTATAATTGATAATAAATTAATTATAATTCTGTTATGTGCATACATAGCATTGGGGATACGCGGGAGCATTCATAGGTGTAGGACACTCTTTGTACGTAGAGGACAGATAATCCTTAGGATCCCATCTGCATTCAGGTAGAATGATCATTCATACATTATCACACTTTTTGGTCCATACACCAACAAATTCTTAAGGGTAATAATTTTTATTATAACCTTTGCTAAAAACGATATATTTGACTTAATAAGGAGTCTTTAATTTAAGGAATATAATTAAATATATCATTATTTTTATGAAATTATTTTTTCTTAATTTAAAAACTTATAATTTAATTAAAAATTTAATTAAAAAATATACCGGAATTTAACCCCTCAATTAAAGTTAAATTTAATAAAAAGATTATTATAATTAATCTTAACGTATTTAATAAAACTTCTTTTTATAACATTATAATAAAAGTTAAATTTTTTATTATTTAATAATTTTAAAAATTTATTAAATTTAATTTTTTATTTAAAATTAAAATTTTATAATAATATTCAAGTTTTAAATAAGAACTATTTACTTTTAAGTATTTAGATTAGTTTTATATCCTTTTATATTAATATAATTTATTCTATATTTATAGTAATAAGTAAAGTTATTAAGATATATATATTAATTATATATTAAAAACTTATTATAAGTTATTTTATATTAAAATTTATTAATAAAATAAGCTTCCGTAACCCTTTTATAATATTTTAAAGCCTATAAAATAGAATTTATATACTTTTTTACCGTTTATTTTCTTGATTATTTCTTTAATTAATCTTATAAAGCTTAATTTTAATATTATTAATATTATGGACTTTTAAAATCGGTAAATTTTATATAATACGGCATTTAATTTTCATTAATTATTAAAGCGTTAAGGATTGTTAATAAAATCTAATTTTATTTATTAACTTATAAATAATATTTTATATTAAAATTATTTTTCAAAGGATTTTCTATATAATTTTATTATAACCCTTTTAATTTTTTAATATTATAATTTTAAAAATATAACTTATTTTTTTTAAAACTATTTTTTAATATAAATATTAAGGAGCCTAAGAATATAAAGATTATCATAAAAATAAAAAATAAACTTTTATTATATATAATATAAAGATTATTTTAATTTAATAAAAAAGAAATAATTTTTTAAAAAATTATCTTTTAAGATAAGCTTTCAGTAGTTACTCTATAAAAATTATATAAAGTATTTTTATTTATCTTTTAATTATAAGATAATTTTTTAATATTAATACGTTTTTATTATATTTTAAAATCTTTCTTATTTATAAGGATTCTAAATTAAATCGTATTATTTTCTTAAAAAGAATTACGTAAAAACTAATTTTTAATCTTATTATAAATATATCTATTTATAACATTTTTATAATTATTTTAATTATAATAAATAAGATATTATATTAACTAATAAGTTATTATTAATAAGAAAATATTATTATTATATTTTATTTAAAACCTTATTTATAATTAACTTTATTATGTTATTATATCTTTTAATATATTTAATAATAAGCGTAATTTATATAAACCCTTTAATACTAAATTTTTTAATATTAAAATCAAACTATAAGTTTAAGTATTATATATATAAAATAATTATTAAAAATAAGTTGTTAATATAATAAGGAAATACCTTATAAGTTTAAACGTATTTAACCGAATATTTAATATAAAGTATTAAAAACAATCCGACCTTTAAAAGTATTTCGAAAAAAATATTATATATATTAATAATAATATAAAGTTACCCTTTATTATATATAAGAAATATAATAAAAGCTTATAATATTTAAAAAAGATAAGATATTAAGAATAAAGATTTATATAAAAATTAAAAACTATAAAAATATTAATTATATTAAGAACCTTGGATAAGTATTAATTTAAACTAATATAATTAATAAAATAATTAGATTGGCTTTTTAATAAAATTATTATAAAGATAATTATAGATTTTTTTTAATTAATTTTTTAAAATTTTATTAATTACTAAGTAAAACTTTTACTAAATAATAAGGTTTTAATATAAAAAGATTTCTTAAAGTGATTACGGCGATAAATTATGATTATAGCCTTATTATTTAATATCGTTGAATATATTAAAACGTATTACCTTTTTATTTATCTTAATTAAGGCCTTATATTATTATTTTTAATAATAACTAAAAATTATATAATAAAGCGCCTCAAAAAGATTAAATTATTGTTATTAAAAAATCTTCTTAATAATAATAATAAGGTTTTATTAACTATAAATAGTTAATCCGTTAATAATAAATAATCTCATATAACGATCATAATATATTAAATTAATTAAGATTAAGAATATTATAATATATTAATTAACTTTGAAGTTGTTAAAAATATTTATAATAATAAATAACTTATATTTATTACGATAAAAGTAATTAAAAGCCATAAATTAAAGGATTATATTTTAACCGTTATTATTAATAATATAATTAATAATAATATAAATAATACTCATATAAATAATAATAATATAAATAAGAATAATAATATAAATAAGAATAATATAAATAATAGTAATATAAATAATAATAATAATAATATAAATAAGAATAATATAAATAAGAATAATATAAATAAGAATAATATAAATAAGAATAATATAAATAAGAATAATATAAATATGAATAATATAAATAATAGTAATATAAATAAGAATAATATAAATAATAGTAATATAAATATAAATAATAATAATAATAATAATAATAATAATAATAATAATAATAATAATAATAATAATAATAATAATAATAATAATAATAATAATAATAATAATAATAATAATAATAATAATAATAATAATAATAATAATAATAATAATAATAATAATAATAATAATAATAATAATAATAATAATAATAATAATTTAAAGGATATCTTATAGGTATATATAATATTATACCTTACTTTAAGTAACGTCAATTTTTTAACTTATAATTTCCCGGATTAATAAAAGAATAATATTTTAAGTTAATCTAAGTAATTTAACCTTAAAACGATATCCTTTTTAAGCTTAAAATACGTTTAATCTTAAGGTAAGTTTATTTTTATTAACTTTTTTAAGTATAATTTAAATTAATAAGCTTTAGGAATAAGATATATAAGTTAAATATTAATTAAAAATTAAAAATAAAAAAATCTAAAGTAATATTACTTAAGTTTTTCTATAACGTTATAATAAAGCTATATAATAAATTAAACTTTTAATACTATAACTTTTTTAATTATTTATTTAATTATCTTTATAATTATTTTTATAATTATTAACCCCAGAACTCTTTACTTTATTTACGACGCGTTTTACTTAATCCGCTATTTAGATCTTAATATATCCCGATCCCATCCCGTTCCATCTTAAGTTAATACAGGATAAGATAGAAGCGACTCCATCCTATTTTATCCCTATCTTATCCCTATCCCATCCCTATCCCATGGGATATATCCCGTCCCGCTTCCCGGAGTAAAGCTTAAAAAAAGGTTAGAAACCGGGAAGAAGAAAGAACTTTAATAAACTATAAAATTATTAAAAAAGTAAAGTTTGAACGTTAAGTAAATCTTATTAATTAATAATATTATATTTCTTATAATATATTTAATATAATTATTATTATACTTTAAAAAGGAAATAAGCCGCTTTGTAAAAAACATATTAAACCTTAATTATATATATTATAAGAAAATTATAATTATTAAAAAAGTATTTAAAAATAACGGAAAAAATATATAAAAAACGATTAGAAATAAACGATCTAAAATTAATAACGTTATAATCGTTAATTTATAATAAAACCTTAAAGTTATACTTAATAAAAATTAATAAATATACTTTATAAAAATAATAATTATTTATCAATTAAAATAAATTAATAAATTATTAAGAATAAAAACGGATTAAAGATTAAATATTATTATAATTAACATAAATATAATAAAGGAATGAAATTAAAACGATAAAGTAATCGAGATTTGGAGGATGGCGACGAATAAAGGGACCCCAGAGGTCCAAAACGATGCGTATATACATAGCTTTAATAATAGTAAGGGGAGTATATTAAGTGCGATAAATGGAAGTAGCGTAATAATTAAGAATAAAATGGTAAACGGGCAAATAACCTATATTAATAGAAACGGTAACGATGCGTACGGGTAATATAATAATAATAAGCCGAATAACGCTTAAAATAAATAAAAAAATTAAGGTTAATAAAATACGCGTATTAAAGCACGTAAAACGCGTAATAATAATATAGAAATAATAAATAAATAAGGGGGTAAGAAGGCCGGTATAATATTAATAATAAAGGGTATAAACGGGGGGAAAAAGCGGGAAAACCACGGTAAAAATATTATTAAGGCTGACCCGGGGGCAAAAAGCAGCGGCGGGAAAACTGCACCCAGCAGGGGGCTAGGGGGGCTGTGGACACCGGAGCGGCATAAGAGGCGATGCTATATCGGTCAGCAGAGTCATATAAATAAGGTAATAATAACATACGTATCGGTAAGGGTATTCAGTGGTATAATCGGAATTTTGAAATTTTAACATTAAATAGACCCGTAAGGTAACGGAAGAGCAATAAGTTTAAAGGTAACCCTTAAATAAATTCTTATTCTTTAAACGGCTGTAAATACTTTTAACCCTTAAGATATAAGTAAAAGCTAGGTAAATACCGGTTTTTATTTTTAACGTTATAGATATCGGGTTTTTTACGGTTATTAATAAGGTTAAATAGCCGAGTATTAAGGAATGCCGGAATTAGTTTAGTTAGATCCGTAATATAAATCAATCAATCAATCAATATTATTAAGGATATATAAAAGGGAAATAAAGCTAATAAAAAGGATAAAACCTTAAAAGATTAAAAATAAAAAACGGAGATAATACGTCGCCCGGTAAAAGAAGGCGAGAAAGTAATAAAGGAAACGGTAAAAACCTTAAAAAGACTCCTTATAATAAAGTGGAAGGATATTACGTTAAAGATTTAACCGATATTATAAATTAAATTAAAAAGTATAAAAGACTTTTATATAAAGGTAAAAATAAAGCTAAGGGAGGCAGAGCGTTTACGGGGCTTTTAAAAGGCGGGAATAAGGATATTAATAAGGGGTAAAAATGACGGTTTAAAATTAAAAGTATAAAGTAAAAGTATAAAAGCGGTAGTTTTTTAAGCGAAAGAAAGTTGGGCGATAAGGGTAATAAAAAGGGTGCTTATGGTAGAAAATAAAAAAATAATAAAAAAGAAAATAACTATATTAAAAAAAGCGAGGATAATAATAATCCGCTTATTTAATAATAAGGAGAAAAACGTAATTACGGAAATAAACCTATTATAATTAATAAAAACTTTTAAGGTAATAACGGAATTATTAATAAAATAGATTATTATAATATATAAGTTATAAAGTAAAAATATCCTCCTTAATATAACGTTATTAAAGGCGAAAAAAAGCTTAAAAAATTTAAAATTTAAATTAATAAAAAAGAATATAAATTAATTAAAGTTTTAAAGTAATTATTTACCATTATAATAAATAAGATATATTTATTATATTTTATAAAAACCGAAAAAGGGGTTATATTAAAGAGTATAAAAAGGGAAAATATGGTTTTTTATTTAAAGCTTAAGATCATTAATTATAGGCTTTTTCTGGTAATAAAAGATTTAATTCTTTAAAACGCGTAAAAAGGTATTTTAGCGTTATATTAAACGTAACGTTAATAAAAATATATAATAACGTTTTAAATAAAGGGATTATTAAAGGGGAATCGCTTAAAATAATTTAACTATAAAATAAGGCGGTAAATATTTAAATTATAAATATATTATTATAAAGTATCTTAATATTATAAAATATATAATTTACGTTAAAAATTATAATATTTATAAATATATAAAATTAATAATTAAAGGGCTTATAAAAAGCGTATTTAAATATATTATATATAATAAAGAAAGATATCTAATATAAAATTCTAAATATATATTAAAAGTTAAAGAGATTAAACGTAAAAAGACCCGAATAGTTATAAAAATCTAACGGTATAATACGTACGGCATTAATTTAACGGATTAATTAAAAGTAATTTTAAAATATAAACTTAATTAATTAAATAATAAAAAATAAATAATAATAACGGATAAAATAAGAAAAAGGAAGCTTTTTATAATCCCAATTTTAAAAGTTAACCGTTTTACGTTTTTAACAATAAGTAAAAAAGTATTAAATTAGAAAACACTTAACTTTAATAAAAAGTTTATAACTTAAACGGATATAAATAAGGGAGCCTTTATAAAGGTTAATATATAATATATTAACGCTTTTAAGAGTAATATAATATAACGTTTATAACGAGGAAATTAAAATAATAATATTAATATTTAAATTTAAAAAAGTTAAAAATATTAATATTATAATAATATAGAAATTACCGTATAGCCCGTATATATATTTATTTATTAACCCGGGGGAGGGGTTTTATTTAACCTTTAAAAGGGATAAAATAACTAAAATATACTTCTTTATAAATAAGCGGTTTAATATAGATAATTAAGATATTACTTATTATAATAAAAACCTTTATATATTCCGTATTATAAAAGAAAAAAACTTAAAAAGTAACCTTAATATTTATAACGTATATAACCCGTTATTAATTAATAAAAAAAGATTGTTTATAATATTATTACTTAAAGAAATCTTAATTATTTTAAGTAAGTATATATTGCTTAAAAACTTTAATTTATATTATTATATATAAAATGAAAAAAAGCGTATAATAAATTATATTAAATTAAATAATTTATTAATAATTATTATTTAAATTAACTTTTTATTATTAATATTATAAAAGATTATTACGTAAAAAAGTTATATATTTAAAACGATAATTAATTTAACCTTTAATACGGAAGAAATTATTGGCGTAATTATAACGTATAAGTTACGAAAGGACTTAAAATATAATTCGGATTATATACCAATATAGATAACCTTAAATTAAACCGTTAATATAACCTTATTATTATTAATAAAGAAAACGTAGAAAACGGTTAAAATAATAAAGGTTTATATAAAAGCGGAAAAAACGGTAATATAATTTACGGACCTCCTTTAATTAAATAATAAAAACTAAATTAACTTTTTTATAAAGTAAATAATAAAGATATTAAATAAAATAATTAATAAAATAATCTTAATAATAAAACCCTCTTAAAAAGCTAAAATTTATTAAAATAAAGGATATATAACCGTAATAATAAAAATAAAAAGATTAATAAAGTAAACTTTTAAATATAGGAATTAAGAAATATTTAATTAATTAAGGGTTACTTAAAAAAAAAAAGAAAAGATTATTAAAAAGGTTAAATAAATATACTTTTAATTTATAATATATAATTTAACGGTTTTATTTTATAATATTTAAAAGTTAATGAAATATAATAAAGAATAAAATAAGAAATTAAAGTTTATCTTTAAATTCCCGCCTTTTAAAAAACCTAATAATATATTAATTAATACCTTTAACGGTAAAATCAAAACCTTTAAAAAAATATTTTTCCTCCCGTTATTAAAGGTTAATTTAAACGATATTAATAACGTTATATATCCTAATTTTATATTAATAAATAAGGTAATAATATAAGATATAATAATTAAAGCGATTAATAAATTAAAAAAAAATAAAACCTTAAAACCGAATAAAATCCTTAATAAATTCCTATTAATAATAATATTACTATTTAAGAAAGTTTTTATTTAATTTTTTTAAGTATATTTTAACGTTGGTTATTATTTATGTAAGTTTAAAGAAACGAAAACGATTATCTTTAAGAAGTTTATTAAACCGGATTATTTTAAAGTAAAATCTTATAAATTTATTATATTCCTTTATACGTTAAAGAAAACTTTAAAAACGGTAATAATAAAAATCCTTAATAATTATATAAAAAATTACGGACTTCTTTCCGATCAATAAATAAAAATAAATAAAAATTAATTAATAAAAATAGCCCTTAAAAAATTAATTAATAACGTATATATGGTATAAGGTTACGGGAAAAGGTATATTATAAGTTTTTTTTCTTTTAATATTATAAATACTTTTAATAAAATAAATTATTAAAAATTACTATATAACTTAAAGAAAAAAAGGATATTATCCTTCTTAATTAAATAAATAAAAAGTTTTTTTAAGTGATTAAGCTATATTGATTAAATTAAAATAAAAAATAAGCTTAATAAAGCCCGTTATAACGGGGATTCCTTAAGGATTACTTATTTTTTTTATATTATTTTTATTCTTTAACGATTTATTAATTAAGGAACTTATTAAATTAAAATAAAAGGTTTAAGTTAAAGGTTTTATTAATAACGTTTACCTTTTAATTTATAATACCTTTATATATATAAATTATTTAGAATTAAAATAAGCCTATAAAGTTTATCTTTAATAAATAAGAATTTATAAAGTTTAATTCATATTATATAAATATAAACTTATTTATATAATTAAGAATTTAAAGTTATATAATATAATAATTATAGTAAACTTAAATAGAATTACGGTAAAATTAAATATTAATATTAAAGTTTTTAGCCTTTAAATAAATAAGAAGCTTAATTAAAAGGATTATATAAGAAAAATTTAAAAGAAAATAACTTTATAAAAAAAGGGTTTTATTTATTTTATTATATCAATATAAAAAGTTATATTATAAAAAACCCGGACCGTTTATTAGGCTATAATAAAGTTAACTATAATATATATTATAGTTATTTAATATATACTTAAAAGTACTCCGGGATATAAGAAGGAGTTTATTTAAATATTATAGAAAGTCCAGAATTAATATTTAAGAGTAATTAATAATACTTATAAAGTAACCTTTATCCCAATATTAAAGTTTAAGGTCTTTATATTATTAATTAAAATTTTATTAAATTAAATAATTATATAAATAAAATTAAAGAAATATATATACTTAATTACGATAATAAGAAACGGGCGGATCCGCCAGAATCTTAATAAGTTTCAAGTTAAAAAGAGTAAATTAAAAATACTTATCCCCCCTCTTATTAAAACGAAGTAGGAATAAGTTAAAAAAGAAGTTAATTTTATTAATATTTTAAAGGTTAATTTAAACGTATATAAACTTTTATTAAGTATAAAAAAAACCGAAATTAAAGGGATTTAAAGAGTAAAAGCTATAACGATTATTTTATAAATTATAATAAAATAAATTAAGCGTTAATAGAAATATAAGGATTTTATATTTTAAAATTATTATTACTTAATTTTTAATAATAAAAAGATTATTAATAAGTATCTTTATTATTGTAATATTATAAAAAAGGGTAATAATATATTAATGATTTAACTTTAAACGGATAAAAACGGTTTAACTTATTTCTTATTTATTATATATACCGGAAATCGGATAAACGTTAAATATAAATATAAATAAAGAAAATAAAACGCTATATATATCCTTATTTTTTATTTTTTATTTATGGAAATTAAATTAAAACTTATTATAAAAGTTAATACTTATAATTATTATTAAATATTATTTATAAAGTAAAGTATTTAGGTAATTATTAAATTTATAATATTTACCGGATTACTATTATAGTTCAGCCTTATTATAAAAATAAATAAGATTATTAAAGACTTTACGGAAAAAGCCTATTACCGTTTAAAAAAAAAAAAAAAGCGGAAACCGGTTACGTTAATTATATGAACCGGAAAGTATTTTCTATAGCCGTAAGGATATAATAATAAATATTTATTAAAAGTCTTTAAAGGAATTAACGGCGATAATAATATGAAAGGGATATATATTAAATACGTAAATATTAATAAGGATATTTAAAGGTATTACGTAAAATTAAAATAATATAAATATATAAAGAAGCAAAAAAGTAATAAGTTTAAAAGTAGCTTTTATAAGGATATAATTATAATATTATTAATTTTTATAAAGGAATTAAAATATAAGAAATATATAAATAGATTATTACTTTTTAAATAACCGTTAATATCCTTTACCTTAAAGGATAAAGGGTAAAGGCCTGGTAAACGCCGGTTTTTACCCTAACGTTATAAGTATCAGGTTTTTATGGTTACCAGTAAGGTTAAAAGGCCGCGTATTAAGGAGCGCCGGAATTAGCTTAGTTAGATCCGTAGTATAAATCAATCAATCAATCAATAATAAAGGAATTATAAATTCAAAAATATGTTTTTAAAGTTACTTAAGGTTAATTATTTAGATATATTAATAATAAACTGGGATTATATATTACTTTATATATAAGTTATATTTAATATTTAAGTTATAAAGATAATTAAATCGGTATAAATATTTATAATATTAAAAAATGACTTAAATTATAATATCTTATTAAAACTTTTATAATTATGTTAATCATAACCGACTTTAAGATTTAAATAAAGATCTTAAAAATTAAAAATATTATTTATAAAGAAAACGTTCAATTATTTAGTATATAAATATATTTATTAAATAAGATACGTTAAAAGTCAATATATGAAAAGCTATAAGAACGTAACGATATTAAAAGAGAAATTAAATAAAATTATTTAAATATAAAAATTAAAAAAAGAACTTAAAAATAAAATTAAAAAAAAAAATAATAATAATAAAGACCTATAAACTTTAAGAAAAAAAGAAGTTTAAAAAGTAAGGTTAACTTTAAGGGCGTATATTTTAATAATTAATTAATAAAAGAAAAAGAATATACCTATATATTTAGGGAGAAATAAAAATATATAAAAAATAATCGGAATAAATAAAGGAAAATTAAGTATAAGTTAGTGTAATAAAAAGGGGTATAAAAATTTTAAAAAATAAAAAATAAATATAATTAAGTAAATAAAAGTTTAAAAGAATTTAAAAAGGCAGAATTATATTAAAAATACCTAAAAGATAATAAAGAAACTTAGAAATATTGAGGAGATAACGGAAAAGCCGTAAAAAATATTATAGATAGTATAAATAATAATTTTAATTTAAAGATAAGCTTTGTTTTATATTAATAATAATTTATTAAATAAATATAAAATATAATAAAATTTATAAGCTTATTACTCAATAAAATAAATAAGGTAATAATATAAAATTTAAAGTTATTATTAATTACGTAAAATAACGTTAAACGGTATAAAGAATATATAATATATAAAGAAAAGGTAATATTAATTAAATTAATAATATTTATAATAATAAAGATAAATAATTATATATATTAAAAAAATAACCGATAACTTAAAAAAGTTAATAATAAGGAAAAGAAAACTATATATTAGGGTAATATAAAAAAGAAGATGGAATAAATAAATGATAAAGATAATAAAATTTATTTATTTATTATAGAAAGTATAATTTTAAGAATTAAGTAACTTAATAACTTAATAACTTATTAAGCACTAATAAATGTAAATACGGTATTTATTAAGTATATTTGAAATATATATATAAAGTAATAAATAAATTAACTTTAAAATTATAAAGTAAAAAAATACATATTAAGATAAAAGTATTATAAATTATATTTTTAATAAATAAAAGGGTAACAAGAAGAAAAATCGATACTTTAAAGTAATATTAAGAATTATAAGTATAGGTAAAAAATAAAGGTATTATATTAAGCAACTTTATTTTAAACGATTAAATATAACTTAGAATACTTTAAATATTATAAACGTATAAAAATATAAATATAAAAATTTATGTAAAATATTAATAACGGACTTATTTCTATATAAAATAATATTAAGATTAAAGATTAAGTTATATAAAGATATTATTAAAAGGTTATTAAATAACAAAAAACAATAATTTAAAATAATTATATAATAAGGAATTAAGTTAAATATATATAAGAAATATATAAATAAATAAATAAATAAATAACTAAATATATAAATATATAAATATATAAATTATACTATCCGTACTTATAAAGAAAAAAGGTAAAGTTAAACCGTAATTTATATCTAATTATTACTTTATATATAAAGTATTATTTATATTTTATATAAAGCTAACAAAGAAAATATATAGTTTATTAAGAATTTTATTACATAAAATTTTCTTTTAAATAAATATGAAATATAAATATTAAATAATAAACATATTTTCAAGAATATATATGTTTTCACTTATTTTTATTAAGCTTATAAATATTATATCAAAAATTATTCTTAAATTAAACTTAAAGTTTTCTTTTTTTATCTTTAAAGAAAAATATAACTTTATTAATTTAATTTTTTACCTTAATAATATCTTTAAAGTATATGAAATATTAAAAAAAATAATTCATATTCTTAAGAAATTTATTTTTCCCGTAAATTTTATAACTTAAGTTAAAATTATTATTTAATAAATTAAAAATTAATATAATAAAAATTAAAGTATTAAAGAAGATTATAAAGTAAAAAAACGTATATAAATTAAACTTAAAAAATACGAAGAGATACTTAATTAGCCCGTACCGTAAAACGTAAGAAATATTAAAGGATTCTTAAGTATTATCGATATAATAAAAAAAGAATTAAAAACACTATAAAAATAATACGTTTATATATCCGCTTAATCGGAAATATAATGTAGAAATAAAAAGAGTTAAAAGATACATTATTTTAATTTATATAAAATATAATAATAAAGATTAAAGGTTTATTTATATCAAATCTAAGAATATTAGTTTATATATATATTAATACTTTAAAATATAAAGCCGGATATTATTGATTGATTAATTGATTGATTTATACTACGGATCTAGTTAAGCTAATTCCGGCGTTCCTTAATACTCGGTTATTTAACCTTATTAATAACCGTAAAAAACCCGATATCTATAACGTTAAGAATAAAAACCGGTATTTACCCAGCCTTTACTTACGTTTTAAGGGTTAAGAGTATTTATGGCTATTTAAAGAGTAAGATTTATTTATATATCTTTTTTAAGAAAACCTATAATATTATAATTAAATCTATTTAAGGGTTATTTTTAAATTTATTATTCTTCCGTTATTTTACGGGTTTATTTAATATTAAAATTTTAAAATTCTGATTATATTATTGAATATCCTTATTAATATATATATTATTATTATTCTATTTATATAACTTTGCTAATTAATATAGTATTACTTTTTATACCGCTTCGGTATTTATAGCCCCTTTAGCCTTTTATTAAATATAATTTTTTCGCCGTTACTTTTTACCCTTAAGTTAACGGTAAGGTTTCTTAATTAAATTTTTAACTACTTTATTTATTTCTTTAATTAAGTTATATTATAATAATAAGCTTATAGTTATTATAAATTTAACGGCCGTTTTAATATCCTTTTTATTAATAAGTATTTAATAATAATCGTTAATTTCTGTTTTTTTAATTAATCTTAATTTAAGCTTTTTAAATAATAAATAAAAGATTAATATATATATAACGTCCTACTTTTATTATTTATACTTATAATTAATATTAATCCGGTTACCGGTATATATAATAAAAAGGAAGTAAATTAAACCGTTTTTATTTATTTAAAGTTAAATTATTAATACGTTATTACTTTTCCTTATAATCTTATAACGCCGGAGATATTTATTAATAATTTTATTATTATTTAACGCTGGGTGTTATCGCCCTTAAAAGATTAATTCTTTATATTTATATTAATACTTTATTTACCTTTTTATAATCCATAAAGTAATCGTTATTAACTTTACTTTTATAATTTTTTTTCCCCGCTGTTCTCGTCTTAAATAAGAATTTATATATTTTTACGTTAATTTCTTAAACGTAAATTAAATCAACCTTTTTTTTAATTTATTTTAATTTAACTTCTATGGAAGGGGTAAATACCGTTTTTTTACGCTTTTTTATTTAAGGCTTTTTATAATTTTAATAAATACGTTTATTTCTTATTAATGTAATTAAATTTATACCCTTTTTAAGCCTTATTTAAACGATTATTTAATTTAAGGTTAATTTTATTAATAATATAAAGATTTTAGATTTTAGTACCGGGACGGGAATTACTTTATATGCTTTACTTATTATTCTTAAATATCGGTTTTAAACCTTTTATAATTACCGGACGGGCTTTTTTTTATATTTAAATATATTTTTAAATACGTATTAAATAATTACTGCGTATATTATCGTAAACTTTATAACCGTTTAATAAACGGTTTTAATCTTCTATAAAATAGCTTTTTATATTAACGCTATAAGATAAATAAGGCCCCTTTTTTATGAAATTATCTTCTTTTAGACCTTTTTTATATAATTTTTTTAATTTAGTTTTTTATTAATTTATAAACCGAGTATTTTAATATTGGCTTCCGGTTTTATTATTATATTACTTAAGTCTATTATAATTATTATATTATATAACTTCGGGCTCCTTATTATATAAATAAATTTATACTTATATAAAGCGAATTAAGTTTTATATATCTTTATTTATTATAAATAAATTTTATAAGTTTATTTTAGCTTTAAATAATTTATATAAGTAAACATATTATAAATTAAGAAATAAATATTATTAATAAAGCTCCTTATTTTAAATCTTTTATTTTAATTTTATTAAATTTTTAATAAACGGGCCGTTAAAGAATAAAAATAAAATTAAGGAAATAAATAACCCTTAAAGAATCCTTATTCTCGCGGGCTTTATTATATTTATCTTTTATTTTAAATTAATTAACGTCGTTTAATTATTTAAGAAACTCTTTATTTAATTTATAAAAAAAGGTAAAATGTTTTTTTTCCGTAAATTATATAATAACTTTTAATAGTTTATTTTATTAAACGCCTTTATAATATTTAAAGAAAAAAGACTTATAATATGTTTTTTCTTATAACTTTATATTGTATATATACTATTAATTAAGCCTTTAAGAATTCTTTTTTATTAACCGTCTTTTTCTTATTTTTATTTATTAATTAAAGAGTAATTTATACTTTTCTATATAGTTATTTAAGATTTTTATAATTACCGTCTTTAAAGCCTTCCTTAACGTATAAAGGAGTATTATAAATTTATATAATTTTACCTTTAGATAATCTGATTTAACCGGTTTCTTAAGGATAATCGTTTTAACCTTTTTAAATCTATAAAAGTAATATTTTATATTAAAGTAAACTTAAAATAAATAAATAAAAACCTCTTTTAATAATAATAATTTTATAAATAAGAATTTATTTAATATATTATTAAGTCCGGGGGCTTTATTCTTCTTTAATTTATTAATTATTTTAATTATTATCTTTTAAATTATTATTTTATTTATTATTATTAATTTAAAATATATTATACTATTAATATTTATTAAATTAATTTCCGGTAATGGGGAAAAGAATATTTTTTTAAGAGCCTTAATTTTACCGTTAAAGGTATTTATTATTATACCGTTTAATCTTTTTAAAGGTAAAAACTTAAAAATAAGTTTAAGTTTTTTATTTTATTCCTTACCGTATTTTATTAACTTCCAAATATTATAAAAGGAAACCGTTAAGTTATATACTATAGCCCGGAATTATATTTACTTAATTTTTTGGATAATTTTTTTTTTCCTAAACTTTTTTTAACCGCTAAAGCGTCTCCCGGTTTTTATACTTAATAATTTATTTTATAAGCGTTTTTACCTTTATAATCGCCTTTATATATTTTTTATTTTAATAAGTTTTAACTTTTTAAAACAGCTTTATTATTAAAATTATAACGTTAATTATTTTATTTAAAGCCTTTATTACCCGTTTTATAAAACGGTTGATTTATTTTTTATTATCGAGCCAGGGGAAATTTATTAATTAAGATATTATTTTTATTATTTTTATAAATATCTTAATTTCCTTAACCGTTTTTTATATTCGTTTAAATAGTGGAAGCGGAGTTATATTAACGGATTAGTTTAGGGTTATCTATATCAGGACGTAATTTAAACCGTATTTTAAGTCCTCTTAAGGTCCGTATATTATAATTAAGTTAATAATACCTTCCGAATTAAATATTAAGTTAATTATAGTTTTAAGTTTATAACTTTTTTATATAATAATTTTTTTTAATGTTAATAATATGAAATTAAATTATATAATAATTATTAATAGCTTATCAGATTTAATATAATTAATTATATAACCATTTTTATTTTATTAAATATAATAAAAATTAAAGTCCTTTATTAAAAAATGCTTATTAAGTATAATTATAATATCCTTAAATAATAAGGTTATAAAGGGTCCCTTTTTATTAACCGGTAACGGATTATACGTATTAAAAATATTTAAGTTACCTTTAATATCCTTTTTTTATATAATTTAGAATATATATAAATTCCCTTTATAATAAATAATATCTTAATTATTTATATTTAACTTCTTATTAATAAAGAAGTATATCCGTGTTATTTCCTTACCCTTAAAGGTCAGGTAAAAACCATTTCTTAAATTAATTAAAAAAATAAATATATAAATTATATAATAATTTTTATATTACTATAATATTAATATCCTTTACCTTTTTAAATTTAAATATTAATATTATAACTTTAATTGCTTTTTTATATACGTTATATTATATTATTTTTAAAAGTATAAATATATTAAATATCGACGTTTATCGGGTTTTTTTTATTAACTTTTATTTATATAAACGGTTTTTTTTAAGGCTGAATATTATTTATTTCAATTTTTTTATTATAATAATAATTTTAATTAAACGGCTGGCCTTAAAAGTTAATATTATTATAAGTTTCCTTTTTTTTATATTATTACTTTATCCTTCTTTATTTAATAAGTTTTATTTATATCTTAAGATTATTTTTAGTTACTTTACCGGTTTAAGTTTATATAAATTATAACGTTAAACCTTAACCGTTATCTTAATTTTTTTACGTTAAGTCTCCTTTACTTTTATTATATACCGTAAATCTTATACTGAGTAATTATTATTATTATACGTTACGTATTTTAACGCGTTTTTTATTAGGCCCTTTATTATTAAATTAGTGTATTTATATATATTATACTTTTTAATATATATTATATATTTCGTATTATTAAGGTATTTTATAATAATATATTTATATTTTTAATATTTAAAATATTAATAGATATCCGCTGCCCGGTTTTAAGGTTTTATTAATTTAAAAAATTTACCTTTTATTATCCTTTTATTAAAAATATTATTATATATCCTTATTAACGTTACGTTTAAAATAATTATAAAGTATCTTTTTATATAATTAAAGGCGTTTAGTTTTTTTATTATAAAAAGAAGATTATAATTAATAATTTTTAATTTAAGGTAAAGAACCGTATTTTCCTTTTTTATCCGCCTTAAAATAACTTCCCTTTCCTCTTTTATAAATTTTATTAAGTATATCCCGTTTACCGCAATAATAAAGGATTATTTTAATATTTTTATTATTTTATATCTTTTTTTATTAATTTATCTTTTTAATTTTTTTATTCCTTTTTTCGCCTTTAATAAGGTTATATTAAGGAGGATATTTTTATTTTATAGTTTATATATTATAATAATCTATTTTATTAATAGCTTTCCCGTTATTTTAAACGCTTTTATTAATTATAATAAGTTTATTTTTACCGTTATATTTTTTTCCTTTTCGCTTAATAATTATATGGTTATTATCCTTGTTTTCCTTAATATTGCCGTTTTTTCTTTTATCTTTATTTTTTTATTATTAACGCCGGCGTTGCCCTTATAGCCCTTATTACCTAGCTTATTTCCGCTCCCTTCTTTAAAGCCTTTTTTGTCGCTTTTTTACTTTATATATATCCTTTTTATTTCCTTTTATTTCCGTCCGCCGGCGCTTTTATTACTGTTTTTTAAGCTCCGCGTAACCTCTTTAATTCTTTTAAATTTTTCTTTATATTTACGTAAAAGTTTCTTATTCCCCGTAATCCGATTTATAATATCGGCTAGGTTTTTAACGTAATATCTTTATATATAATTATAAAAAGGTTTTCTAGTACTTTTACCGTTTCCTCCTTTTTTACTTTTTTTTTATATATTTAATAATTACCTTTTTTTATAGCTTATTTTTATTTATTTAATATTTCTTTATCTTTATTTAATTCTCTCTTAATTTATATATATTTAATAAGGTTTTTTATGCCTCCGTTTACCTTTTATCCGTCCTTATATACCGTCCTTATCCCCTCCGCCCTTTATTTATTATTTTTTATAATAATACCTTTACGTATTATACGCGTCCCTTTACGTATATCTTATTAATTATAAACTCCTTATTTAATTTAAAGCCTTTTTATCTTATATTTATTACGTCGTTTATATAACTTATTATCGTTCCTATTAATTTACGCCGTTTACTTTTCTTCCCTTTTTATTTTTATTATTATTCCGCTTCCGTTTATTATATTTAAGGTATTATCCTCACTATTACTTAAGCTATATACGCGTATATCGTTTCTGACCTCTGGTGTCCCGTTGTTCGTCGCCATTTCCCATCTATTCAAGTCAAGCGATATTTTCAAGCCGGATATTATATTATTTAAATTTAAGACGGTTATACCGTTTTATTTATCTATAATTTATATATAATAAATAAAACGGAACGTAATTATAATATTTATAAATAAGAATTAATAATTATCATTATATTTAAAGAAAAGTTTTCTTATATGTTATATATAAAAAAGGGTTTAATTATATACATAGATTATAATTTATCTACGGGATTTATAAACGTAAATTACTATAAAAATATCTTTATAAAATAGATAAATAAGTTAAAAAAGCTATATATTAAAATTAAATATATTAAATGAAAGATTAATAAAATTACGGATAACTTATTAAGAATATTATCTAATAACTTAAATTACGTATTAAATAAAATAATAAAAAATGACCTTTAAAATCTAGAAAAATAAGAATAATACGGTATCATTCTAAAAGAATAACAAAGGAGGATATCGTATTATATTAAAAGAACTTTTTAATGAAATAAAAAAAATAGAATTAACATTAATAATAATATGAAAATTACGATACAATAATTAAAGGGTTAATTAACTTAAAATATAAAAAGAAAGTTAATGAATTTTTAAAAAAAAAAAGAAGAAAATAAATATAAAAGAATTATAATTATAAGGGATAATTAATAATAAACCGGTACGGATATATAGTATAAAACTATATAATAATTATGAAATAAGACGTATATAAATTAATTGTATTACGGAATTATTAAAACTTAGGGAATTATTCTATTATAAAAAAGATAATTAATATATTAATATTATTAAATACCTTAAAATAAAAATAGATTTAAAAAAATACGGTATAATAAGTTAAATTTAATAAATAATTTATAAATTATAAATTTAATTTAATTCAAAATGAATTACTTTATTAATACGGTAAGCGTTAAATAATATATTTAATAAAAAAGGAAATAACATGAATACTTAAAGAAATTTGTAATAATACGGGATACTTTTTATTAAAAAATTTATTAAAGAAATTACAAAATTATTATTAATAATTAATATAATAAAACATATTATTAAATATATATAAAGGTACTTAATTTATACAAAGTAAATATATAGAAGTTATACAATTTTACTAAGTTTATTTAAAGTAAAAATTCCTTTTAATTTATTTAACGTAAACTTTATTCAACCCCAAAATAAATATAAAGTTATTTTTAATACGTTTTTAATATAATAGAATATTTTTTACGATTTATATGATTATTTTATACTAAGTTAATCAATATAAAGGATATAACTTTTATGTTAACAGAATATATAAATTTTTATTTAAAATTTATTATAATATATATAAATATCTGGAAAACATTTATTAGTAAAAAGATAGGAAGCTTTTTCCGGTTATATAATATCTAATTTATTCCGATATTAAGTATAAAATATAAAATAATAAATATGATAAAGTTTAATATTTAAATTTAATAAAATTATAGTTAAGTATAAACGGAAAAATTAATACTATTAAACATTAATTTAAAATATATTAAATATTCAAAATACAGTTTTATTAGTATCCTTTTTAAGGTTAAATTAAATATAATATATAAACGGAACGTAGTTAAGTTAAATATCGAAATACGTATTATAAAAATTATAATATTATTTTTAGAAAAAGCGATGTATAAAGTTTTTTAAAGATTTATAATAAATCAAATAAATATTAAGGAAAAGTTATAAAAGAAATTAAACGTAATAAAGAATTAATAAAAACGATATTATAATAAGGAAATTTAAGGTTAAAACCTATTAAAGGAAATGTGATTAATTACATAATGGGATTCTACCTTAAACCTTAAAAACTTAAGTCTTATTAAGTAAAATTATTTTATTTTAAAAAGCTTTATAAAGGAGTATAAAGCTTTATATAGATTAAAAAGGATAAACAAAACTTTTATATTCAATTGATTTTACAATAATTATCTTAAAGTATTTATACTATATACTGGGTATTTTAAATCCTTTGATAAATTAAAATTAAAAATAATAAAAAGATTTTAAAGTTAATAAGTATTAATAAAGAACGCTTTAATCCTCTGGAAATTATTATAATTATTAATAATATAAGTTAAGGGAAAGAAATATGTATAAATAATATAACGCCGCTTTTTAAATATTTATATTTTACTTATTTTTATATTTAATATATCAAAGACCTTAAGAAAATATGGATTTAAAAGTTTAAAAAAAAAACGGAGAAAGAATAAATAATTACTTAAATAAATATAGTTAAAAACGAAAAACGAAAAAAAAGGAAGCAGGAGTATAATAGAAATTGAGAGAAAATAAATATAAATAAAGGGATATTAAGCTTTTAATCTTTTATTTATTATATTATAAGTTATATAATAATAGAATTATAAAAATTTATAATTATTTATAATTAAAATATTTATTTAAAGAGAAAACAAAAGCACATTAAAAATAATATATAAATAAAAGTATAATTAGGTATTAAGGTTATATATTAAAAAATTTATTTAAAAGGACGTTTTTCTTAAGGATTATAAGTTTAAATATTAAACTTATTATAAATTTTACGTTAAAAATATGGGTAAAATATATTATTAATATATATATAAAAATTATTTTAAATAATGGATAATCAAGGCTTTGACCGTACCCTTAAGATAAAACAATGTGTTTAAAATTATTTTTTATTATAATAATTATAAAGTATAAGGCTATATTAATTATCCTACCTTAAAAGTAAAAGAAAAAAAGGAATAAAAGTACCCATATATATATAAGGGCTTAATTTAAAATATAGGTAACCCGTTATTAAAAAGGCGACCCGGCGGATAAACCCGGTAATATAATTAAAGGAGTTAACGGAAATTAGAATGGTCCGAAAATTAATTAAGGCTTTAATCCGTAAATAACTATATATATATCCTTTTAATAAAGTATATATTAAAGTTAAAATTATAATGACGTATATAATAACCTTAATTAAGAATTAAGGTTAATTAATATAACTTATAAACGGTAAATTTAAGGATTATCCGGAACGCTAAGTTTATTAATAATATAAAGTTAAAAAGGATAATAAATCTCTTATAAAAGTATAATTATATTATTGGCGCATATAATAATGACCGAGAACGGTTTATAAATTAAGCTTAAATTAAAGACTTAAAAAGTTATTATATATAAACTAAAAGGGCGGAGGGAGAAATTTGTTAAAAGAGGAATATCTATAAAGATATAAATAGGGATTATCGTATACGTATAACGTAAATAATAAACTTAAGAAAAAAAGGAGTTAAAGAAAAAACCCGGCTAAGTATATTATT
Source organism: Niebla homalea (assembly GCA_019925105.1). Lineage (NCBI taxonomy): Eukaryota > Fungi > Ascomycota > Lecanoromycetes > Lecanorales > Ramalinaceae > Niebla > Niebla homalea. The sequence goes on from JAHGAU010000020.1 coordinate 431,830, forward strand.
TAAACGAGAAATTAATTGATAATTACCTTATGTATAAAAAAGAGAAATAACTTATTAAAATTAAGATTATTAAAATTTAAGCTAAAATAAATCTTTAATTAAATTAAAGTTTAATAAGCGATATTATTTCTTTTTAAGTAATTATTTATAAAACTTAATTAAGGAATTAATCCTTAAAAGGGATAAACTATATTTTATATAAATCTTATTACGTTAATTAAGTTTATATAACCGAGATAAGCTAGCGATGCCAGCAGGACCAGATTAATATAAGGATAATTAGCCTATTTAAATTAAAAAAGTCGATTAAATAAATAAGTAAAAAATAAACGATATAAACGGCTAAATTAACTAAATAGAAAATAAAGATAATGGATAAAATAACCGAAATTATTAAAGTAACGGATAAGTATTAAATATAAAAAACGTAAAAAGATATATTTATTAAAACTATAATTATTAAATTAATTAAGAATTATAATTAGTTATTAAGCGTATATACCCTTGTATATTAGACTTACGCTTAATATTAGGATTAAAAAATATATGGTATGTTAAGGAAAAAGTGTTTACTTAAACCATATTTCAATACTAGTAGAAGTCTATAAAAGGGAATTAATAATAATTAATTAAAAGCGAAATAGTTTATATATATTTAAATAGAAGTTATAATTATCAAGATGGTACTTAAAGATATAATTAAAGTATATATTATTAAATAAACCTTTAATACGATAATAATTAATAAAAATAAAGTAACGACCGCCATTAATCTACTGATATCTAATATGTACTTAAATACCGTTACATATACGGGAGGCATAAACCTAAATATATATTATAAAAAGCTCTTACAAATAGGAAAATTAGAAAAAATTAAGATTAAAAAAAACCGAGTGATATAGCTTTAAATATATTATTTAATTAATAATTAAATAAACCTTTATAATAATAGGAATATAACTATTTAATTTAATTAAATTAATAATAAGGATACGCTTTTTAAAGCATAAGGATATAATAAGGGTAATTTTTATTAATGTAATCGGAAAAATCCTATAAAAATTCTGGAAAAACTACGAATAAGTTAATATAAATATGAAAGGATTAATTAATATTAAGGTTATTAATTTATATATACTTTTAAAGGGATAATGTTAGGGACTCAGCAGGGCTGATCCTTGTTTATCACGGAACGGGCTCCGCGTTGCTTGGCACCCGCACTCGCACTGTATATAGCTCAGCACTACCATACTCACTTAGTTCATCATTCATACTTTTACTAGGGCTCTCACAGATAATTGATAATTAAATACGAGATTGAATTAAGTTTAGAATAAGTTAATTTAAGTATAAAAGAGGTTAAACATTAAGGAAATTAAAGAAGTAAAGAAATCTAAAGAAGTAAAAAAAATAAGGAAAATAAATAAATAAAAAAATAAAGTAAACGGTTACGCGGTAAGATTATTAAGTAAATAAATAATCGGACGTTATTATGAACGTTTTATTCATTAACGGAACCGGCTAAAAAGGAACTTAATAAATATAATAAGTAATATTATTACGTTTAAAAAAACCTTTCTAAATACGCTTTAATCGGGATAATTATACGTAATTCGTTAAGAAAATATAAAACTGATTTTATTTATAAGTAAACGTAGCCCCGAAAGTACTTAATATATTAATTGATTAAAGGAAAAGCATATAAGTAAATAAAGGTAAATATTAAAAGTTATAATAAAAGATATGTTTTTATAAAATATTATTAAGTATAATATTAATTATTAAGGGTATTTATATAAAAATTAAAAAGCCATGTAAAGATTAATAAATAACTATTTTATTATTATTTTTTCTCCCTTTACTTTTTTAAGCCGTAATATTTAAGTAATAATAATTAAAATAAATTATTATACCCCTTAATTGCCTTCTTAAGACCAATATAATAAATTAATATAAAGATAGTATTAATAAACTGGTATAAGCTATATAATTACGCATAATACCTTCTTAAATAAATACGTTAATAAAAAAGATATTGAAATCAGAAAATATGGGAAGGAATGAAAGTGCAAAAGTAATGAAATAGCAGGTAATAATGGAAAGCAACTGAAAATAGGCCGTAGCCCCTATATAAAATATAGGTGCTATATTATCTTAATCTATTATACTTTTTTTTTTTTAAATATATATAAATCGATTTTACTTTTAATTAGTTTTTTTAATATTTTTATCCCTTTATATATTTATCTATAAGTTTTATATTTTTTATACTTTTTTTTTCTTAATTTTTTTTTATAATAAAATATTACCTTTAATATTTTTATACTTTAAGTTATAATATATATATTTATATATATCTTAATGTCATGGTTCCAGCAGGCCTTGCTCCCAGGCTCGGCCTACTTACCCTATGAGTACTAGCTCCTTGGCACCCACACTCATATGGTGGGTGCATCCTGTACCATAGACACCACCATAGCTATTATTCCGTTCATAGTTAGACCTTATAGATCAGTTCCCTGACATAATAATAGCTATCCGTACTGGATTGCAACGTTACCGTAGTTATTAAGAACCCAGGACTTTTTCGCGTGGATTATCTGGGCTATTATTGAGTTTAAGCCGCTCAGTAAGAAATTAAAAAGAAGTTTATATAAGATATTTATAACTTAAACAATAAAAACGTCGTTACCAGTATTAAAGCCTTAATCTTAAAGGCCAAAAAATCATTTATGTTACGTAACCCGCGTACTCCGCGTACTCTATAATATTCCCCGTAATCCGGGTCTATCCCTATATAAAGAGCGAATAACAAATACTTAAACGTACCGCTATTCCGCGGTTAAAAAGAGTAATAAGATAATTAAAAATTATATTTCAACTTAAAATTCCGTTAAAATACGATTTTCTTTACGTTTAAAACGGATAAAACAAACTATATATACGATTATTATAGGGATAATATATTCGATTTACTTAAAGTTTAAACCGATTTATTTTCTGACAATTTATATACTTTACCGGCTTAAATGCTTAAAAATTTAAATAATATATTTAATATATATAATAAAGTCTTTATGTATAATATTTAACTATATTTACCGGACTTTAATATAAGTAAGAAAAATAAAAAAATAAAATATTCAATAAGTTTTATACTTAATTCTTAATTATAATTACGTTTTTAAGCTACTTTAAGTTTTATAAAATTTTAACCGTATATAAACTTTTTACTTTAAAGTTACGTTATTAAATTACGGACGGTTTTACTCTTATATTATATTATTAATTTATTAGTTATTTACGTTAATATAATCTTAACGTATATTAAGCGGAGAGTATAAACTTTTACGTAAACCGGTTATAATTACCAGTTTATTTAACTTAAACATTACTAGATAATAATCTTAAAGAAATTATTAAAGATAAACTCTTACGTTATAAGCTATATATTAAATATCTTAAACCGGGATACTTATTTATTTATATAGATGTATTTTATAAGGGTTACGCTTTACTTTTATATACGGAGGTTAAGAAAATTTTAAATACTTAAAATTAAAATAATACTTAAAAAGCCCGTTAATAAATAAATTTACTTTAATAGTATTTAATTCTTTAATAAAAAGCCTTAATAATAACGGTAATAATTATTTACTTTATATTAAGCCTTTCTTTAATTAAAAAATATACGATCCGGCTATTTATCGGAGAATACGTTAATCGACTTAATTTACGTTAGTTTTTTCTCAATTTTTTTACGTTTTTAAACTTAACTTTTTCTCGATTTTTCTTAATATATTACTACCCGGCTTTTATATAAGTAATTATAATACCTTAAGGTAATTAATATTATTTCGTCGTTACTAAATTTATAATATCCTTAACCTTAAAGATAAATAAATAGAATAATTAACTTATAAAAGCTCGCCGTCGTTAAAGGGGGGATCGTATTATAATTCCAAGTGGCCTTGCTCCCAGGCTCGGCCTACTTACCCCATAAGGACTAGCTCCCGGGGGGGCTTGGCGCATTTACCTACCATGCGTGCACCACCTGTATTATAGCTACCTTCATAGCTATTATTCTCATTCATTACTAGGACCTACCTACTCCAGTACCCTGACATACGTGTCATGGTTCCAAGTGGCCTTGCTCCCAGGCTCGGTCTACTTGCCCTATGAGGACTAGCTCCCGGGGGGGCTTGGCGCACACACCTATTATGCGTGCACCACCTGTATTATAGTTACCTTCATAGCTATTATTCTCATTCATTACTAGGACCTACCTACTCCAGTACCCTGACATAATAATAGCTATCCTTCTGTATCGCGAGGTTGGTTGTGAGCCCCGTATGCAGTCGTACTTCATAAAACAATACTGTCAGCAAAGTGTATGGTGCGACGTATACTTTAATATTGCGTTAAATAGGACGCACATTAGTCAGTCAGCAAGCCGTATAATAAACACGCCATTATAAGCCTATAAGACGTTAACAGCTGCAAGAACCAAGAGTGGAGACCCCTATAGGCCGAAGTGGCTAGAACTGGGTAACGGTCAATACTAATAGTGATTAAGTCAGTAGGACTCAGAATAGGGACAAGGTTAAGGACAGTTAAGTCAAGAGAAGAACGTTCAAAACGATACCGCAGATAGGCCTGTCGTTAAAAACCCTTTAATCGCCCTGCCCGTAATATAGGGCTTAAATCAATTCTTTAGTTAATGATCTTTTTACCTTAATAAATCCTTTACTATATCGATATACTATGAGCCCATAAGACGTTAATAACTGTAATGATGACTCCTATAGGCCGGAATAATTAGTTATTGGGTAACGTTAAAACTGGTAATAACAGATCGGGGTAAACGAGGCGGAGCAAGAGGTGGATTACGATAAAGAAATGTTTAAAACGACACCGTAGATGGGCCTATCGTTAATCAAGTCCTTAAAGCCGTATTTTAAGAGTACGTAGTAAGCCTGTTATAATAGTATTTAAATTCTTAATTAATTAGATAAATCTACAGAAAAGATGGGAAGGAAGGAAAGTGTAAAAGTAATGAAATAGCAGGTAGCAATAGAAAGCAATTGAAGATAGGCCGCAGCCTTTATATAAGTTGGTAAGGTATAGGTATTATATTATTTTAATCCGTTATACTTTCTTTTTTTTAAGTATATATAAATCGATTCTATCCTTAATTAGCCCTTTTAATATTTTTATCCCTTTATATATTTATCCGTAAGTTTTATATTTTTTACATTTTTCCCCTTTTTAATTCCTTTTTATAATAAAATACTACCCTTAATATTTTTATACTTTAAGTTATAAAATATATATTTATATATATCTTAATTACTTATTTAATCGTTTATAATATTTATTATATAGCCTGAATTATTATAAGTATAAAGGTTAAAAAGGTATTAACTTAATAATTAAACTGCTTTAACTCCTTTATAATAAATTTACTTTTTTAATATTATATATTATAATTCAATAATTTTTATCCTTTAACGTTATTTATATACGTATGTATTTGCTCCCTTTATAGCCTTATTCTTAAGTCTTTTTTAATCATAATAAATAAATATATTAAGATTAATTTTTAAGGGTAATCTTTTTTTTTTTTTATCTTTTTAATATATTAATAATAGCGACTTTAATACTTTATATTTATTTATTTTAAAGCTTAAGTTATTTATATTTATATCCTTTTTAAATATAATACGTTTAGTCCGTTTAAGGATATAATATATTTTATTCCGTTTATTAAAAAATTATAAATACCGCCTCCTATAAGGATTAAGACTTATAATTAATTATTCTTTATTTTATTCCTCCGTTTATATACTTCCAATATCTCTTTTCATTCTTTTAATCTTATTATTCTTAAGTATATTTTAAGTAAACTTATTACGCGATTAAGTACGTCTTAAGAAAACTATAAAGTAAACTTTATTTAAATTTTATTTTATAGATTTTAATAATTTTTTTATTAACGTACTTAAAAAGGTACTATATATAAATATATAGTTCGTACCCGTTTATTAATACTATTTTTATATAAGTTTATTATATTAATCTTAAAAAAATAATTAAGGAAGTATAATAGTTTATCTTAATTAATCCCTTTTACTCATTATAGCTTAAGAAGGTAAAAAGAAAAAAGAATAATAAATAATTATCTATTAATCTCCGGATAACCCTTGAATTTCTATATAAATTCTTTTAATACTTAATATTATACTTAATAATATTTTATAAAAATATATCCCTCCTTATAACTCTTAATATTTATTTTTATTTATTTATATACTTTTTTTTTTAATTAACTGGTATATTAGGTACCTTTAAGGCTACGTTTACTTATAAATAAGATTTTTTTTATATTCTTTTAATAAACTTTATATAATCGTTTTAATTAAGGTATATTTAAAAGGTATATTAAAAAAGATTCCTTCTAAACGTAATAATATTACTTATTATTTTTCTTAAGTTCCGTCTTAGCCGGTTCCGTTTATAAATAAAACGGTAAAAATAATATCCGATTGTTTATTTATTCCGTAATTTTATTATATAGTTTTTTATTTTATCCTTTTTATTTATTTACTTTTTTATTTTTTTTTATTTCTTTAAATTTTTTTATTTCTTTAATTTCTTTAATCTTTAATTTCTTAAGTTTCTTTTATATAAATTTAATTTAAATTAAGCTTATAATCGACTTATTAAAATCCTTTAAACGGTATATATAAATTAATAACTTTAATATTATTTATTTACTTAATATTTATATTAATTTACTTATAGTCTTTTTAAAACTTTATATAGGATTATTTTTAATTATGTCGATAATAATTAGTTTAATTATATTTTTATATCTTAATAAGTATACTTTTATTATTAATTTTATTAAATTAAATAGACGTATTTTTCTTATCGTAAGGATTTATTTAACTATTAATTAATTAATATATTTAAAGTTATATCCTTTAGTTTTTTATAATTTTAATTTATTTTAACTTTTCTACTTTTAAAAATTATTTATAATATATATTTAAGTTTACGTTTTCCGTATATATAATAATCCTTAAATATATATAAAATATTAAGGGATTAATAACGGTTATTATTTTATATTTATTAATTATTACCGTATTAATAACTTATTTAACGGAATATATTTAAATTACGTCTTTAAATATTAATTTAAAGATTATAATTTCTATTTAAATATATATGAATTAATTTGCTTTTAATTAATTATCGTTAATTCCCTTTTATATACTTTTAATATTAAAACGTAATTTAAATAAATACTTTCTTTTTAATCCGTTATACGCCCTTTAATCCCGATATTAACCGTAAATTTAATATATAAAAATATACCTACTTTATAATTAATTATAATTTATAATTAACTTAATAACTTTAATCTTAATTAATATTTCTTTTTACGTTTTTTATTTTTAATCCTCGGCCGTTATTATCGTAATTTACTCCCGGGATTTAATTATCCCGTTCTTAATTAATCCGTTTTTCGTTTTCGCTTTTTATTTAATTAATTTCATTATCCGTATTACTTAATTTTTACTTATTTACCCGGTTTTCCCCCTTAATTTAAGTAAATTAATTATCCCCGTATTAATTTAACTTTACCGGTATTATTAATTTATTACGGTTATATAAATTTGGTTAACGTAAAAAAGCCCGTATAAAATATAGCCCGTCTTTTCCGGGGAATAACTTTATAATTACGTTTTATAAACGGTTACTTAAGAAAAAATAATATCGTTTATTAAACTTAAAAATAACGGAGGATATCTTTAACTTAAGATTTAATAACCTTAATTTTAATAAGTTATTTCTCTTTTTTATATATAAAGTAATTATTAATTAATTTTTTATTTAAACGATATTTTTAGCCGGGTTCCTTTATTAACTCCCCTTTTTCTTAAGTCCGTTATCCGTATTAAACGCGTAAAACAACCTTTATTTATTTCTTTATAAGTGATATTCCCTTAATAAAACTCTCTTTCTATCCCTTTATTTTACGTATAATAACCCCTCGGATCCATAACGTAAACTTAACTTTTTAACTATTTTTATCCGATATTAATTCTGCCGGTAATATAATTATATTTTTATAAGAGATTTATTATTTTTTTTAACTTTATATTACCTACTTTAATAGACCTTATATTTAAAATAGCTTTTAAGTTAATCGCCCGTAATTTATATTAATTAACCTTAACTCTTAATTAAATTTTTTTATATATCTTTTTAATCTTAATTTTAATATACGTTTTCTTAAATAAGTACGTATTTAATTATTTATAAATTAAAGCTTTAATCGGTCTTTCAATTTCTTAAACTCCGTTAACTCCCTTAATTATATTACTGGTTTTACCCGTTAAATCGCCTCCTTAATAACGGGTTATCTTCGTTTTAAATTACGCCCTTATATATATACCGGTCCGCTTACTCCGTTTCCTTCTCCGTTTTTAAAGTAAAATAATTAATACGGTTTTATACCCCGTACTTATCGTAATATAGGACAATCTTAAATATATTCTTTTATTTTACGGGTATAATTAAAGCCTTAATTACCCGTTATTTAAAATGGTTTTTATATTCATATTAATAATATATTTTATTTATATTCTTAACGTAATATTTATAATAAGTTTAATATTTAAACTTATAATCCTTAAGAAAAGCATTTTTTTAAATAACTTTCTTAATATATTATTTCAATACTTAATTATATTTTTATTTATATATTATTTTTAATACGCTTTTTTTCTTTTTAAGGAAATATTTTTAATTATAAATAATTATAAGTTCTTATAATTTTATTATTATATAACTTATAATATAATAAATAAAAAATTAAGGGCTTAAGATCCCTTTACTTATATTTATTTCTTCCGAATTTTTATTATATTTTTACTTTCCTTCTTTTTAGTTTTTATTTTTAATTATATTTACTTAAATAACTATTTATTCTTTGTCCCCCTTTTTTTTATTAATTTTTATATTTGTATTTTCTTAAAGTCCTTAATATATTAAAATATAAAAGTAAATAAAATAAATATATAAAGGAAATAACGTCATATTATTTATATATACTTCCTCCCCTGAAATTATATAATTAATAATTATAGCGGTTTCTAAAGGATTAAAGCGTTTTTTATTAGTATTTACCGGATTTAAATTCTTTTTATTACTTTTAATTTTAGTTTATCGGAGGGTTTAAGATACTTAATATATAATATAAATACTTTAAAATAATTATTATAAAATAAAATAAATATAAAAGTTCCGTTTATTTTTTTTTAATTTATATAAAGCTTTATATTTTTTTATAAAGCCCTTAATAATAAATAGCTTAACTTAATAAAGCTTAAGTTTTTAAGGTTTAAAATAAAATCTTATTGTATAATTAATTACCTTTCCTTTAATAAATTTTACCTTTATACTTCCTTATTATAATATCGTTTTTATTAATCTTTTATTTTATTTAATTTCCCTTATAATTTTTCCTTAATATTTACCCGATTTATTATAGATCCTTAAACGGCCTTATATATCGTTTTTTTAAAAACGGTATTATTCTTTTATAATATATATTTTAACTCTTAACTTAATTATATTCAGTTTATATATTATATTTAATTTAACCTTAAAGAAAATATTAATAAAAATATATCTTAAATATTTAATATACCTTAAATTAATATTTAATATTATTAATTTTCCCGCTTATATTTAATTATATTTTTATTAAGTTTATATTTTCTTTATTATATTTTATTAAATTTAATTATTAATATTTATTATATTAATTATTTTATATATTATACTTAATATTAAAATAAATTAAATATTCTATAATTAAAAAAAGTTTCTTATTTTTTTATATATAAATACTTTCTTAATAATTATATATTTTATAGCGGGTTTTAAGTAATAATTTATATACTTTTTTAACGTAACGATTATGTCCTTTATATTAATTAACTTAATATAAAATAATTTATATAAATCGTAAGAAGTAATTTATTATATTAAATATATAATAAAGACCGCTTTATGTTTATTTAAACGGCTTAATAAAATTTATATTACATAAATTAAAAAGAGCTTTTACCTTAATTAAACTTAATAAAACTATACGATTTCCGTATATTTACTTTATATAAGTTAAGTATTTTTATATATATTTAATAATATTTTTTATTATATTTAATTATTAATAATAATATTGATTGATTGATTGATTAATTTATATTACGGATCTAGTTAAGCTAATTCCGGCGTTCCCTAATACTCGGCTATTTAGCCTTATTAATAACCGTAAAAAACCTGATATCCATAATATTAAGAATAAAAACCGGTATTTACCCAGTTTTTACTTACGTTTTAAGGGCTGAAAGTATTTACAGCCGTTTAAAAAATAAGAATTTATTTATACGCTTTTTTTAAGAAAACCCATAATATTACGATTAAATTTACTTAAGGGTTACCCTTAAACCTATTACTTTTCCGTTACCTTACGGGTTTATTTAATATTAAAATTTTAAAATTCCGATTATAATATTAAATACCTTTACCGATACGTATATTATTATTATTTTATTTATATAACTTTATTAATTAATATAATATTATTTTTTATACCGCTTTAATATTTATAACCTTTTTAGTCCCTTATTGGGTATAGTTTTTCCGCCGCTATTTTTTACCCCCGGGTCGGTAACGAGGTTTCTTAATTAAATCCTTAATTATTTTATTTATTTCCTTAATTAAGTTAAATTATAATAATAAGCCCGTAATTATTATAAATTTAACGGTTACTTTAATACCCTTTTTATTAATAAGTATTTAATAATAATTATTAATCCTTACCCTTTTAATTAGTCCCGGTTTATGCTTTTTAAATAATAAATAAGAGATTAATACGTATATAACGTCCTGCTTTCGTTATTTATATTTATAATTAACGTTAATCCGGTTACCGGCGTATATAATAAAGAGAAAATAGGTTAAACCGTTTTTATTTATCCGGAGTTAAATTATTAACGTATTATTACCTTTCCTTATAATCCTATAACGCCGGAAATACTTATTAATAACCTTATTATTATTTAACGCCGGGTATTATCGTTTTTAAGGGATTAATTCTTTATATTTACGTTAACGCTTTATTTATTTCCTTATAATCTATAGGGTAATCGTTATTAATTTTACCCTTATAACCTTCTTTTTTTCCGTTATTTTTCCTTTAAATAAAAGTTTATATATTCCTACGTTAACTTCTTAAATATAAGTTAAGTTAATTTTTTTTTTTTTAATTTACTTTAATTTGATTTCCGTAAAAAAAGTAAATATTACTTTTCTGGGTTTTTTATTTTAAAACCTTTTATAATTTTAATAAATACGTTTGTTTCCTATTAACGTAATTAAATTTATATTTTTTTTTAAGTTTTACTTAAGTAATTATTTAATTTAAGGTTAGCTTTATTAATAATATAAAAACCTCGGATTTTAATATTAAGACGGAAATTACTTTATATACTTTATTTATTATTCTTAAGTATTAATTTTAGATTTTCTATAATTATTAAACGGGCTTTTTCCTATATCCGGGCGTACCCTTAAATATATATTAAATAATTATTATATACGTTATTATAAGCTTTATAACCGCTTAATAAACGGTTTTAACCTTTTATAAGGTAACTTTTTATATTAACGTTATAAAATAAATAAGGTTTTTCTTTTATAAAATTATCTTTTTTAGATTTTTCTTATATAATTTTTTTAATTCAATTTTTTATTAATTTATAAATTAAATACCTTAATATTAACTTCCGGTTTTATTATTATATTATTTAAATTTATTATAGTTATTATATCGTATAGTTTCGGGCTCCTTATTATATAAATAACCTTATATTTATACGGGGTAAATTAAGCCTTATATATTTTTACTTATTATAAATAAACTTTATAAGCTTATTTTAACTTTAAATAATTTATATAAATGGATATATTATAGGCTAAAAGGTAAATATTATTAATAAAGTTTTTTATTTAAATTTTTTATTTTAACTTTATTAAGTTTTCGATAAACGGGTTATTAAAGAATAAAAATAAAATTAAAAAGATAAGTAACCTTTAGGGAATCCCTATTATCGCGGGCTTTATTATACTTATTTTTTATCCTAGGTTAATTAACGTCGCTTAATTACTTAAGAAACTTTCTATTTAATTTATAAGGAAAAATAAAACGCTTTTTCTCTATAAATTATTTAATAATTTTTAATAATTTATTTTATTAAATGCCCTTATAATATTTAAGGAAAAAAGATTTATAACGTACTTTTTCTTATAACTTTATACCGTATATACGCTATTAATTAAGCCTTTAAAAGCCGTTTCCGTTAACCGTTTTTTTTTTATTTTTATTTATTAATTAAAAAATAACTTATATTATTTTATATAATTATTTAAGATTTTTATAATTACCGTTTTTAAAGTTTTCTTTAACATATAAAAGAGTATTATAAATTTATACGATTTTATCTTTAAGTAATTTAACTTAATTAACTTTTTAAGGATAATTTTTTTAATTTTTTTAAATTTATAAGGATAATATCCTATATTAAAATAAACTTAAAATAAATAAGTAAAAACCTCTTTAAATAACGACATTATTATAAATAAGAACCTATTTAATATACCGTTAAATTTAAAAGCTTTATTTTTCTTTAATTTATTAATCGTTTTAATTATTATTTTTTAAATTATTATTTTATTTATTATTATTAATTTAAAATATACCGTATTATCAATATTTATTAAGTTAACTTTTAATAATAAAAGAAAGAACGCTTTTTTAAGAGTTTTATTTTTATTATTAAAGGTATTCATTATTATACCGTTTAATCTTTTTAAAAATAAAAACGTAAAAATAAGTTTAAGTTTTTTATTTTATTCTTTATTATATTTTATTAACTTTTAAATATTATAAAGGGAAACCATTAAATTATATATTATAGCCCGGAAGTATATTTATTTAATCTTCCGGATAATTTTCTTTTTTTCCTTTTAAGCTTCCTTTAATTATTAAAGTATTTTTTAATTTTTATATTTAATAACTTACTTTATAAGCGTTTTTACCTTTATAATTATTTTTATATATTTTTTATTTTAATAAGTTTTAATTCTTTAAGACGGTTTTATTATTAAGATTATAACGTTAATTATTTTATTTAAAGTTTTTATTACCCGTTTTATAAAAAGGTTAATTTATTCCTTATTATTAAACCGGGGGAGCTCCGTTAATTAAGATATTATTTTTATTGTTTTTATAAATATCTTAATTTCTTTAACCGTCTTTTAGGTTTATTTAAACGGTAAGGGCGGAGTTATATTAACGGACCAATTTAAGGTTATTTATATTAAAACGTAATCCAAATTATATTTTAAGTTTTTTTAAGGTCCATATATTATAATTAAGTTAATAATATTTTTAAGTTAAATATTAAGTTAATCGTAATTTTAAATTTATAGCTTTCTTATATAATAGCCTTTTTTAACGTTAATAATATAAGGTTAAATTATATAACCGTTTTTATTTTATTAAATATAATAAAGATTAAAGTCTTTTATTAAGAAATACTTATTAAGTATAATTATAATATCTTTAAATAACGGGATTATAAAGGGTTTTTTCCTATTAACCGGTAATGGATTATACGTATTATAAATATTTAAAGTACCTTTAATATCTTTTTTTTATATAATCCGGAATATATATAGGTTCCTTCCGTAATAAATAACGTTTTAATTATTTATATTTAACTTTTTATTAATAAAAAAGTATATTTACGTTATTTTATTATCCTTAAAAGTTAAATAAAAACTATTTCCCGGGCTAATTAAAAAGTAAATATACGGATTATATAATAACTTTTATATTATTATAATATTAATATTTTTTATTTTTTTAAATTTAAATATTAATATTATAACTTTAATTAATTTTCCGTATACGTTATATTATATTATCTTTAAAAGTATAAGTATATTAAATATTGATATTCATTAAACTTTTTTTATCAATTTTTATTTATATAAATAATTTCTTTTTAAGGTTAAGCGTTATTTATTTTAATCTTTTTATTATAATAATCATCCCGGTCGGGCGGTTAACCTTAAGGATTAATATTATTATAAGTTTCCTTTTTTTTACGTTATTAATTACCGCGTTTTACTTTTCTTTATTTAATAAGTTTTATTTATATCTTAAAATTATCTTTAATTATTTTACCGGTTTAAATTTATATAAATTATAACATTAAATTTTAATTATTATTTTAATTTTCTTACGTTAAGTCTTTTTTATTTTTATTATATATTATAAGTCTTATGCCAAATAATTATTATTACTATATATTACGTATTTTAGTGTATTTTTTATTAAGCTTTTTATTATTAAGTTAACGTATTTATATATATTATATCCTTTAATATATATTATGTACTTTATATTATTAAGGTATTTTATAGTAATATATTTATATTTTTAATATTTAAAGTATTAATAAATATCCATTACTTAATTTTAAGGTTTTATTAATTTAAAAGATTTATCCTTTATTACCTTTTTATTAAGGATATTATTATATATTCTTATTAATGTTACGCTTAAGATAACCGTAAAGTATCTTTTTATATAATTAAAGGTATTTAATTTCTTTATTATAAAGGGGAGATTATAATTAATGATTTTTAATTTAAGGTAAAAAACTATATTTTTCTTTTTTATTTATTTTAAAGTAATTTCCCCTTCTTCCCCCGTAAACTTTATTAAATATATCCCGTTTACCGTAATAATAAAAGATTACCTTAATATCTTTATTATTTTATACCTTTTTTTACCGGTTTATTTTTTTGATTTCTTTAACTTTTCCTTTGTCTTTAATAAGGTTATATTAAAAAGGATATTTTTACTTTATAGCTTATATACCGTAATAATTTATTTTATTAATAACTTTCTTATTACCTTAAACGTTTTTATTAATTATAATAGATTTATTTTTATTATTATATTCCTTTCTTTTTCGCCTAATAATTATATAGTTATTATTTTCATTTTTTTTAATACTATTATTTTCTTTTTTATTTTTATTTCCTTTATTATTAATATTAACGCCGCTTTTATAACTTTTATTATTTAACTTATCCCCGTTTTTTTCCTTAAAGTTTCCCCCGTCGCTTTTTTACTTTATACGTATTCTTTTTATTTCCTTTTATTTTTGTCCGTTAATACTTTTATTATCGTTTTTTAAGTTCTACGTAATTTTTCTAATTCTTTTAAACCTTTCCCCGTATTTACGTAAAAGTCTCTTATTCTTTATAGTCCGATTTATAATATCGGCTAGGTTTTTAATATAATATTTTTCTATATAACTATAAGGAGGCTTTTTAACGTTTTTATTACCTTTTCCTTTTTTACTTCTTCCTTACGTATTTAATAATTACCTTTTTTTATAGTTTATTCTTATTTATTTAATATTTCTTTATCTTTATTTAATTTTCTTTTAATTTATATATATTTAATAAAGCCTTTTACGCCTCCGTTTACCCTTTATCCGTCCCTATATATTATCTTTATCTTTTTTGTTTTTTATTTATTATCCTTTATAATAATACCTTTATACGTTATATACGTCCTTTTATATATATTTTATTAATTATAAACTCTTTATTTAATTTAAAGTTTTTTTATCTTGTATTTATCGTATTATTTATATGATTTATTATTGTTCCTATTAACCTAGGCCGCTTATTTTTTTTCCCCTTTTATTTTTACTATTATTCAGCTTCCGTTTATCATATTTAAAATATTATCCTTACTATTACTTAAGCTATATACGCGTGTATCGTTTTTGACCTCTGGGGTCCCGTTGTTCGTCGCCATTTCACTTCATCAAATTCTATAATTTATTCAAGTAAAATAATATAATTATCTTAAATTTAAGTAATATAATATCTAACTTTATATTTTGAATTATTAATATATATATAAATTAACGTTTTTAAATCTTATTTAAATAAAGTTTTAAATTCTGTTATTATATTTTACATAAATTAAATAATATATTTTTTTATTTTTTTTATTTTTACTTTATATTTCCGGTTAAGCGGATAAGCGGGTACGTTATTTCTATAAAGTTTTTAATTTATTTTCTTATAATATTAATAATATTTAAGATTCCTTTAATATTTTTTATATTTTATAATATAGGTTAATTAAGTATCTTTTTATATTTCTTAGGTTTAATTTATATACGTCTTTTTACCTTATAGTTTTTTTTTTTTTTTATACTTTAATTTTTAACTTATTAAATAATAACTTTAACTTTAATTATAGGATTTGCGGGAAAAAGTAATTTTTTAAAAAAATAAATTATTCTTTTTATATCCTATATACTTTAAAAATATCGTTAAAATAAAAAATTAAGTTAATAAGGTTATATTCCCCTTTAAGTATAAAGAAAATAATTTTAAATTTAACTTAAGGATAGCTCTTAATATAATATTTATAAGTTTAATAAAAATAAATAAAAATATATATATTCTTTAAGGTATTTTCGTTAATTATGTTATTTAATATTTAATATATTAAAGGTAAAATAATATTAATTATTAAAATATATTTTTATTACTTAATATTTATACTTTATATCCGGTTAAAAGAAAATTTTATATAATAAAATCCTTAATAAATTATATAGTTTCTTTATTAATTTTATATAAAACGTAAATAATATTTTATATATAATATAATAATTAAATATGAACTGCAATTTAACTTTACTTTCTTTTTTTATAAGTAGAAAAAATATAGTTTATATATTTATTTATTTATTTATTTATATATATTTCTTATATATACTTAATTTAATTCTTTATTATATAATCGTTTTAAGTTATTATTCTTTATTATTTAATAGTCTTTTAATAATAACTTTATATAACTTAATTTTTAATCTTAATATTATTCTATACAAAAGTAAGTCCGTTATTAATATTTTATATAATTCTTTTATATTTATATTTTTATATATTTATAATATTTAAAGTATTTTAAGTTATACTTAATTATTTAAAATAACGTTATTTAATATAATATTTTCGTCCTTTATTTATATTTATAGTTCTTCATATAACTTTGAAGTATTAACTTTTTTTCTTATTATTCTTTTATTTATTAAGAATATAACTTATAATAATTTTATTTTAATATTTACCTTTTTATTTTATAGTTTTAAGGTTAATTTATTAATTAATTTATATATGTATTTTAAGTATACTTAACGGGTATTATATTTATATTTTAATAATTTTCGGTAAGTTACTAAGTTATCGGGTTATTTGATTCTTAAGATTATACTTTTTATAATAAGTAAATAATTCTTGTTATTTTTATCTTTTATTTTTTCATCTTTTTTTCTTTATTACCTTAATATATAGTTTTTCTTTTTTTATAAGCTTTTTTAAGTTATCGGTTATTCTTTTAATATATATAATTATTCGTTTTTATTATTATAAGTATTATTAATTTAATTAATATCGTTTCTTTTTTATATATTAAATATTCTTTATACCGTTTAACTTTATTTTACGTAGTTAATAATAACTTTAAATATTATATTATTTCTTTATTTATTTTATTAGGTAATAATCTTATAAATTTAATTATTTTCTACTTTTATTTAATAAATTATTATTAATATAAAATAAAACTTATTTTTAACTTAAGATTATTATTTATATTATTTATAATATTATCCTTAACTCCCCGTTATCTCTTTAATATTTATAAGCTTCTTTATTATTTCTTAAGTACTCTTATTACCGTTTTACCCTTTCTAATTCTTTGAAATTCTTACTTAGTTAATTATATTTACTTTTTATTTATTTTATTTAAATTTTTTTATTATTATTCTAATTTACTCTTAATTTTCCCTTATTTATTCCGATTATTTCTTATATATTCCTATTTCTTTTTATATATATAAATACGCTTTTTTTCTCTTATTATTTAATTATTAAAATATATACCCTTAAAACCGACTTTATTCCTTAAATTTTTATTTTTTTTTAAAGTTTATAAGTTTTTATTATTTTCTTTAATTTTTAATTTTATTTTTAAGCTTTCTTCCTTATTCTTATATTTAAATAAGTTAATTTTAATCTTTTTTTTAATATCGTTATATTCTTATAATATAATTTTTTATATATTAACTTTTAATATATTTTACTTAACGGGCGTATTTACGGCTTAAATAATTAAACGTTTTCTTTATAAATAATATCCTTAATTTTTAAAATTTTTATTTAAATCTTAAAGTTAATTATAATTAACTTTAATTATAGAAATCTTAGTAAAATATTATAATTTAAATTATTTTTTAATATTATAAATACTTATACCGATTTAATTATTTTTATAATTTAAATATTAAATATAACTTATATATAAAGTAATATATAATCCCCGTTTATTATTAATATATTTAAGTAATTAACCTTAAATAATTTTAAAGGTTTTTTTTTTATTTATAATTCCCTTATTATACTTAAATTAATAATAATAATATTTAATCTTTAATCGGCTTTCACTTTTAATAATTTACTTATTTATTCCGGTTAATAAATAATTATTATTCTTATAAAGTATATTTATTTATTTTTATTAAGTATAATTTTAAGGTTTTATCTTAAACCGGTAATTACGATATTATTAATCTTAAGTTATTTATTTTAAATCGTTTTTTAAATACTTTTTCCGTTATTCTTAAATACTTCTTTAATAATTATAATCTTTTTACGTTATATATACTTAAAATTTAATACGTTTTTTATAAAGCGGTTTATTTTTTTTTTAAAAAATATAATTAGAATTATATTAAATATATTATAAAAAGTATAATATTGTTTATTAATAAGATCCGTTTAATATCCGGGGCCTATTCCCTTAATAATGTAATAATTTATTAAAGTTTTTTCTTCTTTTTACTTTTTATTTTTCCTTTTAACTTTTTTTTTAATTTATTTATTAATTTATATAAACTTAACTTTTTCTTTTAAATCGTAACCCTTAATTTATTATCGTTTTACGGCTGTTTTTTTACTATGCTTACTTCACAATTAACGTTTTTATTAAAAGGGTATCCTTCCTTTATAATAATAACTTTACAGCCGAAGTTATTAATTATTCCTTTATTATTGACCTTATTAAAAACCTTTTTTTCTCCTTATATAATTAAGGCGATACTTATTACGTTTATTAATATATTTAGTTATTTATTAAACGGTACGGTTATAAATAATAATAATAATTAATAATTTACGTTACGGTATTTATTTTTACGGTTTTAATCCTTCTTTTATATATATTTCCTTTTATTAAAGCTTACGTTACCTTTATTATATCCTTATTTATAATTTATATATTCTTTTATTAAGAATATATTATAATACTTATAATATATAAAGCATAATTTTATATTGAATATTTAAGAGTTATTAATATAAAGATTTTTAAACTTAATTAAATTAAATAATCTTAAAGTAAATTAATTATTTCTTTTAATATTTTAATTAATATATAAATTCTATTAATAATTTTAAAGCCCTTAATTTATATTTACCGGTTAATTATTAATATTTTATTAAAATAAATTTTAAGTTCGGTTTTAATATTTAAGTTATTAAGATAATATTATTTACGGTACTTATATAAACGTTATTTATATTATTAAAATATCCTGGAATTTCTTATTTATACGATTTTAAGGGTATTTAATTTATTATATTCTTTTTATTTATAATACTTAAATAATCCCGTTATAATTAATATATATTAAATTTATTTTTAACGTAGTGTTAGGATCTCAGCTGGAGCTGAGTCTCAGCCCTACCGGAGCAGAGCGGCTATACCTTGTTCCGCTTGCTTGGCGCGCACCTTCATATTTGCAACACCCACATAGTTAGCTACCTACACAACAATCATTCATATCATATACATTTTACCCTTTATACTGAGCACGCTATAATTTGGTAACAATAGCATAAGATCGCAATAGTTATTATTATGGTAGACGTATAGCCGTTATTACGATAATTATAGATCCAAATAACGTAAAAAACGCGACGAGCCTAGTGAACTCAATAAGAGTCTCGTTATTAATAACTTTATTCTATAGTATTATTATTATTAGTTCTACTATATTTAATTAATAAATAAATAATCGATACGGTTTAATGAAGCCGAGATTAAAATCGTCCCTTTTAATAAGTTAAACGACGATATTATAATACTTACCTTTACCGATAAATAATTTAAATAATTCCTTAATAAGTTTATACTTAAACCTATATTAATACTCTTAAAGATACCGCTAAAAGATCTTATTTTTAATCCTTTTATTTATAATGTTTTCTTTTTTACCCGTTTTCTTATTAACGATATAAATTTATAATATGTTAATTAATATTTTTAAAGTGAAACTTAAGAATAATATAAATTAATACTTAATAAAATAATTAAAGTTAATATTAATATTAATATATAGCTTTAAATAAAAAAGCTTAAAAAGAAATTTATATATAGTAAGTAAAGCCTTTATAATACTTTATTATAATACCGATATGTCCTTATTACCTTTACCGTAAATACCTTATTAAATTTAACTATAAACGGTTTAATAATAAGTATTTAAGCTACGGTATATACCTATAATCGTGAGATTTAAATAAGAAAAGGTAAACTATAAATATACCGGTTTATATATTATACGTTATTTTATAAAGCTAAACTTTAATACTATTACTATAATATCATTACCCTTAATAAGTCTAATATAACTTTAATATTAAGTTTTTTACTCTTATAATACTTACTTTTAAAGTAACTTACGGTTACCCAGCCTTACCCTTATTCTTATTACTTAAACGGATTATAAATAATCCGTCAGTATTTTACCCGGCAATACCCCGGAGATTACGGTTTTAAGCGATTTAAAGCTTAAAAAATCACGATTATTTCCCGGGTATAATTACGATAATTACCCGGCTTAATTTTTTCTCGATTTTTTAATATATATTTACCACCACGCCTTAATACTCCATCACCACTTTACCGGTTCCTTTTTACACTTGCTCGGACCTTTAATGAAGGTATATTTACGTCCGAAACCAGTGTTTATAATGTTTTTAATAATAAATTACTCTTAGGGCAAGCGTATTTTTTTATTGGTAATAAATTATTAAGATCTTAACTAAAGTTAAGTTTTAGCTTTACCGGAGCGGAGCGGCTTTACTTTGTTCCGCTTACTTAGCGCGTATTTTCATATTTATAATACCTATATAGTTAGCTACCTATACAACAATCATTCATATCACATACATTTTACCCTTTAAACTGAGCACGCCACACGTAGTTTCTTAAAGGTTACCGTTTATACGACTTAATTAATTTAAAAATATTTAAGTTTTAAGGTTTACTTTTTTATCCTTTTTTTCTTTTTTAAGTTTTTACTTTTTTTTATTCTTTTTATAACTTATTTTATTTTAAGGTATATTTTATATAAGTTCAGCTTTTTATACGTATTTTTTATTAAGTATTTACGGAATTCCATATTTATTAAACCGTTTTTAAAGCGGTTAATTACGTTTTTTAATATTTATTTTATTATTTTATTTATTTTACTTTCTGATTTCCCGGGTTTAATATTTTTTTTTATTTAAGTTATATATAATATAAAGTATATATTTATAATAATTAAAAATTAAGTTAATTCCTTAAAATAATATTTTAATATTACTTTCCGCTTATTTTATAAAGTCGTTTAAATTTAATTTTAAGAATTCTTTATTTAATAGTTTTTAAAAGTTCTTTACGTTTTATTTAATAGTATTATTTATAGCTTTATTTTCTTAAGTAGTATTTTAATTTTTAGTTACTCTATTTAATATATTCGTTTCCTTTAAGTTTTATATTTATTACGTTTATTTATTAATTAAAAGAAATATTTTTCTTAATTTCTTTTTATACGTTATAAATTTATCTTTATATATTATTCAGTTTATTTTCTTAATTATTTAATTCCCTTAATTTATAAAATAAAGTTTTAATTTTAAATAATACTATAATCTTTTATTATAAAGTTATTAAAGATTTTAAGGTAAAAGCTAAAATTATTAATAATATTATTAAATTTTTATCTATATTAAATTCTATTATTACTATTAAAAAAGATACTTAAAATTATTTAAGTACCTTTTTTACTTTATATATATTAATTAATTCCCCTTTAAATTTAAGGGATTAAAGGATTCTTAATAATATTTTATTATTCCTTAAAAAAAGGTTAATAAAGTTTATTATTTAGGTCTCCTCGATAATCTTTATTATTATTAATAAATATAGGATAGTCCCGTAACTTATATAAATCTATCCTAATCTTCTTTATTTTTCATTTAATATAAAGTAAAAGTGTTAGGGACTCAGCAGAGCTGATCCTTACCGCGGAACCGGGTTCCGCATTGCTTGGCACTCGCACTGTACATAGCTTACCACCACCACACTCACTTAGATAATCATTAATACATTACTTTATCCATATATTTTACTAGGGCTCTTACAATTTGGTAGCAATAACGAGTTTATCCATTTTACAATACTCATAGTAATAATATTAGAGACATATACTTTAGATAACGAATAAACGCGGTAATAATACCGAGAGTCTTTTTATTAACAGATCCTTTAACTAGGAATCTAACCTTTATTTATCTTTTACCCATTTACTTTACTTACTTTATCTTATCTCTTAAACGTCGTAATTATAAATGATAGACGTTACCACTTAATGTACGTTTTAACGCCTTTATTAATTAAAGTTAATTAACGGGCTCTTATTAAAATAGAGTATAGTACGAAGGCCGTAAAATAAGCAAGTATTAAAAATAAAGCACTTAAGGACGAGCTTATTCCATTATTATCTTTGAATTTACCCTTAGAATCCATCCTTATAAACATTAAGATCATTAATACCGATATTGTTAATATAACGTAAATTAATATAAATAAAGAGTAATTCTAAAGGCTATTAACTTTAATTTAAACTATACTTATAGTAATTAAGGCCGATATATTTAAATTTAGGCCCAAAAACATTAACTTCCTTAATCTTAATAATAATAATATTAAACCGGTAATATATACCGTTAATAACTTAAGAATCTATTATAACGTATTCTTATTTACTTAACGTTTAAGGATTAAAGAAATAGATCCCAGATTTATAGATTAATATCTTTAAGGTAAAACCGAAAAGTAATAAATAAATAAACCTTATATAATATTTAAAGCCGGAATATATACTGGCCTTAATCTTTAAATTAATAAGCTTAAGAAGAGGTTTAAGGAATTATTTACGGTAACCTTATAAAAGCTTAAGTTACTTTATCATATTATTGGTAATATCCGTACTTATAAAGACCCTAAGCAGTACGTTTAAAAAATTATTACTTTTAATAAATATACTATAAGCCTTTTAATTAAGGCCGGTTAAGTAATAATAGCTTATAATTACCTTAATATCTATTTCCGGACGTAACTCTTTATGCCTATAATTACCGTAATAATTACGGATCTTATTTAATAAATTAACGACGTTAAATATAATTAATTTAATATATATAAGCTTTACTTATTATTACGCTTATTTAGTAACTTTTATTAATAAGATTATTAAGAACGTTAATAAGGCTCTTATTACCCTTATTGCAACTTTAAGAAAAAGGAGAAATATAAGCCGAATCCTTACTTTTAGAAAAGAAATCTTAATAACTATATTAAAAAAAAAAGGAAGAATAAGCATACTATATAAATAATAAGGATAATAAAATCGAATTAAATAACGACGATAAGGTCTTTACCGGGTTTATTATAATCCTCGAAGAACTTATACTTAAATCGCTTACGATATTATTAAAGTAAGGTTATAACGTTATATTTACGATACCTATATTATTTAAAATACTTACTATAATAAACGACGTAATACCGGTATTTATAAATTAATAACGCTTTATTTAATTATTATATAAATTATACTTAGCAATTAAGAGTTAATACCGTATTTACTTTAAGAAATTCCCCTCCCGCAATATACTTTATTAATACCTTTATAAAGCTTACTATACGGATTATAGATAATCCGTTAATACTTAACCCGGTAATACCTTAGATATTACGGATTTAAGCGATTTAGCTTAATCGTAATACTTAAATTTACGATTATTTCCCGGGTGCAAGTACGATAATTACCCGGGTCGATTTTCCAACTTTCACCTTTTACCGTATACTTCTCAATAATAACCCCTTTACATAATCACCCCTGCGGATACTCGGCGCTAAAATGGGCCTATATAAGGCTCCGGAACCCCTTGGTATGCAGACTTTTGTGGTGGTTGTTGCTTATGGGGTATAAGCCTTTTTTGTGAGTAATAAATTGTTAAGGACTTAGCAGAGCTGATCCTTACCGCGGAACCGGGTTCCGCATTGCTTGGCACTCGTACTGTACATAGCTCACCACCACCACACTCACTTAGATAATCATTAATACATTACTTTATCCATACATTTTACTAGGGCTCTCACAAAAAGGGTATATATTCTTTTTAATAAAGGAAATAAAATAATAATAGGGGGAATAATAATACCGTAATAAATCTTTTAGTTTATATAATAATATTTAACCTTACTTTTATTAATTTAAGGGTATTATAATATATATAAAATGAAATATATTATTATTAATATACTATTAATATTAATAAAGATATTTTAAGATAAAAGGTTTACGGTTACTTTAAGTAATTATATTTTATTTTTATATTTTTATTTTATTTTTATTTTTTATAAAGGGAAGCGTTAAGTTAATATATAATTATATAACGTCGTTAAAGGTCTTTCTGGTTTCTTAAGTTATTATATAAGTATATATAAGTTATATTTCACTATAAGTCTATATTTTTCTTTAAGTTAAAGTAAGGATTTAAGTATTTATCCTAATCTCTTTTATTTTTTATATAGGAAAATTTTAATAAGGGTACCGTTAAATAAAATAGATTTTACGTCGATAATTATTATAGGTTAATATTAATATTCTTAATATATATATGATATAATTAATATTATAAGTATATTTATTTCTCTATTTTTATTTATTAATTTTATTAATTGGTTTTATTATTTATTTTTTACTATTTACTTTTTTAATTTGTTTTTTTATTATTTAATTTTTAATTATTTAATTTATAGCTTAAAGTAAAGAGTTTATTATGTTTTATTAATGTATTATATAGCTTACGGTTATTTCTTAAGAATTTTAAAGACCGGTTTAAATTTTTATAAATAATTTTAAAACTTAATTACCGTTTAAATAACTTTTAACTTAATAATTTATATTTTAATGAAAAATATTTTTTTAAAAGGTATATACGATTATTTAAGCCTTATTAAGGAATCTTATTTTTATTACTTTTATCGTTAAAATATATAGTTTAATTTAATTATTCCGATAATTATTAAAAAGTCTTATATATTTATTAATATTAAGGTACCCGGAGTTATTTAACGGATCTTGAAAGATTATTTACCCGGTATAAAACAATCTTCGGGATTAACTTTACGTTTTTAAAGAATATAAGGATATATAAGATACTTTAAATTAAATTAAAGAATTTTATTTATAATATATAATTTAATCGTTTAAGATCGTTGAATAAAACTTATAGTTTAATCGCTTAAAATGGTTTAATAAAACTTATAATTTAATCGGGTTTAATTACTTGAATTAATTTAATAAATCTTATATTTTAATTATTATAATCGTTAATTATTAAATAATAATTTTATATCATTTAAGGTAATTAAATTTTTTTAATTTTTTTTTTAATTACTTTAATTTTTTTATTTTAAGAAAGCGGCTTATATTAATATATAAATCGTATTTTCTTTAACGATAATTTAAATTATTTAATAATATATATAATTATTTTTTAATTAAAGTTTAAGCTTATCGTTTATATAAAAAGTATTATTATATTTTTATAATTAAAACGTTTTAAGGCCGTTATTATATTTCTTTATTTCTTAATTTTTAATAACCGATAATTAATTAATAAATATTAATAATATTTTACCGATACATATAAATAGGGTCCCCGTATTACTTAAGTATAATAATAAGAATATCCGAATAAGGGTACTTAAAAAAAGTTATTTAAATATTTTTATTTTTTTTAATCTTAATATTTATTTATTAAGTAAATAATAATTAAGAGTGTTTTAAGGATATATATAAATTTATAGCTTGTTATTCTCTCTCTATATATATAATATAATAATAATAAAGATCGGTTTTTTATAATACTTTTATAATTTTTATTATCGTTAATTAAGTAAAAAATATAATAAATTATTTACGATTAAATCGTATGATTAAACCGAATTCTTTAATATATATAAATAAATAATAGCCTTCTTAAGACCGTTAAAAAAGATAAGAAGGAAGAAAAGTATAAAAGTAATAAAACAATAGGTAATAATAGAAAGTAATTAAAAATAAGTTATAGCCCTTATATAAGTTAATAAAATATATATACTATATTATCTTAATCCGTTATATACTCCCTTTTTTAAGTATATATAAATCGATTCTACCCTTAATTAGCCCTTTTAGTATTTTCATCCCTTTATGTATTTATCCGTAAGTTTTATATCTTCCACGCTCTTCCCCTTTCCAGCTTACTTAAATTAAGGGGGAGGATCAGGTAAATAGGTGAGGAATAAGCGATACGGACGGTTAAACTAATTAAATAAAAGGTGAAAGCGATAAATAAGTTAATTAGAAACGGAATAATTAAATCTTAAAAGTAGGCTATAATAATAACGGCTAAGGGTTAAAGGTAAAGGACGTAAGAAGAAATATTAATTAAGATTAAGGTTATTAAGTTAATTATAAATTATAATTAACTATAAAACGGGTAAGCTTTTTTATATTAGATTTACGGTTAATATCGGGATTAAGGGGTATATAACGGGTTAAAAAGAAAGCGTTTATTTAAATTATATTCCGATATTAAAAATCTATAAAAAAGAATTAATAATAATTAATTAAAAGCGAATTAATCTATATATATTTGAATAAAAACTATAATCCTTAAGTTAATACTTAAAGATATAATTTAAATATACTTTATTAAATAAATTACCGATACAGTAATAACTAATAACTATAAAACGATAACCGCCTTTAATCCCTTAATACTTTATATACGCTTAAGGACTATTACGTATATGAAAAGCGTAAACTTAAATATATATTATAAATAGTTTTTAAAAGTAAAAAAGTTAAAATAAATTAAAATTATAAAGAATTAAAGGATATAATTTTAAATATATTAATCGGTTAATAATTAAATAAACCCTTATAATAATAAGAATACGTTTATTTAATTTAATAAGGTTAATAATAAAAACGTACTTATTAAGATATAAGGATATAATTAAGGTTATTAATATTAATATAATTAAAAATAATCCTATATAAAGTTTTAAAGAAACTATTAATAAATTAATATAGATATTAAATAAATAAGTAATATTAAGTTTGATAATTTATATATACCGTTTAAGGGATTTTAATAAGTCAATTATAAGCTTAATTTAGATTAAGTTTATATAAAAGAAGCTTCAGAAGTTAAAAATTGAAGAAATTAAAGAAATAAAGAAATTTAAAGAAATAAAAAAAAATAAGGAAAATAAATAAATAAGAAGGATAAAGTAAAAAGCTATATAATAAGATTATAAAGTAAATAAATAATCGGACGTTACTTTTAACGTTTTATTTATTAATAGAACCGGTTAAAACGGAACTTAATAAAGATAAGAAGTAATATTATTACGTTTAAAAAAAACCTTTTTTAATATTATTAGCAGCTAGCGCCATCTTTGCGCCGGCGCTACAGTAGTACGCTATACTGCTGCGTTAAGGTCAGCCGTTAGGCCTTGGTAAAGGGCTTTAGTAACGGCCTTAATATACGTTATTTATAAGCCGTAACTTAACCGGCGTAAAGCGGGGTAATTATTACTTTTACCTTAAGTAAAAACTATACCTTAATTCTTTCTGAATTCTTTAAGAATTAATTTTATTATTAATTTACTTATTAAAGTAGTATTTAAGTATTTAAACTGTAATATTACGTTTTTTATACTTACCTTTATTAATCCCACCGGTATACCGTTAACGGAATTAATTTAATATTTTAATTCTTCTTTTTTATTAAGGAAAAAGCCCGATATTACTATTATAATAAATATTCGATTAACTTAATAAACCTTAAAATAAAAAAACGATATTCGCTTTTTAATTAAAAAACTTTTTATTATAATTAAGTAAATTATAATAACGGAGTATTATTATAATATTACGGTTTAATAAACTTAATTTTTAAAATTATAATTTAAAGTTAACCGGCTTAAAACCGAAAATCGTACTTATTAAGAGTATATATTTAATTACGTTAATACGTAATATAAAAATTTAAGTTCCGGGATTATCCTTTACGTTAACCTTATTATAAACCTTTATATTAATAACGTACCGCCGGCGGCTTTTATCCTATTTTATAAAGGTAAATTTTTTTATCCGGAAAGGCTTAAGTTATACTAAAATAAATTTAAGGGTAAGTATTAAACGTAATTTATTAACTTAAAAAGATAATTTATACTTTATTTAAAGTACTTCTTTATTAAGAAAAAAAAAGTAATTTTTTATTTAAGGTTTATCTTTTATAAAATTTTTAATTTACCGGATAAAAAAATTAAGAGAATAAGTTATTAAGAGTTTAAGGATAAGTTTTTAAACTTAATAATTAATCCGGAGAACCATTAACTTTTTTATTATAAGCGTTTTAAGGATATTAAATAACGTTTTAATTAAAAAATAATATAATTCCGTAATACTTTAAAAATTATAAAAAAAGACTTATTATTATTATTAAATAAGTTTTATACCTATATATTTTTTACGAAGTTTTTACCGGAATTTAAAATTTAAATTATTGTAATTAATAAGGTATTAAAAACTTAAAACGATATCGTAATAACGGTAATTATATAAAAGAATAACTTAAAGCATATTATTAATAATAATCAGAAAGTTAATAAGGGTAAATCCCTTAAAAATAAGGTATTTAAACTTAATTTTAACGGCTTAAAGCCGGCGTATATCTTTATTAAAAATGATTTTTACGGTTAAAAGCGTAAAATTATACTTAAAAATTCCGACGCCGCCTTTAAAGTAAATAAAAATATTAAGTATTATATATATTACGGAAAGAATTATTATATATCCGATTATTTTACCGTCTTATAAAATAAGGTTTTAGTAATAAGCGTAAAATCCTATAAAAAAGATAATACGTTAAAAAACGATAAAACTTTAACGGTACCTTAAAATTAAAATTAATAAAAAGATAATTAAAAATATATCCGGCTTTTATTATTAAAAGTTAAATAAATTTTTAAGATAATCCTTAATTATTAAGTATATTAATTAAGATTAAAGTTTAAGTAAATTTAATTTTATAAACGTATATAGTTTAATAAAACTTATAATTAATCCCCGCCGTCTTACCGTAAACGGTTTTTCTTAATAATAAATAAATCTTTTATTATAGCGTTTATTAATTATAATATTATCTAATTAATAGTTAAGGATAAAAGAAGTAATATAAGATGCTTTTTTACGTTATTAATTAAGAGGTTTAAACGTAATCCTTAATCTATTAACCTTATATATCTTATAAATAATAATTAATCCGGCGGCGGATAAGTAACGCTTTAAGGTTAATTTTTATAAGCTATAGAATAATAATATTAATAACTTTAATTGAAGTTTAATAAAGATTAATAAAGTCTTTATAATCGTTTATATAAGCGTAATAACGGAGTACTTAAAAGTATTATAAATCTTTTAAAGTAATTTAACATATATAGGTATTAAGAAAGATTCTATTAGTTAAAGCGTCCTAAAAAAGCTAAGTAAATATATAAATATCTTTTTTAATAATATAATTAATACTTTATCTGAATTAAAATAAAGGGATTACGTTATTAACTTAAATAATAAAAAATTACTATATAGTCCCTTATATAATTTATCTCAGGTAAAGTTAATAAAGCTTTCGCGATATTTAAAGGATATTATAACCCGGGGTTAAATTTATTACTTAATATTATTTATAAACGCTTTAATCCTTTTTATATTTAAGAAGGATAGCGGTTTTTATTTCTATATTAATTACTATAAATTAAATACGGTTATAATTAAAAATCAACACTTTTTACCCTTAATTATTAAAATTCTTAACCGGTTAAATAACTTTAAAAGGTTTATTAAGTTAAACCTTAAAAATACCTATTATTAACTACGGATTAAATCCGGTAATAAATAGAAAATAACATTCTATATATATTATAGTTACTTTAAGTATTTCGTTATACCGTTTAAGTTAATTAATACCCCGGTAACCTTTTAAGCTTATATTAATTATGCTTTTATTAATTTTATCGATATAACTTATATAGTTTATTTAAATAATATTTTAATATTTAATAAGAACCCGGCGGATTATTAACGTTATATTTAATAAATCTTTAAATAACTTTATTAATTTTAGCTTTACGTTAATTTTAAAAAGTATTAATTTAATATTACTTAAGTAAAGTTTTTAAGGTTTATTATTTCTATTAAAGGGATTTAAATAGATTAAAAGCGTATTTAAACGATTAAAGATTAATTTATTTTAAAAACTTCCTGAGAAATATAGGTTTTTTTAAGCTTTATAAATTTTTATTATTGTTTTATTTATAAATATTTAAGGATAATTAAGCCCTTAATTAATTTACTTAAGGATAATAAGGAGGGGGAAAAAACTAACCCGTTAAAGTAAAATAATATAGTAAATACAACGTTCCGTTAACTCCGTAAAATATTTATTAACGCGTTATTACTCCGTTATTTTAACTTAAAACGGGGGGTATAAGTAAAAACCGATATATCCAATTTTCTTATTATAAGTATTTTATTTTAATAGTTTAAGGAAAATTATTAAGGCTTAATTACGTATTAATCCAGAAAAATAACCTTTACCGAATAGAATTATAAAACGTATAATTAAGAGCTTTTTATTATCGTTATAGCGTTTAAGTAATAACGGTATTACTTAAAAGGGAATTTTAAAATTATTTAAATATAGACCGATTATAATAATCTTTAAGGATTTATAAAATAACCGGTATTAAGCTTACGTTAAATTAAATAAGTTTTAAAACTTATTAATTATAACTTTTAAATATTTTATTATTAAGGTAAAATATACTTTACCGATCCTTTATTAAAATGTTTAAACTATAAAGGAGTTTTACCTTTTAATATTACTTTATTATTTATTTTATAAAATAAGCTTATATTTTAATCCGATAAGTTAACGGATTAATAGGGGACGGCGGTTATTAATTATTAATTACTATTTACTTTAAAAGGTATTTAAGTTATTATCCCGCGAAAAAATTTCAATAGTTACTTAAAGGGCCTTATAAAGAATCTAGGCCGATTAAGTTACTTATTAAGGATTTATAGGTTATTAATACGTTTATATATAAAATTAAAAATAATAACGTAACGCCGACGTATTTTTATTAAAGTTATAATAAAGCTTAAAACCTTAATCTGAATAATCTTATTATTTATAAGGACCGTATATACGTTCCCTATAATAAAACGGTTAAAGAAAAGTTAATTAATAAATATTATAAAAACCCGTTAACGGGCTACTTTAAAGCCAATAAGATTTATAAGCTCCTGGCCCGTAAATATTATTAAAATAAGTTATAGGCTTAAATTAATAACTATATTAAAATATAGGATACTTATTAAAGGATAAAGGTACTACGTTACTACCTTTATAACGAGCTTACTTTATTCCCTTAGCCGGCTATACCCTAAAAAGAATTTAATGTGGATTTTATTATTAATTTACTTATAAGTAAAGTTAAAAATATTATTTATAATTCAATTTTAATAATCGTAAATAAATATATAAAGATATATAAATACCTCCCCGTTATAAAATAAATCGATACCGTTATATTAACGGACCTCTTTTTTAAAGAAATTATATTACGGTATAATACGCCGGTTAAATCCGTAATTAATTAAGGGTCTTTATTTATTAATAAATTCTGGGGATCGGTATATTATTATATAAAAATAAAGCGTAAATTAAATACCGCTTTTTACCCGTAAATAAATAATTAAATAAAGCGTTAAAATTAAGGTTTTAAATAATATTTAAAGATTTTTATTAACTTTAAATAAGCGAATTAATTAAGGTTATTCCCCTTAATTAAATTTACTTATATAAACTTAGAATACTTAACTTTAAATTATAGCCTTTTTATAACGATATATAATTATAATTTAAATATTTATTTTAAACCTAAAAATAAACTTATAAAAAAGGAGATATTTATAATAAAAGATAAAGTTAAAATATTATATAAAATACAATTAATATTAACGGACTAATAACGTTAAATTATTAAATTAACTTAAAAAACGTATAATAAGAAATATAAATTAAGATTATATAACGTTAAAAATTTAATAATATTAAATATTAAAAACCTTAAGTTAAAATAATTAAGTAAAAAACTTACGCTTTAATTTATAGGACTTTTTAAAATTAATAATAAAATTGGGATATAAATATACTACCTATTTTTCTTTATTACTTATTAAATTTATCTTATTATTTATATTTCTCTTTCAAAGTTTTATTATACTTATATTAATAATTAAATAACGGAAATTAAAATATAAGTATTTAAATTAAATGATAATAAAAAGGAATAAGTAATTAAAGAAATTATTAATAAAGTTAAAAGTAAAAAAGGCATTTAATATTAAGTTAAATAAGTTAATTAAAACCTTAAATATAATTAATAAATATTAAAAATAAACTTAAAATACTCTTAAGAACTATAAGAATAATATAATAAAATAATACGGAATAAAAGGAAACGTAAATAAGATTATAGCACTACGATAACGGAAATTATATATATAATTAATAATTATATATATAATTAATATTATAATTATTTAGCCTTTATATATTATTTTTCCGTAAGATTATTAAAGTTTAAGCTTTAATTAATAAATTTACTTATTACGGGTATTACGCGTACGGATAAGCCGGCGTTACGGTAATAATTATCTTTATTATAATATTATAATTAATAAGAGTAACTTTAATAATAATTATAATAATATAAAAAAACGAAAAAGCGTAAACGTTAAATTATAAGTATTTAACTATTATTAAGTAAACGATATTAAGTAAATAAAGTTAAAAAGGTAAAGTTATTAAGGTAATAAAAAATCGATAAGTATATTTATTAAATTTACGTTAACGTATTAATAACTTTAATAATATTATCCGTTTTATTACTTTTAATAATATATAAATTATAAACGTTTAACGTTTAACGTTATTAACTTTAACGCTTAACGTTAAACTTTAATAATATTAACGTATAAAAATAAAAGAATAATTTATAACTCCGCGTTAACGCGGATTACCTCCTTTTTCTTCATTTTCTTTTATATATAAATTAATAGTATTTAAATTAAATATAGGGATATTATATTACCCTTTTCTTCTTTTAATTTTAAATTAAAAATATTTCCTTAATATTATTTATCGGAAAGGCTCCTTAATTCGATTTTAAGATATTATTTTTAAAAGTTAAAGTCGACCCTTTTAACGGCGTTATTAAGGAGGGCACAACCCCCTTTTTTTCTTTTTTAAATAGGTTAAAGCCCGTATCTTCCTCCTCCTTTTTACCTCTTAAATTACCAGATATTATAAGCTCGGGGTCTACTCTTTTTACCCCGGATATAGGGTCGGGGAATAAAGAGAGGTTCCCTAATAATATCGACTTTTACGAAGGGCTTAGCCCCTTTATATTAAGCTAATTTATTTGTTAAATATTAATATTAATATATCGTTATTAAATTATAATTTATTTATTTATTCTTTAAGTTAAACAAGTTCTTTTTCCGCTACCTTAATACGGACGGTAAGCGTTTTTTTTCTTAATTTAAAGGACCAATATTTCTTTTTTAATTTTTAAAATAACTTAACGGAATATATATTCTGCTTAATCGGCGGTAATTAATATTTAATTAGTATTTAACCGGAAAGCTTTAAAGTCCCGAAGGATTTCATTATATTTCTATATATACCGGGTTTACGCCTTAATAAACCGCGTATTAATCGATCGATATTTACGTATTTATTAAGTTACCTAAGGTTATAATTAATCCGGGAACTATATATATATTAAAATAATAGCGGTTTAATGGTGTTAAGGATACTTATAGAAAGGTAACGGGAAGGATATCGTTATTACGATACTTACGGCAAAATAAGGGGCCTTATTAATATAAAAGCTTATCTTATAAAAAGTAAATTAAATAAGATATTACTATATATATTATTAATATTATATTTACGTTTACGTTAATAACGCGTTATTATATATACGTTATATTACTTAAAGATCGGGGTAAACTTATGTATTTTATTAATAAATAAAAATAAATAGACTATTATCGTAAGTAAAACGTTTACGTAACGTTAATATTACTTATTATAATAATATTATAAATAATAAGGGTATATAGTTATATAAGTATTAACTTTTAAATATTAATATATATCCTTAATATATTATATTTATAAAAGCGATTAAAATTATTAAAAAGAAAAGAAAAGAAGTTTAAAATAAAATAAAAGCTTTATTATAATAACGTACCGTTTTTATAATAATATTTATTTTTATTATAATATAATAAATTAATAATAAAACTTTAAATAACTATTAATTAATACCGTAAAAACTCTTTTTTTATTTACCTTTTTTTATTAGATTTTATAAAGGGGTTTTTAATAAGCTTTATAAATTACGTTAATTAATTATTAACGTAAATTACCTTTATTATATTATTATTAAATAAATATTATTATATTTATATATATATTTAAGGACTCTTTTTTTTATACTTTTTTTTATTGGGTTTAATAATAGGTTTTTAATAAGCCTTATACTTAGCCGGCTTTACGTTAATTTCTTAAATATATTTCTTTATACTTTAAAGATTAACGTATAAAGGGGGAGATAATTATTAATAATTAACGTTATTTTTACGCCGGCGTTATAATAATACGTTATATTGCTACGTTAAAATTAACCGTTAAACCTTAATGAAAAGCCTTAATAACGGCCTTAATATACGTTATTTATAAGCTATAGCTTAACCGGCGTAAAGCGGGATAGTTATTATTTTTACCTTAAGTAAAAGCTATACCTTAATTCTTTCTGAATTCTTTAAGAATTAATTTTATTATTAATTTACTTATTAAAGTAATACTTAAGTATCCAGACCGTAACGTTACGTCTTTTACACCTACCTTTATTAGTCCCGCCGGCGTGCCGCCAGCGGAGTCAGTCTAATAAATATATTTTTTAAATATACCTTAATCGGGATAATTATATAAAGTCCGTTAAAAGAATATAAAAATAATCTTATTTATAAATAAACGTAACACTAAAAGTACACAATATATTAATTAATTAAAAGAAAAATATATAAATAAATAAAAAAAAATATTAAGAATTATAATAAGAGATATACTTTTATAAAATATTATTAAATATAATATTAAGTATTAAAAAAGTTTATATAAAAGTTAAAAGGTTATTTAAAAATTAATAGATAATTACTTTATTATTCTTTCTTTCTTTTATCTTTTTAAGTTATAATAAATAAAAAAGATTAATTAAGATAAATTATTATATCCCTTTAATTATTTTCTTAAAACTAATATAATAAACCTATATAAAGATAATATTAATAAACCGATATAAATTATATACTTATATATAATACCTTTTTAAATACGTTAATAAAAGAGATACCGAAATTTATAAAATAAAATTAAAATAAAGTTTATTTTATAGTTTTTTTAAAACGTATTTAATTATATAATAAGCTTATTTAAGATATATTTAAGAATAACGAGATTAAAAGAATAAAAAGAGATATTAAAAATATATGAACGGAAAAATAAAATAAAAAGTAAATAATTACGAGTTTTAATCCTTATAAATAGCGGTATTTATAATATTTTAATAAATAAAATAAAGTACATTATATCCTTAAGCGGATTAAACATATTATACTTAAAAAAAATATAAATATAAGCAGCTTAAACTTTAAAATAAATAAATATAAAGTATTAAAGTCGCTATTATTAATATATTAAAAAGATAAAAGAAAAAAACGCCCTTAAAAATTAATTTTAATATATTTATTTATTATTATTAAATAAAACTTAAGAATAAGGCTATAGGGAAAGTAAGTAAATATATATATAAATAATATTAAAAGATGAAAATTATTTAACTATAGTACGTAATATTAAAGGAATAAATTTATTATAAAGGAAGCCGGGGCAGTTTTATTATTAAATTAATATTTTTTTAACCTTTATACTTATAATAATTTAAACTATATAATAAATATTATAAACGATTAAATAAATAATTAAAATATATATAAATATATATATTATAGCTTAAAGTATAAAAGTATTAAGGGTAACATTTTATTATAAAGGGAGTTAAAAAGGGGAAGAACGTAAAAAATAAAAAACTTACGGATAAATATATAAAAGGATAAAAACATTAAAAGGGTTAATTAAGGGTAGAATTGATTTATATATACTTAAAAAAGGGAAAGTATAACGGATTAAGATAATATAGTATCTATACCTTATTAACTTATATAAGGGCTAAAGCCTATCTTCAATTGCTTCCCATTACTACCTGCTATTTCATTACTTTTATACTTTCATTGCTTCCTATCTTTTCTTATTTTTATAAAAGGTTTATTGTTCTTTTTAACTTTATATCGTTTACTTTAATAAACCTTATATTTAAAATATTTTTTAAGTTAATCGCCCGTAATTTATATTGGTTAATTTTAACTCTTAATTAAAGTTTTTTTATATATTATTATAATTATAATCTTAATATACGCCCTTTTAAATAAATATATATTTAATTATCTATAGATTAAAGCCTTAATCGGTCTTTAGACCACTTAAATTCCACTAATTCCCTTAATTATATTACCGGTTTTATCCGCCGGATCGCCTCCTTAATAATAAGTTATTTTTGTTTTAAATTACATTTATATATATATATCGGTTCCTTTACTCCGCTTTTTCTTCCGTTTTTAAGGTAAAATAATTAATACGGTTTTATACCCTATAATTATTATAATATAAAATAATTTTAAATATACTTTTTTATTTTAAAAATATAATTAAAGTTTTAATTACCCGTTGTTTAAAATAATTTTTATATTTATGTTAATAATATACTTTATCCGTATTCTTAATATAAGATTTGTAATAAGTTTAATATTTAAACTTATAATTTTAAGAAAAATATTTTTTTAAATAATTTTCTTAATATATAATTTTAATATTTAATTATATTTTTATTTATATATTATTTTTAATATTCTTTCTTTTTTTTTAGGAAATTTTTTAATTATAAATAATTATAAATTTTTATAATTTTATTAATATACCGCTTATAATATAATAAATAAAAAATTAAAGGCTTAATATCCCTTTATTCATATTTATCGCCTTTAAATCTTTATTATATTTCTGCTTCCCTTCTTTTTAGTGTTTCATTTTTAACTATATTTATTTAAATAACCGTTTATTCTTTCCACCCCTTTTTTTTTTCAATTTTTCAATTGATATTCTCTTAAAGTCCTTAATATATTAAAATATAGAAGTAAATAAAATAAAAATATAAAGGAAACGGTATTATATTACCTATATATACTTTTTTTAAACCATATTATTAAGAATTATAATTATTATTATTAGATTAAAGCGTTTTTTACCGGTGATTACCGGATTTAAATTCTTTTTATGATTTTTAACTTTAGCTTATCGGAAAGTTTAAAATATCTAATATACGGTATAAATACTTTAAAATAATTATTATAAAATAAGTTAAATATAAAAATTCCGTTTATCCTTTCTAATTTATATAAAGCTTTATACTTTCTTATAAAGCCCTTAATAATAAATAACCTAACTTAATAAGGCTTAAGTTTTCTAAGGTTTAAAGTAAAATTCTTTTATATAATTAATTACTTTTCCTTTAATAAATTTTAATTTTATATTCCTTTATCATAACGTTGTTTTTACCGGTTTTTTATTTTATTTATTTTCTTTTATAATTTCTTTTTAATATTTATTTTATTTATTATAAATTTTTAAATAATTTTATATATTGTTTCTTTTAAAAATAATATTATTCTTTTTATAATACGTATTTCGACTCTTAGTTTAATTAGGTTCCGTTTATATATTATATTTAATTTAAACTTAAAAAGGATATTAATAAAAATATATCTTAAATATTTAATATATTTTAAGTTAATACTTAATATTATTAATCTTCCCGTTTATATTTAATTATACTTTCATTAAGTTTACGTTTTTTTATCGTATTTTATTAAATTTAATTACTAATTTTTATTACATTTATTACTTTATATATTATATTTAATATTAAAATAAATTAAATATTATATAATTAAAAAAAGTTTTTTATTTTTTATTTATAAATACTTTCCTGATATCTATATATATCGTAACGGGTTTTAAATAATAATTTATATTTTTTTAACGTAATAATTACGTTTTTTATATTAATTAACTTAATATAAAATAATTATATAAATCGTAAGAAATAATTTATTATATTAAATGTATAGCGGAGATTATTTTATATTCTTTTGAATAAATTAATAAAATTTATATTAAATAAATTAAAGGGAGCTTTTACCTTAATTAAACTTAATAAAACCATATAATTTCCGTATATTTACTTTATATAAGTTAAATACTTTTATATATATTTAAGGATATCTTTTATTATATTTAATTATTAATAATAATACCGTAATTTCTTTAATATAATTTTTAATAAGAAATATTCCGCGTTCTTATAAATTTCCTTAAGTATTTTTATTATTTCCTTTTTTATTAAATATATTATTTAATACTTTCCGTATTAATAAAGTAATTTATTTTTAATTAAATTAAATTTATCATTTATAAATTATTTATTAAATTTAATTGATTGTATTATATTTCTTTTTTTAATGTTATTTTTGTTTTAAAACATTTAATAATATTAATATATTAATTATTATTTTTATAATACAATAGTTTTTTAAGTTTTAATAATTCCGTAGGTTTATAGTTAATCTATATACCTTTTATTTTATAATTATTATCCAATTTTATACTATATATCCGTATTAACTTATTATTAATTATCCTTTATAATTAAAATTTTTTTATATTAATTTTTTTCCTTTTAATTATTATTTTCTCCGTTAACTTTTTTTAATATTTTAAGTTAATTAGCTTTTTAACTATAATATTATAATTGATATATTATTATAAACGTTAATTCTATATTTCTTTAATTCCTTAAAAAGTTTTTTTAATATAATATAATATCCCCCTTATTATTCTTTTAAAATTATATTATATTGTTTTTATTTTTTTATATTTTAAAAACTATTTTCATTATTATTTTATCAAGTATATAATCCGGATTATTAAATAATATTCTCAATAAGTTATTTATCAATTTATTAATCTTTTTTAATATATTTAATTTTAATATATAGCTTTTTTAACTTAACTATTTATTTTATAAAAATATTTTTATAATAATTTACGTTTATAAACCTTATAAATAACTTATAATCTATATATATAATTAAAACTTCTTTTACGTTTAATATATAAAAAAACTTTTCCTTAAACGTAATAAAAATTATTAATTTTTATTTATAGATATTAATTATAATTATATTTTATTTTATTTATTATATATAAATTATAAATAAATAAAACGGTATAACCGTTTTAAATTTAAGTAATATAATATTTAACTTTATATCTTAAAGTATTAATATATATATAAATTAGCGCTTTTAATTTTTATTTAAATAAAACTTTAATCTTTATTATTATATTTTATATAAATTAAAATAGTATATTTTTCAGTTCTTTTATTTTTATTCTATATTTCCGGTTAAACGGATAAATAAATATATTATTTTTATAAAGCCTTTAATTAATTTTCTTATAATATTAATAATATTTAAGAATCCTTTAACGTTTTTTACGTTTTATAATACGGATTAATTAAATATCTTTTGATACTTTTTAAATGTAATTTATATAGGTTTTTTTATTTTATAATCCTTTTTTAATACTTTAATTTTTTTTATATTAATTTTTAATTTATTAAATAATAACTTTGACTTTAATTATAGAATTTATAAAAAAAAAAGTGATTTCTTAAGAAAATTATTCTTTTTATATCCCGTATACTTTAAAGATATTATTAAAATAAAAAATTAAATTAATAAGGTTATATTCTTTTTTAAATGTAAAAAAGGATAACTTTAAGTTTAACTTAAAGATAACTTTTAATATAATATTTATAAATTTAATAAAAATAAATAAAAATATATATATTCCTTAAGGTATTTTTATTAATTATAATTATTTAATACTTAATACGTTAAAAATAAAATATTATTAATTATCGGGATATACTTTTATTACTTAATATTTATATTTTATATTTATTTAAAAGAAAGTTTTATATCATAAAATTCTTAATAAATTATATACTTTTTTTATTAACTTTATATAAAATATAAACAATATTTTATATATAAAGTAATAATTAAATATAAACCGCGGTTTAATTTTTATTTTTTTTTATAAATGTAAGGAATACGTTATATAGACATATTTATTTATTTATTTATATATATTTTTTATATATATTTAACTTAATTTTTTATTATACAATTATTTTAAGTTATTATTTTTTATTATTTAATAACCTTTTAATATTAACTTTATACGGCTTAATCCTTAATCTTAATATTATTTTATATAAAAGTAAAGTTATTATTAATATCTTATATAATTTTTCTATATTTATATTTTTATACGTTTATAATATTTAAAGTATCTTAAATTATACTTAATTATTTAAAATAATATCGCTTAATATAATGTTTTCGTTTTTTATTTATATTTATAGTTTTTTATATGACTTTAAAGTATTAATTTTTTTATTATTTTTTTATTTACTAAGAATATAATTTTTAATAATTTTACTTTAATATTTATTTTTTTATTTTATAATTTTAAAGTTAATTTATTAATTAATTTATATATATATCTTAAGTATACTTAAGGGGTACTATATTTATATTTTAATAATCCTTAATAAATCGTTAAGTTAGCGGGTTATTTAATTTTTAAAATTATATTTTTTATAATAAATAAATAATTCTTATTATCTTTATTTTTTATTTATTTTCTTTTATTTTTTACTTTACTTTAATATATAGTTTTTTTTTTTTTTTTATTATAAGCTTTTTTTTAAGTTATCGGTTATTCCTTTAATATGTATAATTATTTATTTCTATTAATATAAATATTATTAATTTAATTAATATTATTTCTTCTTTATATATTAAAAATTCTTTATACCGTTTAACTTTATTTTACGTAATTAATAATAATTTTAAATATTATATTATTTCTTTATTTATTTTATTAAATAATAAGCTTATAAATTTAATTATTTTTTACTTTTATTCAATAAATTATTATTAATATAAAATAAACCTTATTTCTGGTTTTAAACCGTTATTTATATTATTTATAATATCTTCCCCGGCTTTTTTGTTATCTTTTTAATATTTTTAAGTTTCTTTATTATTTTTCAAATATTCTTATTACCGTTTTATCCCTTCTAATTCCTTTAAATCTTTACTTAATTAATTTTATTCAATTTTTATTTATTTTATTTATTTTTTCTTTTCTTATTATTTTAATTTACTTTCAGTTTTTTTTTGTTATTCCGATTATTTTTTATATATTTTTACTTCTTTTTATATATATAAGTATATTCATTTTCTTTTATGGTTTAATCGTTAAAATATATATTTTTAAAGCCGATTTTACTTTTTAAATTTTTTTCTTTTTCAAGTTTATAAATTTTTATTATTTTCTTTATCTATTAATTTATTTTTAAGCTTTATGTTTTATTTTTATATTTAACTAAGTTAATTTCAGTTTTTTCTTTTAATATCGTTATATTTTTATAACATAACTTTTTATATACCGGCTTTTAATGGATTTTACTTAATAAATATATCTACGGCTTAAATAATTCAACGTTTTCTTTATAAATAATATCCTTAATCTTTAATATTTTTATTTAAATTTTAAAGTCGGTTGTAATTAACTTTAATTATAAAAGTCCCAATAAAATATTATAGTTTAAGTTATTTTTCAATATTATAAATATTTATATCAATTTAATTATTTTTATAACTTAAATATTAAATATAATAACAAATAATATATAATCCCCGTTTATTATTAATATATTTAAGTAATTAACCTTAAGTAACTGTAAAGGTTTTTCCTTTATTTATAATTCCCTTATTATATTTAAGTTAATAATAATAATATTTAATCCTTAATTAATTTTCATTTTTTATAATTAATTTATTTATTTTAATTAATAAATAATTATTATTTTTATAAAGTATATTTATTTATTTCTATTAAGTATAACTTTAAAATTTCGTTTTAAACCGGTAATTATAACGTTATTAATTTTAAGGTATTTATTTTAACTTATTTTTTCAGTACTTTTTCTATTATTCTTAAATATTTCTTTAATAATTATAATCTTTTTATAACGTATATAGTTAAAGTTTAATACGCTTTTTATAAAGCGGCTTATTTTTTTAAAAAATATAATAAGAATTATATTAAATAAATTATAAAGAGTATAATATTATTTATTAATAAGATCCGTTAAATATCCGGGGCTTATTCCTTTAATAATCCGATAATTTATTAAAGTTTTT
Organism: Niebla homalea; assembly: GCA_019925105.1. Taxonomy (NCBI): domain Eukaryota; kingdom Fungi; phylum Ascomycota; class Lecanoromycetes; order Lecanorales; family Ramalinaceae; genus Niebla; species Niebla homalea. The sequence continues at coordinate 475,140 of JAHGAU010000020.1, forward strand.
TCTTCTTCTCGATTTTCGTTTTTTTTTTGGCTTCCTCTTAATTTACTTATTAATATATATAAGCTTAACTTTTTCTTTTAAATTATCGTTTTTAGTTTATTATCGTCTTACGGCTATATTTATTATTATATTTACTTTATAATTAACGTCTTTATTAAAAAAGTATCCTTCTTTTATAGTAATAGCTTTATAACCGAAATCGTCGATTATTCCTTTATTATCGACCTTATTAAGGACTTTTTTTTTTATGTAATTAAAATAATGCTTATTACGTTTATTAATATATTCGGTTATTTATTAAACGGTATAATTATAAATAGTAATAATAATGTTATGTGCAGCATGCATGCATGGGGGCATTGATAGGTGTAGGACACCCTTTATACGTAGAGGACAGACATCCTTATGATGCTTTTATCCTTCAGGTAGAATTATTATTAAGATATTATTATACTTTTTGGTTTATATACCAATAAATAATAGCAATAGCTACTTATATTAATACTATATTAACGTATATCGTAAGATCCGTTAATATAAATTAAAGCATTAATTTATTAACTATATCGGATATTTCCTTTATAATGGTATTAAAGGCATTAACTTTGTATCCTTTAGAATACCGCTTTTAATTCGTTTTTAAATACCTTTAAAGAAAAATTAAGGATAACATTATAAAGAGTATATATATATTATAAGTTTCTTAAGTATTACCGGATCCTAGTATTATCACTTTAATATATTAATTGGACGCTTTGCTAAAATCTAATAACTTAATAACTATAATAATCCTATACTTAACTTTAGAAAGAATCACTTAAATAATTAAGAATAATTAGTAATTAAGTAACTTAAGAACTATATTTACCGTAAATAAATTACTTTAATTAAAATCTTTTAAAGCTATAAAACCTATTATTTCTTTTAATTTAATTCCTAAAAACTGGATTTTAAACCCTTTAATACTTTAATATAATCTATTATACTTTAAAGACGCTTTATTATTATTATAATTATTATATAAATCGTTATCGACTTTAATAAAGTTAAGTAGGTTTAAATTATATCGATATAATTAAAGTTCTTAGAAACTCAATACCGTAAAATTATTATTTCTATTAAATAGTTTTTTACCTTTATAGTAGTTATTAAATTTACCTTTTATATTAACGTTTATATTATAATGCTCCTTTCCGGCTTTAAGTATTAAACCGGAATCCGAGCTTAATAAATTTAATATATTAAAATTAAGTTTATTAAATTTAAATTTATTATATTAAATAAAAGGTATTTTTACCAAAGAAGTAATTTTCATTTAATTTATTAATCCGCTTAATCAGTTAAAAATAATAAGTTTTATTAAAGAGTAAATAATATTGATTGATTGATTGATTTATACTACGGATCTAGCTAAGCTAATTCCGGCGTTCCTTAATACGCGGCCTTTTAGCCTTATTGGTAACCGTAAAAACCTAATACTTATAATATTAAGGTAAAAACCGGCGTTTATTAAGCTTTTATCCTTTATCCCTTAAGGTAAAGGATATTAACGGCCGTTTAAAGAATAATAATTTATTTATATACTTTTTATATTTTAACTCCCCTATAAAAATTAACAATATTATAATTATATCCTTATAAAGGCTACCTTTAAACTCGTTACTTTTCCGTTTTTTTATATATTTATATTACTTTAATTTTACGTAATATTTCTGAATATCCTTATTAATATTTACGTACTTAATATATATCCCTTTTACATTATTATCGCCGTTAACTTTTTTAAAAACTTTTAATAAACGTTTATTATTATATTTTTACGGCTATAGAAAATATTTTCCGGTTTATATAATTAATATAACCGGTTTCCGTTTCTCTTTTTTTTCCTTAACCGGTAATAAACCTTTTCCGTAAGGTTTTTAATAACCTTATTTATCTTTATAATAAGGTTAAATTATAATAATAATCCGGTAAATATTATAAATTTAACGGCTACCTAGATATTTTACTTTATAGATAGTATTTAACGGTAATTATAAGTATTAATTTTTACGATAAGTCTTCATTTAATTTTTATAAATAAAAAATAAGAAATAAAGATATATATAACGTTTTATTTTCTTTATTTATATTTATATCCGGCGTTTATTTAATTTCCGGTATATATAATAAATAGGAAATAAATTAAACCGTTTTTATCCGTTTAAAATTAAATCGTTAATATATTATTACCCTTTTTTATAATATTATAATAACGGAAATACTTATTAATAATCTTTTTATTATTAAGAATTAAATAACGATAACCTTAAGGTATAAAGTCTTTATATTTCCGTTAATACTTAATTTACTTTATTATGGCTTATAAAGTAATCGCTATAGCCTTTACTTTTTAAATCTTTTTAATCTCAGTTTTTTTTACGTTTAACGGGAGTTTATACGCGTTTAAATTAACTTTTAAGATATTAATAAAATTAACTTTTTTTTTAATTTATTCCTACTTTATCTTAATAAAAGGGGGGATAAATATCTTTAATTTACTTCCTTTAACTTAAGGCTTATTAAGATTTTAACGGATCCGCCCGTTTTTTATTATTATAATTAGGTATATATATTTCTTTAATTTTACTTAAGCGATTATTTAATTTAATAAGATTTTAATTGGCGGTATAAAGACTTTAAACTTTAATATTAGGATAAAAATTACTTTATAAGTACTATTAATTACTTTTAAATACCGGTTCTGGACTTTTTATAATATTTAAATAAGCTTTTTCTTATATCCCGGAGTACCCTTAAGTATATACTAGATGGCTATAGCGTATATTATAATTAACTTTATTATAACTTAATAAATAATCCGGGCTTTCTATAACGTAACTTTCTATATTAATATAACGAAATAAATAAAGTTTTTTTTTATAAAGTTATTTTCTTTTAAACTTTTCTTATATAATTCTTTTGATTGAGCTTTTTATTTACTTAAAAATTAAGGATTTTAATATTAATATCCGGCTTTATTATAATTTTACTTAAGTTTATTATAACTATTATATTATATAATTTTAAGCTTTTAATTATATAAATAAGCTTATACTTATACGGTATAAATTAAACCTTATAAGTTCTTATTTATTAAAAATAGACTTTATAAGTTTATTTTAATTCTAAATAGTTTATATATATAAAGGTATTATAAGTTAAAAAGTAAACGTTATTAATAAAGTTTTTAATTTGGATTTTTTATTTTAACTTAATAAGCTTTTTAATTAATAAACCGTTAAAGAATAAGAATAATATAAAAAAAATAAGCGATTTTTAAGGAATCCTTATTATAATAGGTTTTATCGGGCTTATTTTTTATCCTAGGTTAATTAACGTAACTTAATTGCTTAAAAAATTTTTTATTTACTTAATTAAAAAGGGTAATATCCCTTTTTTCTTTAAGTTATATAATAATTTTTAATAAATTATTTTGTTAAAAGTACTTATAATATTAAAAGAAAAAAGACTTATAATATACCTTTTCCCGTAACCTTATATTATATATATATTATTAATTAATCCTTTACAAGCTATTTTTATTAATTAATTTCTCTTTATTTTTATTTATTAATCGGGAAAAAGTCCGTAATTCTCTATATAGTTATTAAGGATCTTTATTATTACCGTTTTTAAGGTTTTCCTTAATATATAAAAAAGTATAATAAATTTATAAAACTTTATTTTAAAATAATCCGGCTTAATAAGCTTCTTAAGGATAATTATTTTTATTTCCTTAAACTTATATAAATAATAATTAACGTTAAAGTATACTTAAAAGAAATAAATAAAAACCTTTTTAAACGGTAATATTATTATTAATAGGAATTTATTAAGGATTTTATTCGGTCCCGGAACTTTATCCTTCTTTAATTTATTAATCGCTTTAATTATTATATTTTATATTATTATTTTATTTATTAATATAGGATTAAGGTATATAATATTATTAATATTATTTAAGTTAATTTTTAACGGAAAGGGGAAAAATGTTCTTTTAAGGGTTTTAATCTTACCGTTAAAGGTATTAATTAATATATTATTAAATTTCTTAAAAAACAGGAATTTAAGAATAAACTTTAATTTCTTATTTTAATCTTTATTATATTTTATTAACTTTTAAATATTATAAGGTAAAACCGTTAAGTTATATACCGTAAACCGAAAGTATATTTACTTAATTTTCTTAAAATCTTTTTTTTTTCTTTTTAAATAGCCCTTAATTAATTAAGTATTTTTTAATTTTTATATTTAAAAATTTATTTTATTAATTTTTTTATTTTTACGGTTACGGTTATATATCCTTTATTTTAATAAATTTTAACTTTTTAAGAAAATTTTATTATTAAAATTATTTTATTAATTATTTTATTTAATACTTTTATTATTTACTTTATAAAAAGGTTAATCCGGTCTTTATTATTTAATTAAGGGAGGTCTATAAATTATATTACCGTCTTTTCCGCTTTTATATAAATTTTTATTATTTTAACCGTTTTTTACGCTTTTTTTACCGGTAATAATAAGGTCGTATTAATGGTTTAATTTAGGGTTATTTATATTAATATATAATTTAAATTATATTTTAAGTCCTTTTACGGTTTATACGTTATAATTACGTTAATAACCTTTTCCGTATTAAAAATTAAATTAATTATCGTTTTAAATTTACGATTCTTTTATATAATAATTTTTTATAATATTAATAATAAAAAATTAGCTTAAGCGGTAATTATTAATAAATTATCTGATTTAATATAATTTATTATATACCCTTCTTCGTTTTATATATAGTAATATAAGTTAAAGTCTTTAAATAATATATATTTATTTAAAATAATTAAAATATCTTTAAGTAATAATATTATAAATAGTTTTTCTTTATTAACCGGCGGCGGATTATATATATTATAAATATTAAAATCGCCCTTTAAGTCCTTTTTTTTTATAATACGGAATATATAAAGGTTTTTATTATAATAAATAATATCTTAATTATTTACGTTAAACAGTTTATTTATAAAGAAATATATTTTGATTATTTTATCCTTTTTAAAGGTTAAGTAAAATTCCTTTTCCGGGTTAATAAATAAATATATATATAAATTATATAATAATTCTTATATTATTATAATATTAATATCTTTAATTTTTTTAAACTTAAATATTAATATTATTACTTTAATTTTTTTATTACGGATATTATATTATATTATTCTTAAAAACGTTAATATATTATATATTAACCTTTATAAAGGCTCTTTTATTTATATTTATTTAAGTTATAGACTTTTTATTAAAGTTAAATATTTTTTAACTTAATATTTTCTTAATTATTATTAAAAATATAAAACGGCTGGCTTTTAAGGTTAAGATTATAAAAAACTTCTTTTTCTTTATTTTATTTATTACCGTTATTTACCTTTTATTATTTAATTAATTAAGCTTATATTTTAAGATTATTTTTAATTAACCCGTTAAATTAATTTTATACATATTATATTATTGGATTTTTATAATTATCCGGATTTTTTTACGTTTAATCTTTTTAACTTTTATTATATACTTAAAATCCTATATTAAGTATCTTTCTTTATTATATATAACGTATTTAAACGTATTTTTTATAAGCCTTTTAATTATTAACTTTATATATTAATAAATATTATAACCTTTAACGTAAATTATATATTTTATAATATTAAAATATTTTATAATAATATATTTATAATTTTAATATTTAAAATATTAATAAAAATCCACCGCTTTATTTTATAATTAAGTTATTTTAAAAGATCTTCTTTTAATAATCCTTTTATTTAAAACGTTATTATATATTTTTATTAATATTATATTTAATATAATAATAAAGTATTTCTTTATACGTTTTAAAAAGTTAGGTTTCTTTATTACCGGAAGAAGTTTATAATTAATAATCTTAAGCCTTAAGTAAAGAATTATATTCTCTTTTTTTATATTTTTTAATATGGTTTTTTTTTAGTTTTTATAAAACGTAATAAGTATATTTTATTTATTATAATAATAAATAATTATTTTAAAATTTTAATTAATTTATACTTTCTTTTATTAACTTAAACCTTAAACTTCTTTAAGTTTTCTTTTATTTTTAATAATATCGTATTAAGGAAAATATTTTTATTTTATAATTTATATATTATAATAATTTATTCTATTAATAATTCTATTATTATTTTAAAAGCCTTTATTAATTATAACGGGTTTATTTCCGTAATTGCGTTTTTCTTTTTATTATTAAATAGGTAAACCGTTACTATTTTTATTTTCTTAATACGGCTGCTTTTTCTTCCGTTATCCCCTTATTCTTTACCGTAAACATCCTTTTTACCATTTTTATCGCTTAATTCTTTTTTACTTAAAAAATTACCGCCTTTATACTTTTACTTTATACTTTTAACCTTAAACCGTTATTTTTACTTTTTATTAATACTTTTATTTCCGCCCCTTAAAAGCCTTATAAGTATTCCGTTTTCTTTAACTTTACCCCTATTTTTATATAGAAGTCCCTTACGTTTTTTAATTTAATCTATAATACCGGTTAAGTTTTTAACGTAATATTTTTTTATTTTACCGTAAGGAATCCTTTTAAGGTTTTTATTGTTTCCTTTACCGTTTTTTCGCCCTTATTTACCGGGCGATATACCGTCTCTGTTTTTTATTTTTTATTTTTTAAGGTCCTATTTTCCTTATTAACTTTATTTCCCTTTTATATACCCTTAATAATACTTTTACCGCGGTTTTCCCGCCTTTTCCACTTACTTATACCCTTTATTATTAATGCTTTACCGGTTTTCTTACCCTTTTATTTACCTATTACCTCCGTATTATTATTATACGTTTTACGCGCTTTAATATACGTATTTTATTAACCTTAATTCCTTTATTTACTTTAAGTATTATCCGGTTTATTATTATTATATTACCCGTATACGTCGTTATTATTTCTGTTAATACAAATTATTTATTTATTTACCACCTTATTCTTAACCATTATACCACTTTTACTTATCGCACTTAATATACTTCTCTCACTATTACTAGAGCTATATGTATACGCATCGTTTTGGACCTCTGGGGTCCCTTTGTTCGTCGCCATTTCTTCAAGTTTTTTCTGATTAAAAGGATCCGAATAAGAAAATAATATAATTACGGGATATAATTTAAGAATTAATTCCTATTCCTATATAAGGTTAATAATAAAATAATTTTAGTAATTATTTATTTTCTCCTTTTAATAACATAATATAATTAATAAAAGGCTTATAATTAAATCGATTAATAAATTTTAATTCCGGTAACGTCGGATTTTTTGACCCTTTCTATAAAAATAAGTCCTCCGATATAACTCTTATAATTAAGTATTCCGGGAAATATATTTTTTTCCGGGATATATATATTTTTATTGATTAATTAAAAGATATTATTTAAATAATGGATATATAATTATTACGGAATAACCTATAATTATACTTAAGAAATACCGTTTTAAAGTAATATACTATAAAGTTATTAAATACTGAGAAACGATTTATTAAATATAATAATAATTTAACTAAATAAACTTCTTAAATTATCGTTAAATTTAAGTTATTTTAATAAGTTAGCTTAAATATTTTAATTATTAAAAAGTATATTATAAATAATACCTTTCGGAACCGGGAACCCCGTAAATATATATAGACTATTTTGCGGATTATATGTACGTTGAATTTTAATAATATTTAAAATTAACTTACGCTTATTTACGGCGGGTTAAACTTAGAATTTTAATAGGATTTACGATTATTAACTATAATTATTATTATTAATAATTACCTTAAACTGAAAATAAATTTAAATATAGTTAATAAGTTTACGTTATTATATTTTTATAGATATATCCATAAAATCGTAGAACGGGTACGTTATTTTAAAATAATTAGAATTTTATAGAAAATTCAGAAGTTAATCTTTTTTTAATTATTAACGTTATCCTTTTAAGTATATAGATAAAATAAAGCTTATAATATATACCCTTAAAAAAGGATAACAATAATTACCTTTAATATTGTAAAAAAAAAATATTAACGTTAAACTAAAGAAAATCAAAATCCTTAAGAAAAAGTCTGATTTTAAATATTAAACGCACCGTATAAAATAAAGGGCCAATTAAGTTTCTATATTTAAGGATAAAAAAAAAAGGAGAATACGTTACCCGATAAAAAAGAATTAAAAGGATCTTAGGATAATAATAACCTTATTATAGAAGAGGTATATTTCGTATATTAATCCCTTGTATGTTATTAATATATTAAATATATATTAAAGTATTTATTATGAAATAAACTTTTTATTAATCTTAAATATAATTATTAAAAATCAGAAGGAGTAAATTTAGGTGCTTTTAAGGCCTTTTTACCGAATTAACGGATTTAATCCGTTAATAATTAATATACGTAAGCTTAATAAATTAATAATATATTACCTATAATTATTAGCTTTACCGTAATAAAAAATACGTACTTTATAAACTTTGCTTTTAGGGTATATTAATATATTATAGATAAAGTTTAATTTATCCTTAATTTATTTATAATAGACTTTTATATAAATAACGGGTATTTTATTATGATTATTAATTATAATATTATATTTTCTTAAATTTTAGATTTAAATTTTAAAATCCAGAAATCATTTAAATTAATTCCGGTTATAAATATTAATGATTTTAAATTAATTACCGATAAATTTATAATATTTAATTTATTCTTCTTAAAAAAGAAAAATACGATATTTATTTTAGGAAAAATCTCGGTTAAAATTTATTTAATATATAATTTACTTATTAATATTTTAATCGTTATTAATATTATAATTCTTAATAAAATAATAATTGATTTTAATAATTAAAAATATATTATCGGTACTTACAAAAATATAAATATTAAAATAATTATTTTTATAAAGGATATAACGTAGTTATAATGTATAATTTACGTAAAGTAATAAACTTAAATCTTAGCTTATAATATAATATAAATACCAATTATATATTAAAAAAAAGGGACTTTAAAAGAATTATTAAAGTCCCGGGATTTTATTTTTAAACCGTAATTAATACCGTTTTATAATTTTAGATTCCGAGATAACGTATTTACGTATATCGTTAACTTAAAAATATCGGTTGTTTAAATTAAAAACGATATTAATTAAAAAGTTAACTTTTTATGTAAAATAAAATTTAAAATTTTATATAACTTACTTTTATAATTTTACTATATAATAGTTTTAAGTTTATTAATATTACTTATTATTTACGGATAGAGAACTTAAAAATCTAAGTTATAAATTTATAAAGTTATCGTAATAATAATATTAATTTTTATACTTTCCGGAATAATTTTTATAATTTTTAATTATTTAAAAACTTACTTAAACTGGTTATTATAAATTAATAACTATAAGGAATAAATTTTATTTAATAATATTAGAATTTATACGTATAACAAAAATATATAAGTTTAATTAAGTAATATCATTAAAGAATTTAATAATATCTTTAAAAATAACGGTATTATAATTAATATTCTAGAAAATTAATATATATTTATTAATTTTTAATTTAATAAAATTATTAAATTTAAAAAAAGTATATAATATTAAGTATAAAACTTATAAAATTATAAATTAAGCTTTAAATAAAATATATAATAAAAGTAAGCTATATTAATTTATATAATTTATAAAATTTTTATATTTTACTTTTATTATTTAACGTAATACTATAAATAGACATAAAGGCCGTATTATAATTAATATTTAATTATTTAATAAAATTATAATTTCTAATTTATACTTACTATTATTATAATAAAAAATACTTTCTTTAATTAAAGGTTATAAATATATTATTATAATTAATACCCGCGGTTATTTTTATTAATTTTTCATATATAAATCTGATTAATATAAATTCTATATTATTTTTTATAAAAATTAAAAAAAATCTTTGGTTATATTAATGGATTTTAAAGGTAATTTTTTATATATATAAAAATAAATAAATAATATATTACGTTTAATACGAGATTTTACGTAAGTATTTATAAATAATATAATTATTTTTAATTATTTATTAAAGGAATATATTATTTATTTACGTTAAGTTTTTTAAATTCTTAAAAATAAACGCGTAAACTTTTTACCGATAAAATTATTTATTAGTTATTTTATAATTAAGTTCCTTAATTAATAAGTTAATTCTTTAAGGATATTTACGTTTAATATTAAAATTAAAACTATATAAAACCTTAAATTTCTTAACTTATTAAGAAACCTTAAAGTTTTCTTTAATCTTATAAATTAATTATATACCGGAATAAAAAACTATACTTAATATATTATCCCGCTTTAAGTATATAAAACCTTTTTTATTATAAATTTAAAAAAGCAGATTTAAAATATATTAATTTATATTATAAGTAAAAAATATTTCGGATTAAATTTATATTTACTTAAAAAGAAGACCGTACTTTTAAGGATTTAAAAAACGTATTTTCAAAATTATCGTTTCTTATATATTATAATCTTAATTAACTTTTATTTATTAATATTAATATATTAAAGGAATTAAATATTATAACTATAGTATATTATATTAAGGATAATCCGTTACTTTATAATATTACGGAGATTAACGATTTATTAAAAATTATGCGTAATAAAATATAATTAATAATATTCCTTAATAGAAGCTTAAATACGGCCAAGAAAAATTATTAACCTATAAAGTTAAAGATTACCGGTATAGTTTAGGTTATACGTAAAATTAAATATTTAATTTAAATAAATTATTATAAATTTAATTATATAATCTTTATAAATTATGACGTAATTATCGGTATCTTTAAATAAATAAATTTAAAAATCTTTATAATTAATAAACTTAATCTCCGCTTAATTTATATATTGTAATATTTATTAATATTTAATATTTTATTACGTTATAAGTTAAGTTTAACGAATATTATTCTTAATATATTTTTACGATTAATTAATAATACGTAAACTTTATTTATAGAAATCGGAATTCTTAATAATATAAATAATAATAAATTAATTACTCTTTATTATATTTATATTTTAAATAAATTTAAAAAGTAAATTAAAGTAAATTAAAGAAAAATATATAAAAAATAAAATATAAATAAAATTATAGAAAGTCTTAATAATTAAAGAAGAGTTAAATTTATAAGATATAAAAATTAAATTACACTTTATATTAAAGGACGGCCTTATTTATAATTTAAAATCCGTTAATTATTTATTATAATTATATATATTTAATAAACTTAAAAAAATAATCTTTTAATAAATGTGAGAGCCCTAGTAAAATGTATGGATAAAGTAAAGTATGAATGATGATCTATCTAGGTGTATGGTGGTAAGCTATGTACAGTGAGTGCGGGCGCCAAGCAATGCGGAACCCGTTCCGCGGCATAAATTAACTCTGCTGAGTCCTTAATAATTTGCCACTTATAAAAAAGGCTTATGCCCTATAAGCAATAATAACAATAAGAATATGCATATTAAGGGGTTCCGGGGCCTTATATAGGCCTATCTTAGCGCCGAGTATATATAGGGGTAATAGTATAAGGTGATTATTAATAAGTAATGCATAATGAAATAAGGAAGTTAAAAAAATCGACCCGGGCAATTGTCGTAATCGTACCCGGGAAATAGTTATAATTTTAAATATTACGATTAAGATAAATCACTTAAATCCGTAATCTCCGGGGTATAGCCGAGTTGAATGCCGTAAGGTGGGCGAGAATTAAAAAATCGAAGGCTATAAAGTAACGGCCGAGCAAGGTAAATATATTAAGGCCGTTATAGTTACTTAAATTCATAATAAGTACGTAGGTGGCTATAAAGCTTATTATTAAAGCTGAAGTCCGCTTTATAAATACGGTACCGCTTTAAAGCTAGTAAAAATAGTTTTAATAAGAGATTAATAAAGATCTACTTTTATTTATTAAAATAACGCGTCCGTAAATACTTATATAGTTAATTTCCAGACGTAAAGGGTTATTAATAGACGTTATATTACTTTAAGGCTTTTACGGGTGATTTAGGTATAGTATTAATGGAGAGTTACTCCCCGAGTTAATGGTAGATTTGCTCCCTAGGCTAATAATGGTTTTAAAGAGTAATTCTTTATATTAATAATAATAAAGAGTAACTCTTCGCGTTAATAATATTACGAAAGTAATAAGAGATTTTGAGGTAATCGTAAAGCTTATTATTAAATAGGAATTTATCCTTATAGATTTGGTATTACTTTAATGATCTTAATGGTAATTTTAATATATTATATTTAAAGATACGCTTATCGTTATATTATATTTATCGTTAAATAGGGGCCTTCTTAGTTATTTCTTTAAATTATTTCTTAAGTTCTTATATCTATAGTTTTAAACGTATATTAATATTTACTCTTTCTGCTTTTCGTATACTTATATATTAATTAATAACATTATTTTTAAGGTAATTATTAACGTATTAAGGGCGAGGCTTTACGGATTTAAAAAGTAAAATAAAAGAAAAAACGTTATAGATATTAAGATTGAAAATAAGGGTTTTTTATAATATTATAATTAATATTAATATTATTATCTTACTTATTAAATAAGGATAATTTTGATATACTTCTAATAAGTGCCTATAATCTCGGTGAGAGCATAGCTGGTAATAATATTATTAAATTACTTAATTAATAAAGTGACTAATGACTAAAGTATTAATTTTCTAGTAAGTGCGATCCGGGTAATCGTTCGTCTTATTAATGATTATTCTCGCTAATAAAACGTACGTATTATGTCTACATTTTAATAATGCGATAAGGATTGTAATCTTTAGTTATTATTATTAAATTGTAAGAGCCCTAGTAAAATATATAGATAAAGTAAAGTATAAATGATGATTTATCTAGGTATATGGTGGTAAGCTATGTACAGTAAGTGCGGGCGCCAAGCAATGCGGAACCCGTTCCGCGGCATGGATCAGCTCTGCTGAGTCCCTAACAATAAATATATAATAATTTATTATATAATAACTTTAATCGATCTTACGATAAATTAATAAACTTAATATATTTCTTTGGGTTAAATAAATAGTTACGGAAATATATTACGTATTACTTTAAGTATAATTTAAATTAAATTAAAAAATATATACCTTATAAATCGCTTTAATTAATTTTAAGCCCATTAATTATTTTCTATATTATTTATATAAACTTTATTATTATTTTATTAAATTAATATAATTATAATATACTCTTTACCGTTACCGATAAGTTCTTTAAACGGGTATTTTTACTACCCGGTAATATTAAATTTAAGGTTAATAATTAAGTAAAACTATTATTAATAAAATTAATAAAATAAAGCTAAAGTATTCCCTCCAATATTATATTAAATAAAGATCGTAAATTTATTTTTATATTTTAAAAATCTATATTTAAAGAAATAAATATTTATATTCTTACGTTTAACGTATATTACCCTTAAATTAATAATTAATTAAAACGGATTAATTAAACGGTTAAGATTATATTACGTTACTTTATAATTATGTATCCGGATTATAATTAAATAAATATTATCTTATATATTTAAAGTATTTTAAATAATTTAAAATTAACGTTAACTAAATTTATTTTAAATAAATATATTATAATATAAATATCCGTAACCCCTTAAACCTTTTAATAATCTTTTCAATTCTTAAATATTATATACTTTAATTATAGAACTATAAAGAAATATAAAACGCGCTAAAATTTACGTAAATAATAGTTAAATTCCGGTATAATTAAAGCTATAAGTTAATTTAATTTAATATTAATAATTTAGTTTATTTAAAATTATATTATAAATATAATATTCTTAATATTAAAAATTATAAGTTATATTAATAGCGCATTAAACTTTTTTTTATTATTAAGAAAATTAATTATTTTATATATAAGTTTAAATTGCCCGTTAATATAAAAATAATACCGGTTATTTTAATTAATATACTTAAATTAATTAATAACCTAATAAAAGACCCTTTTAATAGATAATTTAACCGTAATACGCCGTTTATACTTAAAGTAGATTCCGAGAATAAAAAGGAATATATTTTTAAAAGGATTATTTATAAAGAAAAAGATAATAAATACTTAATTAAATAAGCTACTTAAGGTATAGAATATAATAATAAGCTTCCGTTATTAAAATTATACCTAAATTTATTACGTGAATTCTATATTATATATCCTGAATTTAATAATATCATCGTTATCCGTTATAATAAACTTTATATTATTTTATCGTAATTACCGGCGCTTATTAAAGTAATATCCTTATTGTTTACCGGCATTCTTTTTACGCTTTATTTTAAGCGTAGTCACGGCCGCCTCCGTAAAATTAAGTAAAATTTTAATATAAAAGTATAGATATATAAAGTATAATATATTCTTAAATATTAATATTAATATATTAATTTATTAAGATAATTATTACTATAAACAATAGCCTTTTTGCTTTTAATAATATTTATTATATATAGCATATATATATAAAAGCATTAATAGGTATAAAACACCCTTTATACGTAAAGGATAGATATCCTTATAATGCTTTTATCCTTCAGGTAGAATCATTATTAAGACATTATCACACTTTTTGGTCCATACACCAACAAATAATTAATAATTTATAATATAATGTTTATTCCTATAGTTTTAATCCTTTTTTTAAGTATATTTTTTTTCGTTAAAGTTTATATTATTTTTATTATATTTTTATTTATAACTTATATACTTTTCCGTTAAGTATATATTATAATACTTATAATATATAAAATATAATTTTATATTAATGTTACGTGCAGCATATATGCATGCATAGGAGCATTGATAGGTGTAGGACACCCTTTGTACGTAGAGGACAGGCATCCTTATGATGCTCCTATCCTTCAGGTAGAATTATTATTCATATATTATCACACTTTTTGGTCCTTATACCAATAAATGGTAGTAATAGCTATTTATATTAATATTATATTAACGTATATTACAAGATCCGTTGATATAAAGCGAAATATTGATTTATTAATTATAGCGGATATTTCCCCTATAACGGTATTAAAGGTATTAACTTTATATTTTCTGGAATACCGTTTTTAATTCGCTTTTAAATACTTTTAAAGAAAGATTAAAAACGTTATTATAGAGAAGATATATATATTATAAGCCTTTTAAGTATTACCGGATTTTAATATTATTATTTTAATATATTAATTAAACGCCTTATTAAAATTTAATAACTTAATAATTATAACGATTTTATACTTAACTTTAAAAGGAAATTATTTAAATAATGAATAATAATTAATTATTAAGTAATTTAAGAACTATATATACCGTAAATAGATTATTTTGGTTAAAATTTTCCGAAGCTATAAAACCTATTATTTTTTCTCTTAATTTAATTTTTAAAAATTAGATTTTAAATCCTTTGTTATTTTAATATAATTTTTTATACTTTAAAAACGTTTTATTATCGTTATAATTATTAAATATATCGTTATCGACCTTAATAAAATTAATTAAGTCTAAATTACGTTAATACGGTCAGAGTCCTTAAAAACTTATTATTATAAAACTATTATTTCTATTAAATAGTTTTTTATTATTATAATAATTATTAAATTTACCTTTTATATTAACGTTAATATTATATTATTCCTTTCTAACTTTAAGTAAAACCGGAATCCGAGCTTAATAAATTTAATATATTAAACTTAAATTTATTAAATTTAAGTTTATTATATTAAATAAAAAGTATTTTTATTAAAGAAATAATTTTTATTTAACTTCTTAATCCGGTTAATCGGTTAAAAATAATAATCTTTATTAAAGAGTAAATAATATAATTATAAGGTATAATTTAAAAATTAAATCCCGTTATTATATAAGGTTAATAATAAAATAATATTAATAATAATTTATTTTTTCCTTTTAATAATATAATATAATTAATAAAAGGCTTATAGTTAAACCGATTAATAAATTTTAATTCCGATAACGTCGGATTTTTTAACCTTTTTTTATAAAAATAAGTCCTCTGATATAACTCTTATATATTCCGGGAAATATACCTTTTTTTAAAATATATATATTTTTATTAATTAATTAAAGGATATTACTTAAATTATAAATATATAATTATTACGAAATAATCTATAATTATACTTAAGAAATACAGTTTTAAAGTAATATATTATAAAGTTATTAAATACGGAAAAACGATTTATTAAATATAGTAAAAACCTTATTAAATAGACTTTTTAGATTATTATTAGATTTAAGCCGTTCTAATAAGTGAACTTAAATATTTTGATTATTAAAAAGTATATTATAAACGATATTCTTCAGAACTAAGAGCCTTATAAATATACGTAAATTATTCTACGGGCTATATATACTTTAAATTTTAAGAATATTTAAAATTAACTTACGTTTATTTATAACGGTTTAAACTTAAAATTTTAACGGGATTTATGATTATTAAATATAATTATTATTATTAATAATTACTTTAAGCTTATAAATAAATATAAATATAATTAATAAACTTACGTTATTAAGTATTATATATTTACGTAAGTTTATTTATAGAATTATAAAGCGGGTATATTATTTTAAGGTAACCGGAATTTTATAAAAAATTCAAAAACCGGTCCTTTTTCTTAGCTTTTTATATTATTTTCTTAAGCGTATAAGCAGAATAAAGCTTACGATATCTAACTTTAAAAAAAAGAATAATAATAATTACTTTTAATATCGTAAAAGAAGATATTAATATTAAATTAAGGAAAATTAAAGCCCTTAAAAAAAATCTGATTTTAAATATTAAATCCGCTATATAAAATAAAGGGTTAATTAAGCTTTCATATTTAAAAATAAAAAAGAAGAGAATATATTATTTTTAAAAAAAAATTAAAAGGATCTTAAAATAACGATAATTTTATTACGGAAGAAATATATATTATATATATTAAATCTTTATTTATTATTATTATATTAAATACGTAATAAAATATTTATTAAAAAATAAACTTTTTATTTATTTTAAAAATAATTACTAAAAATTAAAAAGAATAAACTTAAGTATTTTTAAGGCCTTTCCGTTAAATTAACGAATTTAATCCGTTAATAATTAATATACGTAAACGTAATAAATTAATAATATAATACCTATAATTATTAATTTTACTATAATAAAAAGTACGTACTTTATAAACCTTACCTTTAAGGTGTATTAATATATTATAGGTAAAGTTTAATTTACCTTTAAATTACCTATAATAAACTTTTATATAAATAATAAGTATTTTATTATAATTACCGATTATAAAATTATATTCTTTTAAATTTTAGGTTGAAATTTTAAAATTTTAAAATTACTTAAGTTAATCCCAATTACCGGCGTTAATAATTTTAAGTTAATTATTAATAAATTTATAATACTTAATTTATTCTTCTTAAAGGAAAAGAATATAATACTTAATTCAAGAAAAATATCGGTTAAAAATTATTTAATACGTAATTTATTTATTAATATTTTAATCGTTATTAATATTATAATTCTTAATAAAATAATAATCGATTTTAATAAATAAAATTTGTTATATGCAGCATGCATACATGGGAGCATTGATAGGTGTAGGACACCCTTTGTACGTAGAGGACAGGCATCCTTATGATGCTCCCATCCTTCAGGTAGAATCATCATTCATACATTATCACACTTTTTGGTCCATACACCAACAAAAATATATTATTAATACTTATAAAAATATAAGTATTAAGCTAATTATTTTTATAAAGGAAATAATATAATTATAATATATAATTCACGTAAAATAATAAACTTAGATTTTAACTTATAATACGGTATAAATATTAATTATTTATTAGAAAAAAGGGACTTTAAAAGAATTATTTAAGTCTTAAGATTTTATCTTTAAACCGTAATTAATACCGTTTTATAATCTTGGATTTTAAGGTAACGTATTTACGTATATTATTAATTTAAAAATATCGGTTATTTAAATTAAAAACGATATTAATTAAAAAGTTAACTTATTATATAAAGTAAAACTTAGAATTCTATACGATTTACTTCCATAACTTAATTATATAACGATTTTAAGTTTATTAATATTACTTATTATTTACGGATAAAAAACCTAGAAATCCAAGTTATAAATTTATAAGTTTATTTTAATAATAATATTAATTTTTATACTTATTAGAATAATCTTTATAATTTTTAATTATTTAAAAACTTATTTAAACCGGTTATTATAAATTAATAATTATAAAAAATAGATTTTACTTAATAACGTTAAAATTTACGTTTACGATAAAAATACGTAAGTTTAATTAAATAATATTATTAAAGAATTTAATAATATTTTTAAAAATAATAATATTATAATTAATATTCTAGAAAATTAATATATATTTATTAATTTTTAACTTAATATAATTATTTAACTTAAGAAAATATATAATATTAAATATAAAGATTAAGAAATTATAAATTAAGCTTTAAATAAAATATATAATAAAAATAAATTATATTAATTTATATAAGTTACGGAATTTTTATATTTTACTTTTATCGTTTAACGTAATACCTTAAAGGAACATAAGGGCCGTATTATATTAATATTTAATTACTTAATAAAATTATAATTTTTAATTTATATCCGTTATTATTATAATAAGAAATAATTTCTTTAATTATAGGTTATAAATATATTATTATAATTAATACCCGCGGTTATTTCTATTAATTTCTTATATATAAATCCGACCGGTATAAACTTTATATTATTTTTTATAAAAATTAAAAGGAACTTTTAATTATATTAATAAATTTTAAAAATAATCCTTTATATATATAAAAATAAATAAATAACATATTACGTTTAATATAAGATTTTACGTAAATATTTATAAATAATATAATTATTTTTAATTATTTATTAGAGGAGTATATTATTTATTTACGTTAAGTTTTTAAATGCTTAAAGATAAATACGTAAATTTTTTATTAATAAAATTATTTATCGGTTATTTTACAATTAAGTTCCTTAATTAATAAATCGATTCTTTAAGGATATTTACGTTTAATAATAAAATTAAAATTATTTAAAATTATAAATTTTCCGATTTATTAAGAAACTCTAAAGTTTTCCTTAATCTTATAAATTAATTATATACCGGAATAAAAAATTATACTTAATATATTATCCCGTTTTAAGTACGTAAAACTTCTTTTATTATTAAATTTAAAAAAAGTAAATTTAAAACATACCGGTTTATATTATAAGCAGAAGATATTTTAGATTAAATTTATATTTACTTAAGAAAAGGACTATATTTTTAAAAATTTAAAATACGTATTTTAAAAACTATTATTTTTTATATATTATAATCTTAATTAACCGCTATTTACCGATATCGATATATTGAAAAAACTAAGTATTACGGTTATAATATATTATATTAAGGATAACCCGTTACTTTATAATATTATAAAGATTAATAATTTATTAAAAACTATATATAATAAAATATAATTAATAATATTCCTTAATAAAAGCTTAAATATAATTCAAAAAAATTATTAATTTACGGAGTTAAAGATTACGGATATAATTTAGGTTATATGTAAAATTAAATATTTAATTAAAATAAACTATTATAAATTTAGGTTATATGTAAAATTAAATATTTAATTAAAATAAACTATTATAAATTTAATTATATAACTTTTTTAAATTATAACGTAATTATCAATATCTTTAAATAAATAAATTTAAAAATCTTTATAATTAATAAGCTTAATCTCCGCTTAATTTACGTATTATAATATTTATCGATATTCAATATTTTATTACGTTATATATTAAATTTAATATATATTATTCTTAATATACTTTTATAATTAATTAATAATATATAAAATTTATTTATAGAAATCGGAATTCTTAATAATGTAAATAATAATAAATTAATTACTTTCTATTATATTTATATCTTAAGTAAATTTAAAAAATAAATTAAAAAAAATATCTAAAAAATAAAATATAAATAAAATTTTAAAAAGTTTTAATAATTAAAAAGCAGTTAAATTTATAAAATAGAAAAATTAAATTATACTTTATATTAAAGGATAGCCTTATTTATAACTTAGAATCCGTTGATTATTTATTATAATTATATATACTTAATAATCTTAAAAAAGTAATCTTATAATAAATATATAATGATTTATTATATAATAACTTTAATTAATCTTATAATAAATTAATAAACTTGATATATTTACTTAAGTTAAATAAATAATTATAGAAATATATTGCGTATTACTTAAAATATAGCTTAAATTAAATTAAAAAGTATATATTTTATAAATTATTTTAATTAATTTTAAACCTGTTAATTATTTTTTATATAATTTATATAAACTTTATTATCGCTTTATTAAATTAATATGATTATAATATACTTTTTATAAATACCGATAAGTTCTTTAAATAAGTATTTTTACTTTTTAATAATATTAAATTTAAGGTTAATAATTAAGTAAAATTATTATTAACCGAATTAATAAAATAAGGATAAAGAATTCCCTTTAATATTATATTGAATAGAAATTATAAATTTATTTTTTATATTTTAGGAATTTAAATTTAAAGAAATAAATACTTATATTTTTAAGTTTAATATATATTACCCTTAAATTAATAATTAATTAAAACGGATTAATTAAACGGTTAAGATTATATTACGTTATTTTATAATTATATATCCGGGTTATAATTAAATAAATATTATTTTATATATTTAAAATATTTTAAATAATTTAAAGTTAACGTTAATTAAATTTACTTTAAACGAAATTTATTATAATATAAATATTTATAACCCCTTAAATTTTTTAATAACCTCTTTAATTTTTAAGTATAATATACTTTAATTATAGAACTATAAAGAAATATAAAACGTATTAAAATTTATATAAATAATAATTAAATTCTAATATAATTAAAGTTATAAATTAATTTAATTTAATATGAATAATTTAATTAATTGATTAATTGATTTATACTACGGATCTAGTTAAGTTAATTCCGGCGTTCCTTAATACTCAGTTATTTAGCCTTATTAATAACCGTAAAAAACCCGATATCTATAACGTTAAGAATAAAAACCAATATTTACCCAGTTTTTATTTACGTCTTAAGGGTTAAGAGTATTTATGGCCGTTTAAAGAATAGGAATTTATTTATACGTTTTTTTTAAGAAAACCTATAATATTATAATTAAATTCACTTAAGGGTTACCTTTAAACCTATTGCTTTTCCGTTACCTTACGGGTTTATTTAATGTTAAAATTTCAGAATTCCGATTATATTATTAAATATCCTTACCGATACGTATATTATTATTATTTTATTTATATAACTTTACCGACCGATATAATATCGCTTTTTATACCGCCCCGGTATTTATAGCCTTTTTAGCCCCTTATTAAGTATAGTTTTCCTGCCGCTACTTTTTACCTTTAAGTTAATAACGAAATTTCTTAATTAAGTTTTTAATTACTTTTTTTATTTTTTTAATTAAGTTAAATTATAATAATAAGCCCGTAATTATTATAAATCTAACGGCCGCCTTAATACCTTTTTTATTAATAAGTATTTAATAATAATTATTAATCTTTACCCTTTTAATTAATCCCGGTTTAAGCTCTTTAAATAGTAAATAAAAGATTAATATATATATAACGTTTTACTTTTATTATCTATACTTATAATTAACGTCGGTCCGGTTACCGGTATATATAATAAAAAGGAAATAAATTAAGCCGTTTTTATTTATCCGGAGTTAAATTATTAATACGTTATTGTTTTTCCTTATAATCTTATAATACCGGAAATACTTATTAATAACCTTATCGTTATTTAACGCCAGGTACCGTTATCTTTAAAGGATTAATTCTTTATATTTATATTAACGCTTTATTTACCTTTTTATGGTTTATAAGGTAATCGTTATTAACTTCGTTTTTATAATTTTTTTTTTTTTGCTGCTTTTACTTTAAATAAAAATTTATATATTCTTATGTTAACTTTTTAAATATAAGTTAAATCAACCTTTTTTTTAACTTACTTTAATTTAACTTCCGTAAAAAAAATAAGTATTATTTCTTTACGTTTTCTTATTTAAGGCTTTTTATAATTTTAATAAATACGTTTATTTCTTATTAACGTAATTAAGTTTATATCTTTTTTAAGTTTTACTTAAATAATTATTTAATTTAAGGTTAACTTTATTAATAATATAAAAACCTCGGATTTTAATATTGGGACGGGAGTCGCTTTATATACTTTATTTATTACTTTTAAATATCGGTTTTAAATTTTCTATAGTTGCCGGACGGGCTTTTTCTTATATTTAAGCGTACCTTTAAGTACGTATTAAATAATTATTATATACGTTATTATAAGCTTTATAACCGCTTAATAAACGGTTTTAACCTTCTATAAAATAACTCTTTACGTCGACGCTATAAGGTAAATAAAGTCCCTTTTTTATAAAATTATTTTTTTTTAAACCTTTTTTATATAATTTTTTTAATCCAGTTTCTTATTAATTTATAAATTAAATACCTTAATATTGACTTCCGGTTTTACCGTTATATTATTTAAGTCTATTATAATTATTATATTATATAACTTTAGGCTCCTTATTATATAGATAAACTTATACTTATATAAAGTAAATTAAGCTTTATATATTTTTATTTATCGTAAATAGACTTTATAAGTTTATTTTAGCTTTAAATAATTTATATAAATAAACGTATTATAGGCTAAAAGGTAAATATCGTTAATAAAGCCCTTTATTTAAACCTTTTATTTTAACTTTATTAAGTTTTTAATAAGCGGGTTATTAAAAAATAAGAATAAAATTAAGGAGATAAATAACTTTTAAGGAATCTTTATTATTGCGGGCTTTATTATACTTATTTTCTGTCCTAAGTTAATTAACGTTACTTAATTATTTAAGAAACTTTTTATTTAATTTATAAGGAAAAATAAAACCCTTTTTTTCCGTAAATTATATAGTAACCTTTAATAATTTACCTTATTAAACGTCCTTATAATAATTAAGGAAAGAAGACTTATAACGTACTTTTTTCTATAACCTTATATCGTATATATATTATTAATTAAGCCTTTAAAAACCGTTTCCGTTAATTATCCTTTTTTTACCCTTATTTATTAATTAAAAAGCAGTTTATACCCTTTTATATAATTACTTAAGATCTTTACGATTATTGTTTTTAAAGCCTTTTTTAACGTATAAAGGAATATTATAGGTTTATATAACTTTACCTTTGAATAATTTAACCTAATTAACTTCTTAAGGATAATTATCTTAATTTCTTTAAATTTACGGGGGTAATATCCTATATTAAGGTAGGCTTAAAATAAGTAAATAAAAACCTTTTTAAATAATAACGTTATTATAAATAAGAATTTATTTAATATATTATTAAGTTTAAGGGCCTTATTTTTCTTTAATTTATTAATTACCTTAATTATTATTTCTTAAGTTATTATTTTACTTATTATTATTAATTTAAAATATATTATACTATTAATATTTATTAAGTTAACTTCTAGTAATAAGGGAAAGAACGCTTCTTTAAGAGCCTTAATTTTACCGTTAAAAATATTTATTACCGTACCGTCTGATCTTTTTAAGGGTAAAAACTTAAGAATAAATTTAAGTTTTTTACTTTATTTTTTACCGTATTTTATTAACTTTTAAATATTATAAAAGGAAACCGTTAAGTTATATATTATAGCCCGGAAGTATATTTACTTAACCTTCTGGATAATTCTTTCCTTTTTTTCTTAAGTTTTCTTTAACCGCTAAAACGTTTCTTAGTTTTTATATTTAATAATTTACTTTATAAGTACTTTTACCTTTATAATTACCTTTATATATTCCTTATTTTAATAAATTTTAACTCTTTAAAACGGTTTTATTATTAAGATTATAACGTTAATTACTTTATTTAAAGCCTTTATTACCTGTTTTATAAAACGGTCGATTTATTCTTTATTATTAAGCCGGGGAAACTTTATTAATTAAGATATTATTTTTATTATTTTTATTAATACTTTAGTTTCCTTAACCGTCTTTTATATTTATTTAAACGGTAAAAGCGGAATCGTATTAATAAACCAATTTAAGGTTATTTATATCGGGATATAATTTAAACCGTATTTTAAGTTTTCTTAAGGTTTATATATTATAATTAAGTTAATAATATCTTCCAAGTTAAATATTAAGTTAATTATAATTCTAAGTTTATAGTTTTCTTATATAATAACCTTTTTCGGCGTTAATAACGTAAAGTTAAATTATATAATAATTATTAATAACTCCTTAAATTTAATATAATTAATTATATAACCGTTTTTATTTTATTAAATATAATAAAAATTAAAGTCTTTTATTAAAAGGTACTTATTAAGTATAGTTATAATATCCTTAAGTAATAAGATTATAAAAGGTTTCTTTTTATTAATTAATAACGGATTATATATATTATAAATATTTAAAATACTTTTAATATCCTTTTCTTATATAATCCGGAGTATATATAGGTTCCTTCCGTAATAAATAACGTTTTAATTATCTATATTTAGCCTTTTATAAAGAAATATATCTGTATCGTCTTATTACCCTTAAAGGCCAGGTAAAAACCATCTCCCGGGTTAATTAAAAAGTAAGTATACGGACTATATAGCGGCTTTTATATCGCTATAATATTAACATCCTTTATTTCTTTAGATTTAAATATTAATATTACGGCTTTAATTGCTTTTCCGTATACGTTATATTATATTACCCTTAAAAGCATAAATATATTAAATATTAATATCCGTCGGGCTTTTTTCATTAACTTTTATTTATATAAATGGTCTTTTTTTAAGGCTGAATATTATTTATTTTAATCTTCTTATTATAATAGTAATCATAATCGGGTAACCGGTTTTAAAGGTTAATATCGTTATAAGTTTCCTTTTTTTTACGTTATTAATTACTGCATTTTATTCTTCTTTATTTAATAAGTTCCGTTTATATTTTAAAACCGTTTTTAATTGCTTTATTGGTCTAAATTTATATAAATTATAACGTTAAACCTTAACTATTATCCTGGTTTCTTTATATTAAGTTTTTTTTACTCTTATTATATATTATAAATCTTACGTTAAGTAATTATTATTATTATATGTTACGTATTTTAACGCGTTCTTTATTAAGCTTTTTATTATTAAGTTAATATATTTATACGTATTATACCCTTTAATATATATTACGTACTTTATATTATTAAGGTACCTCGTAATAATATATTTATACTTTTAATATTTAAAGTATTAATAAATATCCGTTACCCGATTTTAAGGTCTTATTAATTTAAGGGACTTACTTTTTATTATTTTTTTATTAAAAATATTATTATATATCTTTATTAATATTATACTTAAGATAATTATAAAGTTTTTCTTTATATAATTAAAGGCATTTAGTTTCTTTATTATAAAAAGGAAATTATAATTGATAATCTTTAGCCTAAAATAAAAGATTATATTTTCCTTTTTTATCCGCTTTAAAATAATTTCCCTTTCCTTCCTTATAAACTTTATTAAGTATATCCCGTTTATTATAATAATAAAGGATTATCTTAATATCTTTACCGTTTTATACCTTTTTTTATCAGTTTATCCCTTTAATTTCTTTAGCCCCTTTTTTATTTTTAATAAGGCTATATTAAAGAAAATATCTTTACTTTATAATTTATATACCGTAATAATTTATTTTATTAATAACTCTCCCGTTACCTTAAAAGTTTTTATTAATTATAACGGGTTCATTTTTACTATTATATTCTTTTTTTTTTTTATCCGATAATTATATAATTATTATCTTTATTTTCTTTAATACCGCCGTTTTCTCTTTTATTTTTATTTCCTTTATTATTAATATTAACGTTACCTTTATAATTTTTACTATTTAATTTATCCCCGCTCTTTTCTTTAAAATTTTTTCCGTTGCTTTTTTATTTTATACGTATCCTTTTTTTTTTTTTTGCCCTTATCCGCCGGCGTTTTTATTACCGCCTTTTAAGCTCTATATAACCTTTTTAACTCCTTTAAATTTTTCCCCGTATTTACGTAAAAGTCTTTTATTCCCGTAACCCGATTTATAATATTAGTTAAGTTTTTAACGTAATATCCTTCTATACCGTTATAAGGAGGTTTTTTAACGCCTTTATTATTTCTTTTTCTTTTACTTTTTCCTTATATATTTAATAATTTTATTTTTTTATAATTTATTTTTATTTATTTAATATTTCTTTATTTTTATTTAGTTTTTTCTTAATTTATATATATTTAATAAGTCCTTTTACGCCTCCGTTTACCCTTTATTCGTCCCTACGTACCGTTTTTATTTTCTCCGCCCTTTATTTATTACTTTTTATAATAATACCTTTACGTATTATACGCGTCTTTTTATATATATTTTATTAATTATAAGCTCCTTATTCGATTTAAAGCCTTTTTATCTTATATTTATTATATCGTTTATACGACTTATTATCGTTCCTATTAACTTAGGCCGTTTACCCTTTCTCCCTTTTTACTTTTATTATCATTCCGCTTCCGCTTATCGCATTTAAGGTATTATCCTTATTATTACTTAAGCTATATACGTGTGCATCGTTTCTGACCTCTGGGGTCCCGTTGTTCGTCGCTATCTTCTTCTCTTTCGGTAAGATCATGAATAATTTAATTTATTTAAAATTATATTATAAATATAATATTCCCGGCGTTATAAATTATAAGTTATATTAATAACGTACCGGACGTTTTATTATTATTAAGAAAATTAATTACTTTATATATAAGCTCAAATTGCCTGTTAATATAAAAATAATACCGATTATTTCAATTAATATATTTAAGCTAGTTAATAACTTAATAAAAAACTTTATTAATAAATAATTAAACCGTAACGCGCCGTTTACTTTTAAAGTTAATTCCGAGAATAAAAAAGAATATATTATTAAAAGAATTATTTATAAGGAAAGAAATAATGAATATTTAATTAAATAAATTACTTAAGGTACAGAACATAATAATAAGCTTCTATGATTAAAATTATATTTAAACTTATTATATAAATTCTATATTATTTATCCTGAATTCAATAATATTATTACTATTTATTATAATAAACCTCGTACCTTATTAATTACCGATATTCTTTATACGTTCCGTTTTAAGCGTGGTTACGGCCACCCCCGTAAATTTAAATAAGATTTTAATATAAAAGCATAAGATATAAAGAGTATAACGTATTATTATATTGGTATATTAAAGTAAATATTACTGTAAGTAGTGGCCTTTTTTCTTTTAATAATATTTATTACGTAGTATATATATATATAGAGGAGCATTAATAGGTATAGGATACCCTTTATACGTAAAAAACAGGTTACCTTATAATGCTCCCATCCTTTAGGTAGAATTATTATTTATATATTATCACACTTTTTGGTCCTTACACCAACAATTAAATATTTTAAAGTTATTAATATAAAGATTTTTAAACTTAACTAAATTGAATAATTTTAAAGTAAATTAATTATTTCCTTTAATATTTTAATTAATATATAAATTCTATTAATAATTTTAAGGCCCTTAATCCGTATTTACCGGTTAATTATTAATATATTATTAAAATAAATTTTAAGGTTAATTTTAATATTTAAATTTTATCAAAACAATACCATTTACGGTAATTATATAAACGTTATTTATATTATTAGGACGTCCTAGAACTTTTTATCTATATAATTCTGGGGATATTTAATTTATGACGGTTTTTTTATTTATAATATTTAAATAATCTTATTATAATCGATATATATTAGATTTATTTTCAACGTAATTTCTTAAAGGTTATTATTTATATAACTTAATTAATTTAAAGATATTTAAACTTTAAGGTTAATTTTTTTATCCTTTTTTTTTATTTTTTAAGTCTTTTTTTATTTTTTATTTTTTTTATAATTTACTTTACTTTAAAATATACTTTATATAAAAAAAGCTTTTTATATATATCTTTTATTAAGCGTTTACGGAATGTTATATTTATTAAACCATTTTTAAATCGATTAACTACGTTTTTTTATATATATTTTATTATTTTATTTATTATACTTTCTGATTTCTTAAATTTAATATCCTTTTTATTTAAATTATATATAATATAAAATATACGTTTATAATAATTGAAATTTAAATTAATTTTTTAAAATAATATCTTAATATTATTTCTTATTTATTTTATAAAGTTATTTAAATTTAATTTTAAGAACTTTTTATTGAAAAGTTTTTAAAAATTCTATATATTTTATTTAATAATATTATTTATAGCTTTATCCGTAAGTAATATTTTAATCTTTAATTATTTTATTTAATATATTACGTTTTTTTAAGTTTTATATTTATTATATTTATTTATTAATTAAGGGAAGTATCTTTCCCGATCTTTTTTTATACGTTATGGATCTATTTTTATATATTATTTAATATATTTTTTTAATTATTTAATTCTTTTAATCTATATAATAAAGTTTTAATTCCGGATAATATTATAATTTTTTATTATAAAGTTATTAATAATTTTAAGGTAAAAATTAAAATTAATAATAATATTATTAAATTTTTATTTATATTAAGCTTTATTATTATTATTAAAGAAAATATTTAAAATTATTCAAGTACTTTTTTTATTTTATATATATTAATTAATTCCCTATTAAGTTTAAAAGATTAAGGGATTCTTAATAATACTTTATTATTTTTTAAAGAAAAGTTAGTAAGGTTTATTATTAATAAATACGGGATAATCCCGTATTTTATATAAATCTATTTTAACCTTCATTTTTTTTTAATATAAAGTAAAAAGGTATATATTCTTTTTAATGAAGGAAATAAAATAATAATAAAGGGAATAATAATACCGTAATTAATCTTTTAGTTTATATAGTAATATTTAACTTTATTTTTTTTAATTAAAAGGTATTAAGATATATACGAAATGAAATATATTATTATTAATATATTATTAATATTAATAAAGGTATCTTAAGAAAAAGGGTTTATAGTTATTCCGAGTAACTATATTTTATTTTTATATTTTTATTTATTTTTTTTTTTTTTTTTTAAAAATAGAAGGGTTAAGTTTATATATAACTATATAACGTTATTAAGGGTCTTTCTGGTTTCTTAGGTTATTATATAAGTATATATAAGTTATATCTCGTTATAAGTTTATATCTTTCTTTAAATTAAAATAAGGATTTAAATATTTACTTTAATCTTTTTTACTTTTTATACGGAAGAATTTCAATAAAAATACCGTTAAATAAAATATATCTTATATTAATAATTATTATAAGTTAATATTAATATTCTTAATATATATATAATATAATTAATATTATAAGTATATTTATCTTTTTATCTTTATTTATTAATTCTTTTAATTGGTTTCATTATTTATTTTTTATTATTTATTTTCTTAATTTATTATTTAATTTTTTAATTTTTAATTATTTAATTTATAAGCTTAAAATAAAAAACTTATTACTTTTTATTAAGGTATTATATAGTTTACGGTTATTTCTTAAGAATCCTAGAAACCGGTTTAGATTTCCGTAAGTAATTTAAAATTTAATTATTACTTAAATAACTTTTAATTCAATAATTTATATTTTAATAAAAAATATCTTTTTAAGAAATATATATAATTATTTAAGTTTTATTAAGGAATCTTATTTTTTTTATCGTTATCGTTAAAATATATAGTTTAATTCGGTTATTTTAGTAATTATTAAGGAATCTTACATATTTATTAATATTAAAATACCCGGAATCGCTTAATAAGTCTTAAAAGATTATTTACTTAATATAAATTAATCTTTAAAATTAACTTTACGTTTTTAAGGAATATAAAAATATATATAATACTTTAAATTAAATCAAGGAATTTTATTTATAATATATAGTTTAATTATTTAAAATTATTTAATAAAATTTATAATTTAATCGCTTAAAACGGTTTAATAAGACTTATAATTTAATTAGGTTTAATTATTTAAATTAACCTGATAAGTTTTATATTTTAATTATTACGGTTATTAATTATTAAATGATAATTTTATATTATTTAAAATAATAAAAAAAAATTTTAATTACTTTAATTCCTTTTATTTTAAGAAAGCGGTTTATATTAATATATAAATTATACTTTCCTTAACGATAGTTTAAATTATTTAATAATATATATAATTATTTTTTAATTAAGGTTTAAGCTTATTATTAATATAAAGGGTATTATTACGCTTTTATAATTAAAACGTTTTAAAGTTATTATTATATTTCTTTACTTCTTAATTTCTAATAGTTAATAATTACTTAATAAATATTAATAATATTTTATTAATATATATATATATGGTCCCCGTATTATTCGAGTATAATAATAAGAATATTTAAATAAGGGTATTTAAAAAGGTTATTTAAATACCTTTTTTTTTTTTTTAATCTTAATATTTATTTAATAAGTGAGTAATAGTTAAAAATATTCTAAAGATATATATAAATTTATAGCTTATTGCTTTCGCTATATATATATAATATAATAATAATAAAGATTAATTTTTTATAATACTTTTATAATTTTTATTATAATTAATTAAGGAAAAAATACGGTAAATTATTTATAATTAAATTATATAATTAAACTGAATTCCTTAATATATATAAATAAATAAAAGCTTTTTTAAGACTATTAAAAAAGATAAGAAAGAATAAAAGTATAAAAATAATAAAATTTTAAGTAATAATAAAAAGCAATTAAAAATAAGCAGTAACCCTTATATAAATTAATAAAATATAAGTACTATATTATCTTAATTTATTATATTTTCTTTTTTCTAAGTATATATAAATCGATTCCACCCTTAATTAGCCCCTTTAATGTTTTCATCCCTTCATACATCCATCCGCAAGTTTTGTATCTTCCATGCTCTCCCCCTTCTTAAAATCTATAAAATAAAATTTAAATAAAATTTATTTAATAGCCTTTTTAAGACATATTTAACGTTACGTAATAAGCCTATTTAAAATATATCTAAAAGCGGTAAAATTAAAAGAATAAAAAGAGATATTAAAAATATGTTAATCAAGGAATAAAGTAAAAAGTAACCAATTATAAGTCCCGATCCTTATAAAGGGCGGTATTTATAATCTTTTAATAAATAAAGTAAGGTACGTTATACCCTTGAACGGACTAAATATATTATACTTAAGAAAAATATGGATATAATATAACTTAAGCCTTAAAATAGATAAATATGAGGTACCGAGGTTACTATTATTAACGTATTAAAATAAAAAAGGGGATTATTCTTAAAAATTAATCTTAATATATTTATTTACTATTATTAAATAAGACTTAAAAATAAAAAGGGAGAAAGAGTAAGTATATACGTATATAAATAACGTTAAAAAATAAGAATTATTTAAGTATAATATATAATATTAAAAGAGTAAATTGATTATAAAGGGAGTCGGGTGTCAGGGAACTAATATATAAGGTCTAGCTATGAACGGAATAATAGCTATGGTGGTGTCTATGGTACAGGATGCACCCATCTTATGAGTGTGGGTGCCAAGGAGCTATTCCTCATGGGGCAAGTAGGCCGAGGCTGGGGGCAAGGCCTGCTGGAACCATAACATCGGGGTAAGTTATTATTAAGTTAATACCTTTTTAACTTTTATATTTATAATAATTTAAATTATTAAAAAAATATTAAAAGCAATATATATATAAGCGGGATATATATAAACAGGTATAATATAATTAAAAGTATAAAGGTATTAAGGGTAATACCTTATTATAAAGGAAGCTAAAAAAAAGGGAGAATATAGAAAATATAAAAATTACGGATAAATATATAAAGGAATTGAAATATTAAAAGGGCTAATTAAGGGTTGAATCGCTTTACATATACTTTAAAAAGGGAATGTATAACGGATTACTATAATAAGTAACCTATACCTTATTTACTTATATAAAGGCTGCGGCCTATCTTCAATTGCACTCTATTGCTACTTATTATTTCATCACTTTTACTCTTTCTTTGTTTTCTATCTTTTCTAAATCCCTTTTTTTTTGGCTACTCGCTCTAAGCAGGTCGCAGATTTGCTGATATATAAGGTTACTTAAGGTAAATAACAATATATAACGCTTAATTAATAACTTATAAATATAACTTAATATATTTAATAAAATACCTAAACAAAGATAATATAAAAATATGATTAACCTCGGATCAGTAATAATAAGACCGGAAATAAGTATTAAAATCGTAAGCTTTGAAGTAAATCAAAAAATTGATCAAAAGCTATATATAATTAAAGTAAAGAGAAAAATAATCTTATAAAAAAGGATTTATTTACTTTAAAAAGTTTACGTATACCCAACTTTATAAAAGGCTTAAACAATATATTATTTAATAATAAAACCGGTAATAAAATATACGGTAACAATCTAACACGCGCCGTATAATATTTGAAAAGTTAAAAAACCTTTATATAATAGCTTTAAACGGTTACGCATGTATATAAGATACTATTAATAGCGGTAATGAAGTTAAAGGTATATGAAATACCAATAAATCGTATTGGAAATTAGAGAACTACTTAAGTAAGCCTTAAGAAAACTATTATTTCAGGATAAAAGCTAAGAAAATATAGAGAGAATAAGACTTTAAGGATATTAAAGGACGGAGGATAAGGAGGGATATATTAAATTAAGCTTTCATCTAAAAAAGGGTTAAAATTAACGGAATTTAAGTTAAATATAAAAATGTTTTAATTAATCGTTATAAGAATTATAATAATTTTAAAGTTAAAAAGGGTAATAAAAATAAAAGATGGAAAGGGAAGGGCGTGGAAGACACAAAAACTTGCGGATGGATACATGAAGGGATGAAAACACCAAAAGGGCTAATTAAGGGTGGAATCGATTTATATATACTTAAAAAAGGGAGAGTATAACGGATTAAAATATTATAGCACCTATACCTCATTAACTTATATAAGGGTTACAGCTTATCTTCAATTACCTTCTATTATTATCTGTTATTTTATTATTTTTATATTTTCTTTCCATCCTATTTTTTTTGGCGATCTTAAAAAGGCTATTATCTACTTATATATATTAAGGAATTCGGTTTAATTATACGATTTAATCGTAAATAACTTACCGTACTTTTTCCTTAATTAATAACAATAAAAATTATAAAAGTATTATAAAGAACCAATCTTTCTTACTATTATATTATATATATATAGCGAGAATAATAGGTTATAAATTCATATATATCCTTAAAATATTTTTAATTATTATTTATCTATTAAATAAATATTAAGATCTAGAAAAATACAAACATTTAAATAACTTTTTTTAAATATCCTTATTCGGATATTCTTATTATTATATTTGAATAATATAGGGACCTTATTTATACGTATCGGTAAAATATTATTAATATTTATTAATTAATTATTAACTATTAAAAATTAAGAAATAAAAAAATATAATAACGACCTTAAAACGCCTTAATTATAAAAACGTAATAATACCCTTTATATTAATAATAAGCTTAAACCTTAATTAGGAAATAATCGTATATATTACTAAATAGTCTAAATTATCATTAAGGAAAATACGACTTATATATTAATATAAACCGCTTTTTTAAAATAAAATAAATTAAAGTAATTAAAGAAAAAAATTAAAAAAATCAATTACCTTAAACGATATAAAACCATTATTTAATAATTAATAACCGTAATAATTAAAATATAAAACTTATTAAATTAATTTAAATAATTAAATCCGATTAAATTATAAGTTTTATTAAACCGTTTTAAGCGATTAAACTATAAGTTTTATTAAATAATTTTAAGCGACCGAACCGTATATTATAAATAAAACTCCTTAATTTAATTCGGAGTATTATATATATCTTTATATTTTTTTAAAGATATATAGTTAATCTTAAAAACTATCTTATACCGGGTAAACGATCTTTTAAATCTTATTAAGCGATTCCGGGTATTTTAATATTAATAAATATATAAGACTCCTTAATAGCTATCGGAATAATTAAACTGAATTATATATTTTAGCGATAAAAATAATAAAAATAAAATTCTTTAATAAGGCTTAAGTAATCGTATATATTTCTTAAAGAAATACTTTTTATTAAAACGTAAATTATTAAGTTAAAAATTATTTAAACGGTAATTAAGTTTTAAACTATTTACGGAGGTTTAAACCGGTCTTTAAAATTCCTAGGAAATAATTATAGGCTATATAATACGTTAATAAAATATAATAGGCCTTTTATTTTAAGCTTATAAATTGAACGATTAAAAATTAAAAAACCAGAAAGTAAATTAAAAGAGTAAATAGTAAAAAGTAAATAACGAAATTAATTAAGAGAATTAATAAATAAAGATAAAAAGATAAATATATTTATAATATTAATTATATCGTATATATATTAAGAATATTAATATTAACCTATAGCGGTTACCGATATAAAACTTATTTTATTTAACGGCACCTTTATTAAGGCTTTCCTATATAAAAAGTAGAGAAAATTAGGATAAATACTTAAATTTTTACTTTAATTTAAAGAAAAATATAAACCTATAATAAAATATAACTTATATATACTTATATAATAACTTAAGAAACCAAAAAGACCTTTAATAACGTTATATAATTATATATTAACTTAACCCTTTTTTTTTAAAAAAAAAATAAAAAAATTAAAAACATAAAAATAAAATATAATTACTCGGAATAACCGTAAATCCCTTTTCTTAAAACATCTTTATTAATACTGGTAGTATATTAATAATAATATATTTTATCTCGTATATATTTTAATACCCTTAAATTAATAAAAATAAAGCCAGATACTATTATATAAATCAAAAGATTAATTACGGTATTATTATTCCCCCTATTATTATTTTATTTCCTTTATTGAAAAGAATATATATTCCCTTATTTTATATTAAACGAAGGATAAAAAAGATTAAGATAAATTTATATAAACTACGGGACCATCCCGTATTTATTAATAATTATAAATATTATTAAAGATTATTTAATAATAAATTTTATTAACCTTTCTTTAAGGAGTAATAAAATATTATTAAGAATCCCTTAATCCTTTAAATTTAAAAGGGAATTAATTAATATATATAAAGTAAAAAAGGTACTTAAATAATTTTAGGTATCCTCTTTAATAATAATAATAAACCTTAATATAAATAAAGATTTAATAATATTATTAATAATTTTAACTTTTACCTTAAAATCTTTAATAATTTTATAATAAAAAATTATAATATTACCCGGAATTAAGATTTTATCCTATAGATTAAAAGAATTAAATAATTAAGAAAATAAGTTAAATAATATATAAAAATAAATTTATAACGTATAAAAAAAGATCGGGAAAGATATTTCTTTTAATTAATAGATAAACGCGATAAATATAAAACTTAAAGGAGATATAATATATTAAATAAAGTAATTAAAAATTAAAGTATTATTTATAAATAAAGTTATAAATAATATTATTAAGTAAAACGTAAAGAATTTCTAGAAACTTTTAAGTAAATAATTCTTAAAATTAAATTTAAACGATTTTATAAAATAAGTAAAGAATAATATTAAGGTATTATCTTAAGGAATTAACTTAATTTTCAATTATTATAAACGTATACTTTATATTATATATAATTTAAATAAAAAGGATATTAAACCCGGGAAATCGGAAAGTATAATAAATAAAATAATAAAGTATATATTAAAAAACGTAATTAACCGTTTTAAGAATAATTTAATAAATATAAAACTCCGTAAACGTTTAATAAAAAATATATATAAAGAACTTAATTTATATAAAGTATATTTTAAGGTAAAACGAATTATAAAAAAAAAAAAAAAATAAAAACTTAAAAAGGAAAAAAAGGATAAAGAAGTAAACCTTAAAGCTTAAATATTTTTAAATTAATTAAATTACATAAATAATAACCTTTAAGAAGCTACGTTAAAAGTAAATTTAATATACGTTAATTACGATAGGATTATTCGAATATCGTAAGTAAAAGGAATATAATAAATTAGATATCCCTAGAATTATATAAATAAAAAACTTTAGGACGTTTTAATAATATAAATAGCGTTTATATAATTACCGTAAATAATATTATTTTAATAACTTAAATATTAAAACCGAACTTAAAATTTACCTTAATAAAATATTAATAATTAACCGGTAAATACGAATTAAGGGCCCCAGAATTATTAATAGAACTCATATATTAATTAAAATATTAAAGGAAATAATTAATTTAGTTTAAGATTATTTAATTTAATTAAATCTAAAAATCCTTATATTAATAATTCTTAAATATTCAATATAAAATTATACTTTATATATTATAAATATTATAATATATTTTTAATAAAAAACTATATAAGTTATAAATAAAGATATAATAAAGGTAACGTAAACTTTAATAAGAAAAAATATATATAAAAGAAGGATTAAAATTATAAAAACGGGCGCCGTAATATAGATTACCGACTATTATTATTACTTATAACCGTACCGCTTAACGAATGATTAAATATATTAATAAATATAATAAGTATTACCTTAACTATATAGGGAAAAGGAAAGGTCCTTAATAAAATCTATAATAAAAAACAATCGATAACTTCGGCTATAAGGTTATTATTATAAAGGAAGAATACCCCCTTAATAAAGACGTTAGCTATAAAGTAAACATAATAATAAATATAGCCGTAAAACGATAATAAATTAAAAATAATAATTCAGAAAAAAGAATTAAGTTTATATAAATTAATAAGCGAGTTAAGGGGAAGCTAAAAGGAAAAGTAAAAACCGGGAAGAAGAAAGAATTTTAATAAATTATTAAATTATTAAGAAAATAGGCCCCGGATATTAAACGGATCTTATTAATAAATAATATTATATTTTTTATTATATATTTAACATAATTTTTATTATATTTTAAAAAAAAATAAACCGCCTTATAAAGAACGTATTAAACTTTAACTATATATATCAAAAAGATTATCATTATTAAAGAAGTACTTAAGAATAATAAAGAAAGTACTTAAAAGATAATTTAAAATAAACGACTTAAGATTAATAACGTTATAATCGCCGGTTTAAAATAAAACCTTAAAATTATATTTAATAAAAATAAATAAGTATATTCTATAGAAGTAATAGTTATTTATTAACCGGAATAAATAAGTAAATTATTAAAAACGAAAATTAATTAAAGATTAAATATTATTATTATCAACTTAAGTATAATAAATGAATTACGAATAAAGGAAAGGTTTTTAAAGTGATTTAAAGTTAATTATTTAAATATATTAATTATAAACGGGGACTATATATTACTTTATATATAAATTATATTTAATATTTAAGTTATAAGGATAATTAAATTAATATAAAGAAATTATTTAAAGTTAAAGAATGGCGACGAACAAAGGGACCCTAGAGGTCCAAAACGATACGTATACGTATAGCTTTAATAATAGTAAGAGAAATATATTAAGTATAATAAATAAAAGTAACGTAATAATTAAGAATAAAATAATAAACGGGTAAATAACTTATATTAATAAAAACGGCGACGATATATATAAGCAATATAATAATAATAAGCCAGATAACATTTAAAATAAATAAAGGAATTAAAATTAATAAAATATATATATCGGGGCGTATAAAATACATAATAATAATACGGAAATAATAGGTAAATAAGGGGGTAAAAAGGCCGGTATAATATTAATAATGAGGGGTACAGGCGGGAAAAAAAGGTAAGAAAACCGCGGCGAAAATATTATTAAGGGTATATAAAAAGGAAATAAGGTTAATAAAAAGGATAAAACCTTAAAGGATTAAAAATAAAAAACGGAGACGATATATTGTCCAGTAAATAAAAGCGAAAGGGCAATAAGGGAGGTAATAAAGGCCTTAAAAGGACTCCTTACGGTAAAGTAGAAGGATATTACGTTAAAAACTTAACCGATATTATAGATTAAATTAAAAGGCGTAAAGGACTTTTATATAAAAATAAAGATAAAACTGGGGGAGGCGGAGCGGCTATAGGACTCTTTAAGGACGGTAATAAGGGCATTAATAATGGGTAAAGATAACGGCTTAAGATTAAGTATATAAGGTAAAAGTATAAAAATAATAACCTTTTAAATAAAAAAGAGCTGGGTAATAAAGATAATAAAAAGGGTATCCGCGGTAAAGAATAAGGGGATAATAGAAGAAAAAGCGGTTATATTAAAAAAATAAAAATAATAATAGTCCGCTTATTTAATAACGAAAAAAGGAATATAGCGGTAAAAATAAATCCGTTATAATTAATAAAAACTTTTAAGATAATAACGGAATTATTAATAAAATAAATTATTACGGTATATAAATTATAAAATAAGGATATCTTCCTTAATATAACGTTTTTAAAGATAAAAGAAAGTTTAAAGAAGTTTAAAGCTTAAATTAATAAAAAAAAATATAAGTTAATTAAAATTTTAAGGTAATCATTTATTATTATAATAAATAAAATATATTTATTATATTTTAAGGAAGTTAAAAAAGAAGTTACGTTAAGGAATATAGAAAAAGAGAATACGGTTTTTTACTTAAGGCTTAAAATCATTAATTATAGGCTTCCGCCGGTAATAAAAAGATTTAACTCCTTAAGACGTATAAAGAAATACTTTACCGTTATATTAAGCGTAATATTAATAAAAATATATAATAACGTCTTAAATAAAAAGATTATTAAAGGGGGATTTCTTAAAATAACTTAATTATAAAATAAAACGGTTAATATTTATTAATATTTTAAGTATTAAAGTTATAAATATATTATTATAAGATACTTTAATACTATAAAGTATACGGTTTACGTTAAGGGTTATAATACTTATAAGTATATAAAGTTAATAATTAAAAAACTTATAAAGGGTATACTTAAATATATTATATATAATAAAGAAAGATATTTAATATAGGATTCTAAATATATAATAAGAATTAAAGAGATTAAACGTAAAAAGACCCGGATAACCGCGAAAATCCAACGATATAATATATATAAAATTAATTTAATAAATTAATTAAAAATAATTTTAAAACGTAAACTTAATTAATTAAATAATAAAAGGTAAATAGTAATAAAGAAAAGAAAACTCTTTATAATCTTAACTTTAAGGGCCGGCCGTCTTATATCTTTAATAATAACCGGGAAAATATTAGGTTAAAAAACGTTTAATTTTAATAAGAAATCCGCAATTTAAACGGGTATAAAAAAGGAAACCTTTATAAAGGTTAATATATAATATATTAACGTTTTTAAGAATAATATAATATAACGTTTATAATAAAAGAATTAAAGCTATAATATTAATATTTAAGTTTAAAAAAGTTAAGGACGTTAACGTTATAATAATATAAGAATTATTATATAGCCCTTATATATATTCGTTTATTAATTTAAAAAAGGGGTTTTATTTAGCTTTTAAAAAGGATAAGATAATTAAAATATATTTCTTTATGAATAAGCGGCTTAATATAAATAACTAGGATATTATTTATTATAATAGAAACCTTTATATACTCTATATTATAAAAAAAGGAAACTTAAAGGATAACCTTAATATTTATAATATATATAATCCGTTACCGGTTAATAAAAAAAGACCTTTTATAATACCGCTATTTAAAGAAATCTTAATTACTTTAAATAAATATATATTACTTAAAGATTTTAACTTATATTATTATATATAGAATAAGGAAGGGTATATAATAAATTATATTAAATCGGATGATTTATTAATAGTTACCGCTTAAATTAATTTTTTATTATTAATATTATAAAGGATTATTATATAAGAAAGTCGTAAGTTTAAAATAATGATTAATCTGGCCTTTAATATAAAAGGGGTTGTTAGCGCGGTCGTAATATATAAGCTATAAAAGGACTTAAAATATAACTCGGATTATATACCGATATAAATAACCTTAAATTAAACCGTTAATATAACTATATTATTATCGGTAAGGAAAGCGTAAAAAACAGTTAAGGAAGCAAAGGTTTATATAAAAATGGAGGAGATAATAATATAATTTATAGACTTCCCTTAATTAAATA
Organism: Niebla homalea; assembly: GCA_019925105.1. NCBI lineage: Eukaryota > Fungi > Ascomycota > Lecanoromycetes > Lecanorales > Ramalinaceae > Niebla > Niebla homalea. The sequence goes on from JAHGAU010000020.1 coordinate 515,808, forward strand.
ATAAAAACCGGATTAACCTTTTTATAAAGTAAATAATAAAAATATTAAATAAAGTAATTAATAAGATTATCCCGATAATAAAACCCTTTTAAAGAGTTAAAATTTATTAAAATAAAAAGTATATAACTACGATTATAAAGGCGAAAAGGTTAATTAAGTAAACTTTTAAATATAGGAATTAAGAAATATTTAATTAATTAAGGGTTATTTAAAAGGAAAAGGAAAAGATTATTAAAAAGGCTAAATAAATATACTTTCAATTTATAGTATATAACTTAACGGTCTTATTTTATAATATTTAAAAGTTAATAAAATATAATAAAAAACAGAATAAGAAATTAAAGTTTATTTTTAAATTCTTATCCCTTAAGAGACCCGATAATATATTAATTAATACCTTTAACGGTAAGATTAAGGCCCTTAAAGGAATATTTTCCCCCCCTTTATTAAAAGCTAATTTAAACGATATCGACGGCATTATATACCTTAACCCCGTATTAATAAATAAGGTAATAATATAAGATATAATAATTAAGGCGATTAATAAATTAAGGAAGAATAAAACCCCGGGATTAAATAGGATTCTTAATAGATTCTTAATAATAATAGCCTTACCGTTTAGAAAGGTCTTTATTTATTTCTTTTAAGTATATTTTAACGTTAATTATTATTTATAAAAGTTTAAAGAAATAAAGATAATTATCCTTAAGAAGCTTATTAAGCCGGATTATTTTAAAGTAAAGTCTTATAGACTTATTGTACTTTTATATATATTAAAAAAGGCCTTAAAAACGGTAATAACGAAGATCCTTAACGATTATATAAAGAATTACGGACTTCTCCTTAATTAATAAATAAGAATAAGGAGAAATCGGTTAATAAAAATAGCCCTTAAAGGATTAATTGACGGTATATATATAATATAGGGTTATGGGGAAAAATATATTATAAATTTTCTTTCTCTTAATATTATAAATATTTTCAATAAAATAAATTATTAAAGGTTATTATATAACTTAAAGAAGAAAAGGATATTATCCTTCTTAATTAAGTAAACGAAAAGTTTTTTAAGTAACCGTATTATATCGATTAACCTAAGATAAAAAATAAGCTTAATAAAGCCCGTTATAACGGGAATTCCTTAAAAATCATTTATTTTTCTTATATTATTCTTATTCTTTAACGGTTTATTAATCGAAAAGCTTATTAAGTTAAAATAGAAGGTTTAAGTTAAAAACTTTATTAATAATATATACCTTTTAACCTATAGTATTTTTATATATATAAATTATTTAAAACTAAAATAAACTTATAAAGTATATCTTTAATAAGCGAGAATTTATGGGGTTTAATTCGTACCGTATAAATATAAACTTATTTATATAATTAAGAGCCCGAGGTTATACGATATAATAATTATAATAAACTTAAGTAAAGTTATAGTAAAGCCGGATATTAATATTAAAGTTTTTAACCTTTAAGTAAATAAAAAGCTTAATTAAAAGGATTATATAAAAAAGGTTTAAAAGAAAATAATTTTATAAGAAAAAGGTTTTATTTATCTCGTTATATTAATATAAAGAATTACGTTATAAAAAGCCCGGATTATTTATTAAGCTATAATAAAGTTAATTATAATATATATTACGGTTATTTAATATATACTTAAAGGTACTCCGGGATATAAAAAAGAGCCTATTTAGATATTATAGAAAGTCCAGAATTAATATTTAAAAGTAATTAACGGTATTTATAAAATAACTTTTATCCCGGTATTAAAGTTTAAGGTCTTTATATTGCCGATTAAGGTTTTATTAAATTAAATAATCGCTTAAATAAAGTTAAAAAAATATATATACTTAATTATAATAATAAGAAACGGGTAAATCCGTTAGAATCTTAATAAGCTTAAAGTTAAAAAGAATAAACTAAAGATATTTATCTTTCCTTTTATTAAAATAAAGTATGAATAAGCTAAAAAAAAAGGTTAATTTAACCGGTATCCCGGAAATTAACTTAAGTAGGTATAAATTCCCGTTAAACGTAAGAAAAACTGAAATTAAGGGGATTTAAAGAGCGAAAATTATAATAATTACCTTATAAATTACGATAAAATAAATTAAGCATTAACGGAAATATAAAGACTTTATATTTTAAGGTCGTTATTACTTAATTTTCAATAATAAAAAAATTATTAATAAATATCTCCGCCGTTATAATATTATAAAGAAAAGTAATAATATATTAACGATTTAACTCTAAATAGGTAAAAATAATTTAACTTATTTTTTATTTATTATATATATTAGAAATCGGATAAACGCCGGATATAAATATAAATAAAGGAAATAGGATATTATATACGTCCTTATTTCTTATCCTTTATTTACGGAAATTAAGTTAAGATTTATTATAAAAGTTAATACTTATAATTATTATTAAATATTATTTATAAAGTATAATATCCGGATAACCGTTAAATTTATAATGTTTACCGGATTATTATTATAGTTTAATTTTATTATAAAAATAAATAAAATTATTAAAAACTTTATAGAAAAGGCTTATTATTAATTAAAAAAGAAAAAGAAGAACGGAAACCGGTTATATTAATTATATAAACCGGAAAGTATCTTTTATAACCGTAAAGATATAATAATAAACGCTTATTAAAAGTTTTTAAAAAAGTTAATAACGATAATAATATAAAAAAGGTATATATTAAATATATAAGTATTAATAAAAATATTTAAAGATAATATATAAGATTAAGATAATATAAATATATAAAGGAGCGGAAGAGTAATAAGTTTAAAAATAACCTTTATAAGGATACGGTCGTAATATTACGGATTTTCTTAAGGAAGTTAAAATATAAGAAATATATAAATAAATTATTACTTTCTGGATAACCGTTAATATCTTTTATTTTAAAGGATAAAGGGTAAAGGCCTGATAGACGCCGGTTTTTACCTTAACGTTATAAGTATCAGGTTTTTACGGTTATTAATAAGGCTAAAAGGCCGCGTATTAAGGAACGCCGGAATTAGCTTAACTAGACCCGTAATATAAATCAATCAATCAATCAATCAATCAAATTAATATAAGTATTTATAATATTAAAGGATAATTTAAATTATAATATTTTATTAAGACTTTTATAACTAAAGTTAATTACGGTTGACTTTAAGATTTAAATAAAGATATTAAAGATTAAAAATATTATTTATAAAAAAAACATTTAATTATTTAAACCGTAAATATACCCGTTAAATAAGATACATTAAAAGTTAATATATAAGAAGCTATATTATAGAAATATAATAATATTAAAAAAAGAAATTAAAATTAATTTATTTAAATATAAAAGTAAAAAAAAGAATTTAAGAATAAAATTAAAAAATAAAGAATATAATAAAGACTTATAAACTTTAAGAAAAAAGGAAATTTAAAGAATAAGGTTAACTTTAAGGGTATATATTTTAACGATTAAATAATAAAAGAAAAGGAATATACTTATATATATAAAAAGAAATAGGAATATATAAAAAATAATCGGAATAAATAAGGGAAATTTAAAAGTAAAATAAAATAATAAAAAAAAGAAAAAAAAATAAGGTAAATAAGAAGTAAATATAGTTAATTAAGTAAGAATTTAAAAGAATTAAAAGGGGCAAAACGGCAATAAGAATACTTAAAAGATAATAAAGAAGCTTAAAAGTATTAAAAAAATAATAAAGGAGCCGGGGACGATATTACAAATAATATAATTCATAATTTTAAGCCAGAAATAAGCCTTATTTTACGTTAATAATAATTTACCGAAAAAAAATAGAAAATAATTAGATTTATAAATTTATTACTTAATACAATAAATAAAAAAATAACTTAATACTTAAAGTTATTATTAATTATATAAAATAAAGTTAAATAATATAAAAAATATTTAATATATAAAGAAGAAGCAATATTAATTAAATTAATAATATTTATAATAATAAAAACGAACGATTATATATATTAAGAGAATAACTCATAATTTAAAAAAGCCTATAACAAAAAAAAAAGGCTATATATTAAGGTAATAAGGAAAAGAAGATAAAAAGAATAAAAAATAAAAATAATAAGAATTACTTATTTATTATAAAAAATATAATCTTAAGAATTAAATAACCCGATAATTTAATAATTTATTAAGGACTATTAAAATATAAATATAATACTTATTAAATATACTTAAGATATATATATAAATTAATTAATAAATTAACCTTAAAACTATAAAATAAAAAAGTAAATATTAAAATAGAATTATTATAAGTTACATTCTTAACGGATAAAAATATAATAAGAAAAAAGATTAATACTTTAAAATTATATAAAGAACTATAAATATAAAAAAAATAAAAGTATTATATTGAATTAACGTTATTTTAAACGATTAAATATAATTCGAAATATTTTAAGTATTATAAATATATAGAAATATAAGTATAAAGGAATTATATAAGATATTAATAATAAACTTATTTTTATATAAAGTAATATTAAGATTAAGAATTAAGCCGTATAAAGCTATTATTAAAAAACTATTAAATAATAAAGAATAATAACTTAAAACAATTATATAATAAGAAATTAAGTTAAATATATATAAGAAATATATATAAATAAATAAATAAATAAGTATATAAAACGTACTCCCCGTACTTATAGAAAAAAAAATAAAGTTAAATTATAATTTATATTTAATTATTACTTTATATATAAAATATTATTTACGTTTTATATAAAATTAATAAAAAAGTATATAATTTATTAAGGATTTTATTATATAAAATTTTCTTTTAAGCGGATATAAAATATAAATATTAAATAATAAAAATATACCTTGATAATTAATATTATTTTACCTTTAATATATTAAATATTAAACAATTATAATTAATAAGGATACTTTAAGGAATACGTACGTTTTCATTCGTTTTTATTAAATTTATAAATATTATATTAAGAGTTATTTTTAAATTAAATTTAAAGTTATTTTTTTTTATATTTAAAAAGGAATATAACTTTATTAATTTAACCTTTTATTTTAACGATATCTTTAAAGTATATAAGAAATAGGAAAAATAGTTTGTTTTCTTAAAAGATTATTTTTTCCCGTAAATTTTATAATTAAAGTTAAAACTATTATTTAATAAGTTAAAAATTAATATAATAAAAATTAAAATATTAAAAAAAGACTATAAAATAAAAAAACGTATATAAATTAAGCTTAAAAAATATAAGAAGATACTTAATTAACCCGTATTATAAAACGTAAGGGACGTTAAAGGATTCTTAAGTATTATTAATATTATAAAAAATAAATTAAAAACTTTATAAAAATAACGTATTTACTTACCCGTTTAACCGGAAATATAAAGTAAAAATAGGAAGAATTAAAAAATATAATAACGGGGGTTAAAGCTTTATTTAAATAAAATCTAAAAATATTAATTTATACATATATTAATATTTTAAGATATAAAGTTAAATATTGTATTACTTAAATTGAAAACGGTTATATTGTTTTATTTATTTATAACTTATATATAATAAATAAAACGAAACGTAATTACGATATTTATAAGTGAGAATTAATAATTATTATTATATTTAAGAAGAAGTTCTTTTATATATTAAATATAAAAGAAGTTTTAATTATATAAATAGATTATAAGTTACTTACGGGATTTATAAACGTAAATTACTATAAAAATATCTTTATAAGGTAAATAGTTAAATTAAAAAGGCTATATATTAAAATTAAATATATTAAAAAAGAAATTAATAAGGCTATAAACGGCCTATTAAGAATATTATTTAATAACCCGGAGTATATAGTTAATAAAATAATAAAGAAAATAGCCTTTAAAGTATAGAAAAACAAGAATAATATAATATAATTCTAGAAGAATAATAAGGGGGGATATCATATTATATTAAAAGAACTTTTAAGGAAATAAGGAAAAATAAAATCGATATTTATAATAATATATAAATTACGATACTATAGTTAAAGGGTTAATTAACTTAAGACGCAGAAAAAAAGTTAATAAAGAAAAACGTAATTAAAAAAAATATAATTATAAAAGAATTATAATTATAAAAAATAACCGATAATAAGTTAATACGGATATATAGTGCGAAATTAAACAATAATTATAAGACAGAATATATATAAATTAATTATAAACCTATAGAATTATTAAAATTTAAAGAATTACTTTATTATAAAGATAACGATTAATATATTAATATTATTAAATACCTTAAAATAAATATAAAATTAAAGAAAAAAGATATAATATAATAAATTAGATTCAATAAGTAACTTACGAATTATAAATTTAATTTAGTTAAAAATAAGTTATTATATTAATACGGGAAACGTTAAATAATATATTTAATAAAGGAAAAAATAATATAAGTACTTAAAAAAATCTATAATAACGCGGAATACTTTTTATTAAAAATTATATTAAAGAAATTATAATATCGTTATTAATAATTAAATATAATAAAAAATATTATTAAATATATATAAGGATACTTAACTTATATAAAGTAAGTATATAGAAATCGTACGGTTTTATTAAGTTTAATTAAAATAAAAGTTCTTTTTTACCTATTTAATATAAATTTTATTAAGCCGTTTAAATAAACGTAAAACGGTCTCCGTTATATATTCAACATAATAAATTATTTCTTATAATTTATATAATTATTTTATATTAAATCGATTAATATAAAGGACGTAATTATTACGTTGAAAGAATATATAAATTATTATTTAAAACCCGTTATAATATATATAAATATCGGAAAAATATTTATAAGTAAAAAAATAGGAAACTTCCTCCGATTATATAATATTTAGTTTATCTTAATATTAAATATAATATATAAGGTAATAAATATAATAAAGGTTAATAATTAAATTTAATAAAAGATAATAAAAAAAACGTAAACTTAATAAAAGTATAATTAAGTATAAGCGGAAAAATTAATAATATTAAATATTTAAGGTACGCCCTTATTAATATCTTCTTTAATATTAAATTAAATATAATATATAAACGGAACGTTATTAAATTAAAAGTTAAAATATATATTATAAAAAAAATAATACCGTTTTTAAAAAAAGCGATATATAAAACCGTTTAAGGATTTATAATAAGTTAAATAAATATTAAAGAAAAGTTACAGGAGAAGTTAAATAAGATAAAAACCCGGTAAAAATAACGTTATAATAAGGGAATATAAAGGTAAAACTTATTAAAGGAAAGGTAATTAATTATATAACGGAATCCTATTTTAAACCTTAAAAAACTTAAGCCCTATTAAATTAGGTTATTTCTTATTAAGGGCTTTATAAAAAAGTATAAAGCTTTATATAAATTAAGAAGGATAAATAAAATTTTTATATTTAATTTATGTTATAATAATCATCTTAAAGTATTTATATTACGTATAAAATATCTTAAACTTTCCGATAAGCCAGAGTTAAAGGTAATAAAGAGAATTTAAATCCGGTAAGTATTAATAAAAAACGTTTTAATCTTTTAAAAACCGTTATAATCATTAATTATATAATTTAAAAGGAGGAAATATATATAAATAATATAACGCTATTTCCTTTCTATTTTTATTTTATTTACTTTTATATTTTAATATATTAAGGACCCTAAGAAAATACGGATATAAAAATAAAAAAAAAAAATAAAAAGGGAAAAAAATAAATGATTATTTAAATAAATATAATTAAAAACGAAAAATTAAAAAGAAAAAAAGCAAAAATATAATAAAGATTCAGAAAAGATAAATATAAGTAGAAAGATATTAAGTTTTTAATCCTTTATTTATTATATTATAAGCTACGTAATAATAAAATTATAAAAATTTATAATTATTTATAATTAAAATTTTTTTTTTTAAAAAAGAAAAAGTATATTAAAAGCAATATATAAATAAAAATATAATTAAGTATTAAAATAATAATTAAGAAAGCTATTTAAAAGCGTACTTTTTTTAAGGATTATAAGTTTAAATATTAAACTTATTATAAGTATTACGTTAAGAATATAAATAAAGTATATTATTAATATAAATATAAAAACTATTTTAAATAGTAAGTAACCGAAATTTTAATTATACCCTTAAGATAAGAGAATATATTTAAGATTATCTTATATTACGATAATTATAGGGTATAAGACCGTATTAATTATTTTACCTTAAAAGTAAAAAAGGAAACGGAGTAAGTAAACCGATATATATATAAGGACGTAACCTAAAATAAAGGTAACTTATTATTAAGGAGGTAACCCGGCGGGTAAAACCGGTAATATAACCGAGGGAACTAGCGGAGTTTAAATATTCTAAAGACCGATTAAAGTTCTAATCCGTAAATAATTAAATACGTATTTATTTAAAAGGGCGTATATTAAAGTTAAAATTAAAAGGACGTATAATAAAACTTTAATTAAAAACTAAAACCGATTAATATAAATTATAAACGATTAACTTAAGGATTATCCTAAATATAAAATTTATTAAAATAAACAATATAAAGTTAAAAAGGGTAATAAACCTTTTATAAAAGTATAACCGTATTACCGGCGGAACTAATATTGGACGCGAACGGTTAAAAAGTTAAGCTTATATCAAAGCCTTAAAAAGCCATTATATATAAAATAAAAAAGCAGAAAAAGAATTTTATTAAGGGAGTAATACTTATAGAAAAGCGGGTAAAGGTTACTTTACGTATTTAATACGGGCAACGGACCTAAGAAAAAAAAGAATTAACGAAGAAATCCGGGTAGGAATATTATTTAAAAAAGAAATTAATTAATAATTACTTTATATATAAAAAGGAGAAATAGCTTATTAAAGTCGGAGTTATTAAACTTTAAGTTAAAGATATTTTCCGTAATCTTTAAGTTTAATAAACGATATTACCTTTTCTTAAGTAATTATTTATAAAACGTAATTATAAAGTTATTCCCCGGAAAAAGCGGGTTATATTTAATATAAACTTTTTTATATTAATTAAGCTTATACGACCGCGATAAATTAATAATACCAGCGGGGTTAAATTAACGCGGGGATAATTAACTTATTTAAATTAAGGAGGAAAATTAAGTAAATAAACGAAAAGTAAATAATATAAACGGTTAAACTAATTAAATAAAAAACGAAGGCGAAAACCGGGTTAACCGGAAATAAAATAATTAAATCCCGGGAATAAACTTTAATAATAATGGTTAAGGGTTAAAAGTAAAGGACGTAGGAAAAGGTATTAATTAAAACTAAGGTTATTAAGCTAACTATAAATTATAATTAACTATAAAGCGGATACGTTTTTCTATATTAGATTTACGGTTAATATCGGGATTAAAGGGTATATAACGGGTTGGAGAGAAAGCGTTTACTTAAATTATATTTTAATATTAAGAATCTATAAGAAAGAATTAACGATAATCGATTAAAAACGAATTAATTTATATATATTTAAATAAAAATTATAATCCTTAAGTCTATACTTAAAGACGTAATTTAAATATACTCCGTTAAATAAACTATTAATATAATAATAGTTAATAAATATAAAACGATAATTGCCGTTAATCCTTTAATATTTTATATATGCTTAAGGAATATTACGCGTATAAAAGGCGTAAACTTAAATATATATTATAAGCAATTCTTAAAAGTAAAAAAACTAAAATAAACTAAAATCGTAAAGAACCGAAGGATATAACTTTAAATATATGAATCGGTTAATAATTAAATAAATCTTTATAATAATAAGAATATATTTATTTAATTTAATAAAATTAATAATAAAAACGTACTTATTAAGATATAAGGATATAATTAAAATAATTATTATCGATATAATTAAAAATAATCCTATATAAAGTTTTAAAGAAACTGTAATGGGTACAGAGCATGTAATGGACAAAGTGGTAAAGTAATCAATGTATATCTGAATCCTCGTTTGTCCTGAAGGGACAAACTACTAACTATGTACGTGTCCTATCCATAGGACAGTGTCCTATCACTATGTACATGCTCGTGACAGAAACTATAAGTAAATTAGTACAAATATTAAATAAATAAGTAATATTAAGGTTATCGATTTATATATATGATTTAAAAGATTTTAATAAGTTAATTATAAGCTTAATTTAAATTAAGTTTATATATAAGAAGCTTAAGAAGTTAAAGATTAAAAAAAATAAAAAAATAAAAAAAGTTAAAGAAATAAGAAAAAGTAAAAAAAATAAATAAATAAAAAGGATAAAATAAAAGGTTATGCGGCAAGATTACGGAATAAATAAATAATCGGACGTTACTTTTAATATTTTATTTACCGACGGAACCGGCTAGGACGGAACTTAATAAAGATAATAAGCAATATTACTATATTTAAAAGGAACCCTTTTTAATATGCCTTTTAAATACGCCCCGATCGGAACGATTATATAAAGCCCGTTAAAGAATATAAAAATAATTTATTTATAAATAAACGTAATTTTAAGGGTACTTAATATATTAATTAATTAAAAGAAAAGTATATAAATAAATAAAAATAAATATTAAAAGTTATAATAAGGAATATACCTTTATAAAATATTATTAAATATAATATTAAATATTAAAGGAGTTTATATAGAAACTGGAAAGCTATCCGGAAATTAATAAATAATTACTTTATTATTCTTTCTTTCTTTTATTTTTTTAAGCCGCAATAAATAAAAAGGATTAATTAAAATAAATTATTATACCCTCTTAATTACCTTCTTAAGATTAATATAATAAACTTATATAGAAATAATATTAATAAACGGATATAAATTATATATTTATATATAATGTTTTTTTAAGTATATTAATGAAAGAGATATTGAAATCTATAAAATAAAATTTAAATAAAGTTTACCCCATAGTTTTCCCAAGATATACTTAATTACATAATAAGTTTACTTAAGATATACTTAAGAACGGCGAAATTAAGAAAATAAAAAGAAATACCGGAAGTATATAAATTAAAAAGCAATCTAAAAAGTAATTAATTATAAGTCTTAATCTTTATAAAGGGCGGTATTTATAATCTTTTAATAAACGGAGTAAAACATATTATATTCTTAAACGGATTAAACGTATTATATTTAAGGAGGATATAAATATAAGTAATTTAAGCTTTAAGATAAATAAATATAAAGTATCGAAGTCGCCATTATTAATAAATTAAAAAAATAAAAAGGAGGGACGCCCTTAAGAATTAATCTTAATATATTTACTTACTATTATTAAATAAAACTTAAGAATAAAATTATAGGAAAAGTAAATAAATACGTATATAAACGGCATTAAAGGATAAAAATTATTTAAAAATCATACGTAATATTAGAAGAACAAATTTATTATAAAGAAAGTTAAAATAATTTTATTATTAAAGTAATACTTTTTTAACCTTTATACTTATAATAATTTAAATTATATAACGGATATTATAAATAATTAAATAAGTAATTAAAATATATATAAATATATATATTATAACTTAAAATATAAAAGTATTAAAGGTAATACTTAATTATAAAGGGAGTTAAAAAGGGGAAGGGCATAAAAAATATAAAAACTTATAGGTAAATATATAAAGGGATGAAAATATTAAAAGGGCTAATTAAAAGTAGAGTTGATTTATATATACTTAAAAAAGGAAAAGTATAACGGATTAAGATATTATAGTACCTATATCTCACCAACTTATATAAGGGCTACAGCCCATCTTCAATTGCCTTCCATTACTACCTGCTATTTCATCACTTTTACACTTTCCTTCCTTCCCATCTTTTCTAAAGACGTAATTATACGTATATGAATTATTAAACGATAATTAAAACAGTAAAAGGAATACCAAGCTATAACTCCATCGTAATAAGAATCCCTGGTATTTAAATAAAACTATTGTATTAAATATATACCTTTAATGATATAATAAGATAATAAAAAGGATAACGTATTTACAATTCAAAATCGGACGGATAAAAACAGTTTTATTTATTTCCTTTATATTATTTACGGAAATAACCGGACCGATGTTAATTACGATTATAAGTAATTAAAACAGGGCGCCGTATATATCCTTGATTTATACTTAATATACTTTAACCTCCGCCCCGACTTGATTAAAAAAGTAAAAATAAACGATTACCAGAAGATACTTTTATAAGGACAGGATATGGGGTGGTAATAAAACTTATCATAATTATAGACTTTTTCATATAATTTAATCCAAATTAAGGCAGATAAGTAAAGTATAGGAAGTTATTAATAAGTTAAACGTTAACCAAGAAAAGAAAAGAAGCTCGTTAAGCAATAATTGGCTAATAAGAAAATAAAACGTTTTACGCTAATAATACAGGGGCGATATAGAAAGTAAATATACGCGTAATAATTAATAATCCTATATTAATAAAAATGTATAAAAAGTAGAAAAGGTATTCAAATAGAAGGACCGTATAAAATAAATTTATAGAAAGTAAAAAATTAAGGACGAGAACTTATAGGAAACTCGGTTTTAACAATGTGAGAAATACTTATTATAAATTATAACGATAACGTAATTACTTATAAAGCGACTTATAATATCCGCTCCCCAGTAAAAGAGTAATAAAGGTTTATAAATACGGTTTTTATTTTAATAAGTTATGTTTTACGGTTATTAATATAGTTAATAGCTTATACGTTAAAGAATACCGAGACTAATATGACTAGATTCATAATATAAATATAAATATAAATATAAATATAAATCAAACTATATATCATTATATTTGATTTTAAACGATGAAATTCATATTAAAAGTATAATATAAAAGATTTGGGAAATTTAATAAGTAAGATATATTATGATACTTAAATTATATAACGTCATTATATTATACCTTTAATATTTAAAATTGTGGAAAGGTATATATAAGAAGATAAAAACAGGTTTAATCTCTTTTATTTATTATTAATATTCTTATAACTGGTTATATTATTAATCATTTACAATCTATATTAATTCTTAAACCCGTAATTACGTATACGTTCTAATAAATACACCGGGCGCTCCTTCATGAATTTAGGTAAAAAATAAAAATAAAAAGATAGCCCTTTAACGAGCTATTAAGGGTGTTTAATTAACGCCGGATGCCCGTATATTAACGGCGGAGAATTATAATAGTCTTTTACATAAGTATCGTGTAATTACGTAATGCTTACGTAATCTGGGTAACTCTTATTTAATCTTCTTAATCCACTTTTCGCTACGGTGAAAAAGGCAAGAAACTTATTTAAATAATAAGATAAATGAATAATAAAAGGTTATAGTTACCTAAGTAAATTAATTGTTTAAATATTACGGACTACAATAAGAACAGCGTAAGGACAATGCTAAATTATATAATAATCGCATATAAAACCCTAAAGTGGGTACGCGCAAAAATAAATGCCAAGGATTCGCTAATAGATGCTAATTACTCAAACTCTGGACGTTCGAAGAAGGCTCACCATCAATGGGCTGAAATGCTCACCGCTGGAAGTGTGCTCCTCGCTGACTGGACCGGCTAAGGGATGAATGAGATGGTGCAATGGCATGAAACTAGCGAGCGGCAGTATCTATGAGTATCAATGTCAGCTCTTGCCATCGGACTCGTCATCTGCATTGCTCTGAACATGTCTGCAGCTAAGACGCCGCTGCATTGTCATCCATCCACAACTGTCCTGGCAATATCTGCCCTTAACGCCCAGAAACTTCAAGGTCAACGGTAAGTGGTTTTCTTGATGCTGTTATGATCCAGTCTTCCAAATCGAGAAAAGAAAGACATACTCAACTGGAAGATTAGGGCAGGACTTCAGCACCTCCATGATGCAGATGACACTGCTTTCCAAGCGCCGGGCAGCTAAATCATCAGGCTTACTGCTTCATGCAACGTCTCATTGGTCCCTCGATCACTTTCAGACCCAGGCCTGCGACTCGCTTATGCACCTCACTTTGACGAGCGAGTTACGCTCACGGTAATTCACTCGCGCCAGCAATGCATCTCTTCCTGTTGAGTGTCCGTTCATAAGGCATTTGGATGCTGCGAAAGAGCTTTAAGTTGACAAAGGTCAGTTAAAAGATGGAGTCGTAAAAAGAAGAACGCGTGATCGTGGGGATACTGTGAGCTGCTGACGCGGAAAAATCATGATGGTGGCTTGGCTTGACAGGCGTCTATTGACAATGATGCTGATAAAGCCCGCAGCTTCCATCCCATCTTCTTTCTCAACCACACATCTCTTCTCCACTTGCACTTTGCATCGAACTCCCTCCATACTTCCAACCATTTTATCAAGAAGTGACTCTGTACCAAGACATTCCTCAATCTCATCCATCCAGTCACGAACATGACTACCTCTTCGCCACTTCCCATTGATCTCACCAATGTCCAAGGTGACATCATGTAAGACTTCACCGAGGAACTGTCTTTATCTTTGCGCGTTGTCTGATACTGCTCGTTCACCAGAGCAGGTCTACCCAAGAAGACACAGACCTACCTGTTCTTCCAGGTCGATGCCAACAATGTCGATGTATTTCGCACCCACCTCGCTCAGCTCGTGCCACACGTCACCACGACTGCTCAAGTCAAAGCAGACTTGGACCGGATCGCCAAGAACAAGCAATCCGGTGACAATCAGCTGCTGAAGCTCCCTGGCATCAACATTGCGTTTTCCCAGAAAGGCTTGACTTTGGTCAGTACACTCGGTGAATCACTCCCTGCCTGCACTGACCCAATGTCCTTCCGTAGCTCGGCATCACCGATGCCATCGGTGACGATGTCTTCAAAGCCGGCATGCTGGCTGATGCGCAGAACCTGGGCGACAAGAACAGAAATCCTAGCGGCACCTTCGAGCCTGATTGGGATCCTGCCTTCCTGGACGACATCCACGGCCTCATCCTCGTGTCTGGGGATTCTCACACTACCATTTCAGAACAGATCAACCATATCGAGCACTGCTTCCGCATGAATGGCGAAGATGCTTCGATCCACAAAATAATTTCCATCGTTGGCGATGTCCGGCCTGGCAAGGAGAAGGGGCATGAGCAGTCAGTCAGCCCATCTTTCTCCCATTCTTTCCCTTCTTGCGTCCCAAGCCCGACTCCTAATACGCTCCAATCGCAGCTTCGGCTTCCTGGACGGCGTATCACAACCCACCCTCGACGGCCTCACCGAGTTCGATCCCTTCCCCAATGGCGAGAAACCCCCAACCATTGCGCAGGGCGTCACCCTTGTCGGCCGCCCTGGCGACAAGGTCACAAACCGTCCTCCCTGGGCCCTCGACGGCTCCTTCCTCTCCTTCCGCTATCTCTTCCAGCTCGTCCCGGAATTCAACAGCTTCCTCCGAGCCAATCCTATCCCCGGTTTGCCTGCCGCAGAGGGCAGCGAACTCCTAGGTGCGCGTCTAGTTGGACGTTGGAAGAGCGGTATGTTCCTCCCCCTCCCATTTCCTCATTCCTACCCTCAATACTAAACGTATTTCAGGCGCTCCCGTCGATCTAGCACCATTGAAAGACGACCCTGCGCTCGGCGCCAATACGCAGGAACGAAACAACTTCCGCTACACGGCCGACGCCAACGACCAGCAGACCCAAGACCGTTGCCCCTTTGCCGCTCACACCCGCAAGACCAACCCGCGCGCTGATCTCGAGGATCACGGGATCCCAACAGATCCGCAACGTATCATCCGTCGTGGGATACAATTCGGCCCGGAGGTGTCAGCTGGGGAGGCAGCGAGCGGCAAGACGGCTCAGGGGAGGGGTTTGCTGTTCGCCTGTTACCAGAGCAACATCGCGAATGGGTTTCAATTCCTGCAGACCAGTAGGTCTATACGTCCCTCCATATCTCACTCACCCTGCCTCTGCTGGCCCAGAAGACTTACCCGCTCCCGCACCCAATACACGATACTGACAACTGACTTGATGCGCAGAATGGGCGAACAACGTTAACTTCCCACCCTTCAAAACCGCCGTCGCCGCTCCGGGCTTCGACCCCATCATCGGTCAAGAAAACGAAAACAACACGCTGCGCACGATGGAAGGCACCAATCCAGCGAGCCAGGGCACACCGATCAGTTTGTCGGCGGAGTGGGTGGTACCGAAAGGAGGGGAATATTTTTTCTCGCCCTCGATCTCGGCACTCAAGGGGACGTTTGCAACGGGAATGACGAATGGGACTAATGGGACCAAGGTGGAATTGTAAGATTTAGCATTTAGCAGAATTGAGAAGCCTGTAGATGCTTGGCACAAAAGAAATTGCGAATAGCTCAAGTTACTTTTATAGTCCCTTAAAGCCCATTAAAATTAAAGCTATAAGCCTAAATAATTAAATAGATAAAAGGGAATCGATTAAGTCAGGTTTAAATTATTATAAAATATTCTTTATTGAATTTTAAAGTACTTTAATAATTAATAAACGGAGAAATTTCACTTCTATATTTTAAGATTATACCAAACGATTTAAATATTACGTTAAATTACCACTTTTAGATAACACTTTTAAGGTTATTAATATATATTAAATATAAAAATTAGCCCTTAAATAATCGTTCAAGCGCTTTTATAATTATTTATGTCAGGGTACTGGAGTAGGTAGGTCCTAGTAATGAATGAATAATAGCTATGAAGGTAGCTATGATATAGGTGGTACACGTATGGTAGGTATATGCGCTAAGCCCCCCCGGGAGCTAGTCCTTATAGGGTAAGTAAACCGAGCTTGGGAGTAAGGCCACTTAAAACCATAATACGATCCCCCCCTTTATAACGATAAGCTCCTGCGAGCCACTTATTATATATACCATTATTAAAACCATCCCCGGGGTAAAATATCATCTAGATAAAGCCCCGGGTATATCGTAATCACCATAAGTAAGCGTAATTATTGAGAAGTAAAGGCCGCTTAAGATATATATTGAAAAAAAAAACGTATCTGCACCGGTATAAAGGTGAAAAAACCGTGGAAAAAATCGATAAGAATTAAGTCAATTAACGTATTTTCCGATGAATAGCCGGGTCATATATTTTTTGGCCGAAAAAGGGCTTAATATAAAGTAAATAGCTATTACCGTTATTATTAAGGCTTTTTATTAAAGAATTGAATGTTATTAAAGCAGGTTTACTTATTAATAAGCTTATTATACTTAAAATGTAAATCGTATACCTTAATATTAAGCATCCAGGATTTTCCTAACTTCATTATATAAGAGTAATACGGAGCCTTTATAAGGTATACCGGTATAAGTAAATAAGTATTTAAGCCTTAAATACTTAACGTATAGCTTACGACGTAAAATCTCGTCTTTAAAGTAGTCGGGATAAATAATTTTAAATTCATTTTTAATAACCTCCTTAAAATTATTATTTAATAATATTTAAGTCAATTAAGGTAAATAAAAGGTTATATTTTTAACTTAACGGATATCAAGATCGTATTAATAAAGACGACCGATAAATTAACGATATAATATAAGAATAAAACCGTCCATAATTTAATAGCGGAGTTTTAAAGTAAAAAGCCTACGTAAGGCCGAGATTTTATATAATTTTAAGTAACTTAATAATATAATTATAATAAAGAACCGTATATAAAACTTATGAAAAGTCTTATTCTTCTTTCTTTTACTTATCCTGAAATCGGGTAAATATAATACCATATCGTAAATGCTTATTTTATTATACTTATTAAATATCTTATTTAAATCTTTAATTATATCCTTAACGGTAAGGTATAAATTATTATTAAGTAAATCCGTTTATACTTTAAGCAGATCGAATATACTATCTCTATAATAATCTTATATATAGTTTATTTTATCCGTTTTAAAAATAAAGAAAACCGTACTTTAACGGAATTTTAAGTTAAAGTATAATCTTTAATTATTTTACTGCTCCTTTTAACCGCGGAATAACGGTACGTTTAAGTATTTCTTATTCGCCCCTTATATAGGGATATACCCGGGTTGCGGGGAATATCGTAAAGTTTATAATATAAGTAATTTTTTAGTTTTTAGGATTAAGGCTTTAATATTAATAACGACGTTTTTATCGTTTAAGTTATAGATATCTTATATACTTTCCTTTTTAATAGTTTCCGTGGTAATAAGCTTCTCGAACTCCGTAACTTAAATAATAAGCTCCGCGTTTTAAGCGGTTAATTTCTTATTTTAAGACTTAAGTTCTTTATTATTATTTTAATAAATATTTTAAGATTTATGAAAATAAATAAGTATAGTATTAAGTTATCAATTAATTAAAGTTAATTAAGATTGTAAATCCGTATTTATAATAATAAGGTTCTGGATTTATTAACGTAAATATCTTAATAATAAGGGTAAAACGGTACCGTCCCCTTTTAAATTTAAGTTATAGTTTAAGTTATTTATAATATAAGTTTAAGTATTAATTTAAGTATTATAATATAAGTATTAATATAATAAGGTAATAAAGCAAATAAAACAGGAATCTTTATAGTTTCTTATTAAGCGGCTTACGTTTTTAATAATAATTCGATAATATTAATATTAAAACGTCTTAATTAATAGAAATAATATAATTTCTTTATCGTATAAATAGTATAATATAAATAAAGTAAAAGGCTTTATAATCTCTTATTAAGTGGCTTAAACTCAATAATAGTCCGGATAATCTACGCGAGGGTCTTAGGTTCTTAATAATTACTATAACGTTATAATATAATTACGGATAATTATTATTATATTAAAGTATTAAAGTAAATAAATCCTAGTAATAAATAAATAATAGCTATAAAGGTAGCTATAATACAGGTAATATACGTATAATAGGTATATACGCCAAGCCCCCCGGGAGCTAGTCCTCATAGGGTAAGTAGGCCGAGCTTGGGAGCAAGGCCACTTGGAACCATAACAATTTAAATACGGTTATATAATTATTTAAGAAATTATAGATGGTATAGTATAGGTAGCTCTAGGTATTATACGTTTTTTTTATGTTAAGCATCTATAAGCTTTTTAAGTATATTAATTATCTGAGAAGCTTACGAATACTTGGCAAAAGAAATAAACGACACCTCCACCTAAGGAGCTTTCCACAACGTGTACTGATATACGTATTATTCGATTATCGTATTAATAAATAAATTTACGGTATTAATAAGCCGAGTTAAGGTATTCTTTAAACCTGGGGGGGGCATAACAGAGTTAAGATCCGGACTTGAGCTGAGCTGAGGACCAGTATTACCCGTAATACGGGCTTATTACCACTTCTACCACCACTCCTAATACCACCGTTAAAATATAAAAAACCTTAAATTTAAACCATTAAGGGAATACTCCCCTAACCGGGACGGGATGGGACGGGATTTAATTATGGTAATCCTATACCGGCCGCATCTACAAATTTATAAACCAGTATATAAGCACTCCGAGTGTAAATAAGTAGGTTAAGCAGGTTAAGAATATGGCCCCCCTCGCTTAACCTTTAAGCGCTCGCGAGTATCCAGCTTACTCCTAAGTTTCTTAAATACTCGTGAGTTTATTACTTATTCGTCAATTTTCTTAACTTAACGTTTTTTTAATTAAATTACCCCCTTTAATTACTCCCCTTTAATTACCCCCCTTTAAGGATAAATTATTAACTTTAAAGTTAACTTTTAATTAAATTAACCGACTTTATAATTTAGTTTTAAAAACGTTAAATATTACGGCTTATAGGGGGGGTAACGGGTATACCCGTTGTTAAAAAAGCTTAATAAAAAAATATTAAAAAAATAAGAACCGTTATTTTACCGTTTTAGATATTTTTAATTTTAACTTATTTTTACCCGTTCGGGACCACTTAAAGCGCTCGTTAGTTTTCCAGGATACTCGTAAGTAACTTACGAGCGGTATAAGTGAATAAATCCATTTTTTTATTCAATCAATCCGAGCAGGTCGCAGATTTACTGATAAAGTATTATAGTTAGTAAAGTTTACCTATAATCTACTTATAAGAGTTATTAAAATTATAAAAGAAAAAGAAGGAAAATGTTAGGATCTCAGCATAGCTGATCCTTGGCACCCTTGGCACGGAGCGGGCTTACCTTATTCCGCTTGCTTGGCGTACGCACCTTCATATATGCAACACCCATATAGTTAGCTACTCAACAATCATACATATTACATATATTTTTACCCTTTATACTGAGCACGCCACAATTTTTGCCCGCTGTGTGTCCAAATCTCTTTTCGAGCTCTTGTAATTAAAGCCGTATACTGGTATTAATACCAGCCCTTGCTATCTTACCAAATATTAACTTATACTATTCTTAAGCCTTATTTTAAAGGTATTAATTAACGTATTATAGATCAATATTATCGGTAAGAAGGCGGGTAAAGGAGAAGATATTATATTTATAAAATATAAATTAAACTTACAGGGTCTTCTTGGTTGCTAATACAGATTTAAGTGTAAGCCGGTTAAGGAGTCGCTTGAATTGCTCGTTACTAAAGGTGAGTATTATTATAATATCGTCGTCTAGCTTACTGAAAAGGACGGGATTAATTTCGGCTTTATTAAACCGTATCGATTATCTATTTACTAATTAAATATAATAGAATTAATAATAATAATATTATTACTTTTAAAGTTGCTAATAGAGAGACTCTCGTTAAGTTTACTGGGCTTATCGCGTCTTCTACGTTGTCTGAATCTAAGATCTTTATAGTAATAACGTTTATACGTTTATAACGCTATAATAATTATTGCGATCTTATGCTATTGCTACCAAATTATAACGTACTCAGTATAAAGGGTAAAATGTATGTAATATTGATTGATTGATTGATTTATACTACGGATTTAGTTAAGCTAATTCCGGCGTTCCTTAATATACGGCTTTTTAACTTTGCTGGTAACCGTAAAAACTTAATACTTATAACGTTAAAGTAAAAACCGGCGTTTATTAAACCTTTACTTTTTATCCCTTAAGGTAAAGGATATTAATAATTATTTAAAGAATAATAATTTATTTATATACTTCTTATATTTTAACTTCTTTAAGAAAATTTATAATATTATAACCGTATCCTTATAAGGACTACCCTTAAACTTATTACTTTTCCGCTCCTTTATATATTTATATTGCCTTAATTTTATATAACGTTTTTAAATATTTTTATTAATATTTACGTATTTAATATATATTTTTCTTATATTATTATTGTTATTAATTCCTTTAAAGACTTTTAATAAGCGTTTATTATTATATCCTTATAATTATAAAAGATGCTTTCCGGTTTATATAATTAATATAATTAATTTCCGTTTCTCTTTTTCTTCCCTTATTAATAACGGGCCTTTTTTATAAGGTTTTTGATAACCTTATTTATTTTTATAACGAAACTGAACTATAATAATAATCCGGTAAATATTATAAGCTTAACGGTTACCCGGATATTTCGCTTTATAAATAATATTTAACGGTAATTATAAATATTAACTTTTACGATAAATTTTAATTTAATTTCCATAAATAAAGGATAAAAGATAAAAACGTATATAGTATTTTACTTTCTTTATTTATATTTATATCCGGTATTTATCCGATTTCCGGTATATATAATAAATAAAAAGTAAATTAAACTATTTTTATTTATCCGGAGTTAAATTATTAATACGTTATTACTTTTCTTTATAATATTATAATGGCGGAAATATTTATTAATAATCTTTTTATCGTTAAAAGTTAAATAACGATAATTTTAAGGTATAAAATCTTTATATTTCCGTTAACGTTTAATTTACTTTATTATAATTTATAAAGTAATTATTATAACTTTTACTCTTTAAATCCTTTTAATCTCGGTTTTTCTTACGTTTAACGGGAGTTTATATACGTTTAAATTAATTTCCGGGATATTAATAAAATTAATTTTTTTTTAATTTATTTTTATTTTATTTTAATAAGAAAAAGGATAAGTATCTTTAGTTTATTCCCTTTAACTTAAAACTTATTAAGATTTTAACGGATCCGTCCGTTTCCTATTATTGTAATTAAGTATATATATTTCTTTAATTTTATTTAAATAATTATTTAATTTAATAAAACCTTAATTAATAATATAAAAACCTTAAACTTTAATACCGGGATAAAAGTTATTTTATAAGTATTATTAATTATTCTTAAATATCGGTTTTAGATTTTCTATAATATTTAAATAAGCTCCTTTTTATATCCCGGAATACCCTTAAATATATATTAAATAATTATAATATATATTATAATTAACTTTATTATAGCTTAATAAATAGTCCGGGCCTTTTATAACGTAATTTTTTATATTAATATAGCGAGATAAATAAGGCCTTTTTCTTATAAAGTTATTTTCTTTTAAACTTTTTTTATATAATCTTTTTAATTAAGTTTTTTATTTACTTAAAGGTTAAGGACTTTAATATTAATATCCGGTTTTACCGTAAGTTTACTTAAATTTACTATAATTATTATATTATATAGTTTTAAACTTTTAATTATATAAATAAACTTATATTTATATAATGTAAATTAAGTTTTATAAATTTTTATTTATTAAAAATAAACTTTATAAGTTTATTTTAATTTTAAATTATTTATATATATAAAAATATTATAAACTAAGAAGTAAACGTCATTAATAAAGTTTTTAACTTAGATTTTTTATTTTAATTTAATGAACTTTTCGATTAATAAACCGTTAAAGAATAAAAATAATATAAAAGAAATAAATAATCCTTAAGGAATCTTTATTATAATAGGCTTTATTGGGCTTATTTTTTATCCTAAATTAATTAACGTAACTTAATCGCTTAAAAACCTTTTTATTTACTTAATTAAGAAAAGTAATATTCCCTTTTTTTTTAAGTTATATAGTAACTTTTAATAATTTACTTTATTAAAAATATTTATAATATTAAGAAAAAGAAAACTTATAATATATCTTTTCCCGTAACTTTATATTATATATATATTATTAATTAATCCTTTAAAGGCTATTTTTATTAATTAACTTCTTTTTATTCTTATTTATTAATCGGGGAAAAGTCCGTAATTTTCTATATTATTATTAAGGATCTTTATTATTATTATTTTTAAGGTTTTCTTTAACGTATAAAGGAATATAATAAGTTTATAAGATTTTACCTTAAAATAATCCGGCTTAATAAGCTTCTTAAAAATAATTATTTTTATTTCCTTAAACTTACGTAAATAATAACCGATATTAAAATATACTTAAAAAAGATAAGTAAAAACCTTTTTAAACGGTAATATTATTATTAATAGGAATTTATTAAGGATTTTATTTAGTTTTAAGGCTTTATTCTTCTTTAATTTATTAATTATCTTAATTATTATATTTTATATTATTATCTTATTTATTAATACGGGGTTAAAGTATATAACGTTATCAATATTATTTAAATTAACCTTTAACGGAGGGGGGAAAAATGCTTTTTTAAGGGCTTTAATTTTATTATTAAAGGTATTAATTAATATATTATTAAGTCTTTTAAAGGGCGGGAATTTAAAAATAAACTTTAATTTCTTATTTTATTCTTTATTATATTTCGTTAATTTTTAAATATTATAAAATAAAATTATTAAGTTATATATTATAGATTAAAAGTATATTTATTTATTTTTCTTAATAATCTTTTCTTTTTCCTTTTAAGTAACTTTTAATTAATTAAGTATTTTTTAATTTTTATATTTAAAAGTTTATTTTATTAGCTTTTTTACTTTTATAATTATAATTATATATCCTTTATTTTAATAGGTTTTAACTCTTTAAAAGGGTTTTATTATTGGGATTATTTTATTAATTATTTCGTTTAATACTTTTATTCTTCGTTTTATAAAAAGGTTAATCCGGTTTTTATTATTTAATTAAGGAAGGTCCGTAAATTATATTACCGTTTTTTCCGTTTTCTTATAAACTTCTATTATTTTAACCGTTTTTTACGCTTTCCTTATTAATAATAATAAGGTTTTATTAACGGTTTAATCCAGGGTTATTTATATTAATATATAATTTAAGTTATATTTTAAGTCCTTTTATAACTTATATATTATAATTACGTTAATAACCTTTTCAGTATTAAAGGTTAAATTAATCGTTATTTTAAATTTATAACTTTTTTACGTAATAATCCCTTATAATATTAATAATAAAAGGTTAATTTAAGCAATAACTATTAATAGGTCGTCCGATTTAATATAATTTATCATATGCCCTTTTTCGTTTTATATATAATAGTATAAATTAAAGTTTTTAAATAATATATATTTATTTAAAGTAATTAAGATTTCTTTAAGTAATAATATTATAAATAGTTTTTTTCTATTAATTAACGGCGGGTTATATATATTATAAATATTAAGGTCGCCCTTTAAATCCCCTTCCTTTACAATATGGAATATATAAAGGTTTTTATTATAATAAATAATATTTTAATTATTTACGTTAAGTTATTTATTTATAAAAAAATATATTCTGGTTATCTTATCCCCCTTAAAGGTTAAATAAAACCCCTTCTTTAAATTAATAAATAAATATATATATAAATTATATAATAATTCCTATATTACTATAATATCGATATCCTTAACTTTTTTAAATTTAAATATTAATATTATTATTTTAATTTCTTTATTATAAACGTTATATTATATTATTCTTAAAAGCGTTAATATATTATATATTAACCTTTATAAAAACTCCCTTATTTATATCCGTTTAAGTTATAGATTTCTTATTAAAGTTAAGCGTTTTTTAACTTTATATTTTCCTAATTATTATTAAATACGTAAAACGGCCGGTTTTTAAGGTTAAAATCGTGAAAAACTTCCTTTTTTTTACCTTATTTATTACCGTTATTTACCTTTTATTATTTAATTGGTTAAACTTACGTTTTAAGGTTATTTTTAATTGGCCCGTTAAATTAATTCCGTACGTATTATACCGTTGGATTTTCGCGGTTATCCGGGTTTTTTTACGTTTAATCTCCCTAACTTTTATTATATATTTAAAACCTTATATTAAGTATTTTTCTTTATTATATATAGCGTATTTAAATACGTTTTTTATAAATTCCTTAATTATTAATTTTATATATTTATAAATATCGTAATTTTTTAACGTAAACCGTATATTTTATAATATTAAGGTATTTTATAATAATATATTTATAATTTTAATATTTAAAATATTAATAAATATCCGCCGTCCTATTTTATAATTAAATTATCTTAAGAAATCCTTTTTTAATAATCTTTTTATTTAAAATATTATTATATATTTTTATTAATATTACGTTTAATATAATAATAAAATATTTTTTTATATATTTTAAGGAATTAAGTTTTCTTATTACCGGAGGAAACCTATAATTAACGATTTTAAACCTTAAATAAAGAACCGTATTCTCCTTTTTTATATTTTTTAATATAGCTTTTTTTTCGGTTTTTATAAAACGTAATAAGTATATCTTATTTATTATAACGGTAAATATTTACCTTAAAACTTTAATTAATTTATATTTTCTTTTATTAATTTAATTTTTAAATTTCTTTAAGTTTTTTTTTATTTTTAATAACGTTATATTAAGGAAAATATCCTTATTTTATAGTTTATATATTATAATAATTTATTTTATTAAAAATTCCGTTATTACCTTAAAAGCCTTTATTAATTATAATGGATTTATTTCCGTAACCGTATTCTTTTTTTTATTATTAAATATATAGATTATTATTATCCTTATTTTCTTTAATATAGCTGCTTTTTCCTCCGTTATCCTTTTATTCTTTACCGTGGGTACCCTTTTTATTACTTTCGTTACCCAATTTTCTTTTATTTAAAAGGTTATTATTTTTATACTTTTACTTTATATCCTTAACCTTAAACCGCCGTCTTTACTCTTTATTAACGTTTTTATTTTTACCCCTTAAAAGCCCTATAAGCGCTTTGTCTCCTTTAATTTTACCTTTATTTTTATATAAAAGTCTTTTATATTTTTTAATTTAATCTATAGTATCGGTTAAGTCTTTAACGTAATATTTTTTTACTTTACTGTAAGGAGTCCTTTTAAGGCCTTTATTGCCTTTTTTATTACCCTTTTACTTTTATTTACCGGGCAATATACTATCTCCGCCCTTTACTTTTAATCCTTTAAAGTTTTATCCTTTTTATTAATTTTATTCCCCTTTTATATACCCTTAATAATACTTTTATTACGGTCTTTCCGTCCCTTCCCCCCGCCCGTATCCTTTATTATTAATATTATATTGGCCTTTCTACCCCCTTATTTACTTATTATTTCCATATTATTATTATGCGTTTTACGCGTTTTAATATATGTATTTTATTAACCTTAATTCCCTTATTTATTTTAAACGTTATCCGGCTTATTATTATTATATTGCCCGTACGTATCGTTACTATTTCTATTAATATAGGTTATTTACTTATTTATTATTTTATTCTTAATTATTATGTTACTTTTACTTATCGTACTTAATATACTTCCCTTACTATTATTAAAGCTATGTATATACGTATCGTTTTAAACCTCTGGGGTCCCTTTGTTCGTCGCCATTTCATCATATATCTAATATATATAATTGTTATGTAGCTACCTATGTGGGTATTGCATATATAAAGGTGCGCGCCAAGCAAGCGGAACAAGGTAGACCCGCTCCGGGTGCCAAGGATCAGCTCTGCTGAGATCCTAACAGAAAATGTTTAAAATAAAGATAAACTTTTTACTATTTAGTTATTATTATATGATTATTTAGTTATTATTATATAATAGTAAATTAATGAAAAAGTTCTTAAGTAATAACTTATTATTAATTAATAGTATAAAAACCTTTTTCTTAATTTTTTTCTTACCGGATTTCATAAAAGGGTTTTCAATAAGCTTTATTGTATTACGTTAATTATACGCCGTTATATAATTCTCTATTAACTTTTAAAATATCGATAATATTTTAAATATATACTTTAAAATATATATATAAGCTCTTTTCTTTTTACCCTTTTTTTATGTTATGGTTCCAGCAGGCCTTACTACCAGGCTCGGTCTATTTGCCCCATGAGTACTAGCTACTTAGCACCTGCACTTATTATATAAGTATAGCCACCTATACCATAAATACCCTTATAGCTATTATTCCGTTTATAGCTAGACCTTATAGATCAGTCCCCTGATATAATAATAGCTATTTTTTTATATCGCGAAATTGGTTATAAGCCTCGTATATAGTCGTACTTTATTAAAATAATACTATTAATAAATCAGCCAGTTAACTAGCCGGTAATGCAGAGGAACGTATTAATCAGTTAATAAGCAGTCTAATAAGCATACCATTATAAGCTCATAAAACGTTAATAGCTATAGGAATTAAGAACAGAAATCCTTATAAACCGAAGTAACTAAAACTGGGTAACGGTCAATATTAATAAAAATTAAATTAATAGGACTTAAAATAAAAATACGGATAGGGATAATTAAGTTAAAAGAAGAACGTTTAAGACGATACCGTAAATGGGGTTATCGTTAAAAGTCCCTTAAGCCGTACGATAAAAGTACGTAAATCTTTTAATTGCCCTACCCATAATACAGGATTAAAAGTAATCCTTTAATCGTTCTTTACTTTAGTAAACCCTTTAATATATTAATATACTATAAGCTTATAAAACGTTGAAAGCCATAGGAATTAAGAGTAGAAACCTTTATAGGCCAGAATGATTAATTACTGGGTAACGTTAAAACTAATAATAACAAGTCGGGGTAAATAAGGCAGAGCAAAAGGTGGATTATAATGAAGGAATGTTCAAAACGATACCGCAGATGGGCCTATCGTTAACCAAGTCCTTAAAGCCGTATTTTAAGAACACGTAATAAACCTATTATGATAGCATTTAATTTCTCAGTTAATCAGATAAATCGATTTCCTTCGTCTTATAAATCCTTCGGTGGCTATATTACCACGATATAAGCCTATAAGACGTTAATAACTACGGGGCCCTTAATAAGGTAACTTATAGGCCGGAATTATTAATAACTGGATAAACGGTTAATATTAATAGTAATATAAATAACTATAATTAAATTAATAAGTAACGTAAAAGTAAGGAAATCATATTATATTTATAAGTACGATAACGGTATTAAAGGTAAAAGTTACTCTTACGGCTTCAACTTACCTGGGTAAAAGTTACTTAACCGGCTTACCTACGGTTACCTTATTAATCACTCTAATTTAACGGCGTCCGGTAATAGCCCTATATTAAACCCCTTTTCAATAGAAAGTATACGACTCGTCTTTACCCCGGAGACTACGCCAATCGACTCAACTCCAGTCGATTTTTTCACCCTGATATACTCGGTTTTTTCACTTTTTTAATCGATTTTTAAGAGTTTTTTTAACACCCGGGTTGCTCGGCCTTCACCACTCAATTACTACGTATACTTAAGGTGTCAGCTATATACTCGGTGGTTCTTTGAGGTTATACCCAGGTCCGATAAGGGTAGGATTGGTCTTTAATATGGTGAGTGGCTCGCAGGAGCTCACCGTCGTGGAGGGGGGGATCGTATTATGGTTCCAGCAGGCCTTGTTACCAGGCTCGGTCTACTTATCCCATAAGTACTAGCTCCTTGGCACCTGCATTCATTATATAAATACAGCCACCTGTACCATAGACACCCTTATAAATATTATTCCGTTTATAGCTAGACCTTATAGATTAGTTCCCTAATATTTCATTAAATTTTAATAATAATTTTTTAACGAGCCTTACGTATACGTTAATTATATATTAATATTATTATTATAATATTATTTTTCATTATTATCAATTTTTTCTTTAAGGATTAAAATATAAAAAAGTAAATAAATATTAACGTTTAATACTTATTAAGCGTTGAACGTTTAATAAATATATTAAATACCAATTTACTTATTAATTATAACTAAATAATATATACCTATTAAGCGGTAGTCTTTAAGAATTAAGGACTTAAAAATTTAAGCTTTCTTCATACGGGTATATATAATTATAATAAGTTAAAGTTATTATTATTACAGTTTAAGTACCCTTAAAATCTGTTAATTATGATAAATTTAGGTCCAATTACTTTATGATTCCTTAATAATTAATCTACCTATTAATTTAAGTATTAAATCCTTAGTTATACTTTACGTCTTCTATAAACCCCTTTTAATTAGCCCTGCCAGCTGTAAGCCGGCGGACCTGTTTAACACCGGTAATAAAGTTGCTGGTAAAGAGACTCTCGTCGAGTTCTCTGGGCTTATCGCGTCTTTTCCGTTATCTGAATCTGAGATCCTTATAATAACGGTTATACGTTTACCATAAAAATAACTGCTACGATCCTATAATATTGCTATTAATTTATGGCGTACTTAGTATAAAGGTAAGTAAAATATAATATGTATATATATGTTAAGTAGTTAACTATATAAGTATTATAAATATTAAGGTGCGTACGCCAAGCAGCGAAGCAGGGTAAAGCCGCTCCACTCTGGTAAGGCTGAGGCCTGAGAATTATATCTACTGAGATCCTAATAGTTACTTAATTAATCATCGCGCTATCTTATCGTTATATAAACGGATTATTTAGTAATCTTAAATATTATGAAGTAGATATTAATTATAAGTAATAATAACTATAATTATCCGTAACAATATATTCTTTATTTATGTTTTATAATTTTTACGATTATTTAATCTTAATTTATAATATAGACTTAATAAAGAGCATATTATTCTTAATATGTTATTACGTTTAATCAACGTAAATACTAATAACCTATTAAATAACTATTTCAAGTTAATTGCTTTACTTATATTATATTCATTATCACAATAACTTAATAAATTGCGGTAAAGGATTAAAAACGAATGTATTTCATTATTTATATATGCCAAAAATCTATTAGCTTAAAACATTAAAATTAAAGCTATTAAAAAATACGTCCTTCTTATAAAAGCTTTCATTAAATGTCCTAAAAAACGGTTTATTGGATATCTTAAAAAACCTATAATATATAATGAATATATTTAATACTCTTACTTATTATATTGATTATTTTATAGGATATTACCGTATATACGTTTTTCATATAATTATAAACATATTTTTAATATTTTACACCGTAAAAATGGTTAACCTGGGAATAATAATATTTAAATAGTATAAATTTATTATAATATCTATATTAACTTAATTATTTTCTTCCAAAATATCTTAAACATTATCCGGAACAGTCTTTATATTAAATAAAACGGTATTATTTATATAATATTTTATTATTAATTTTATCATTTCTCGGTTCCGTTCTATACATTTATAATTGACTTTATATTAACCTTATTTATAGGTTAAAATCCTTATCTAAGGAGATATTACGCATATATTAACGCGGTGGCCACTTCTTTTGGATTTAACGATAGTCTACGAGTTAAGAGACGTTATAAGATGGGAATTGCCTTGACTTCAGGTATTCAAAACCGCTTCAGCCTTTCTACGTACTATTTTGTTTGATTCAAGCGGGGAGGAATGTGGTGGTAACAGTCGAAGTGAGTAAAGCCTCCCTTCATCCTAATCTCTTTTTCACAATTATGATGTTACACCTTGCTGGATAAACTTCAGCGATAAGCACGAATCTCTTTATGTCGAAGCTCATCCCAATACGATCGTACAATATTTTCTGTAGGATCGAGCCATATTTCCTGTCTCGTAAGCGAAGAAGCCAAGACGAGGCTGAGTTTTTTATAAATTGACATGACTGCTGACCCAGGAAATTTTGATAACATTTTTTGGCGACGGTTTATTATAGCCTGAATATTCACCCGAAGGAGCCAGGGTAAGGCTGAGTCATGTCCTGTACCGAGAATGAGAGCTGACATGAATAATCCTTTCGGTATGACATGCATCTATAGCTGCTGACACGAACTTGCAGCGCCTCAAATATCGTTACCAATCCTTCTCTCGAAAGTTTGAAAGAGAATGCCTTCTTCACCCATGAAGCCACGGCTTCTCTTTCCAGATGGCGTGCCAAAGCGTGCAGCCACCAGGACCACTCCTGATTGCCTGCTCCTCGTTCCAGACAGCCTATCACAACCGTCTGCACGTATCTGGTGCCAGTTTTCATGCGACGTGGCTTCCTTCAAGGATCAAATCTATTATGCAGACACATGGGCTGAAGAGCCTTTTGTAGGCTTTCGGACACAAGTGGATGGACATGTCTGGTGCCTAGCAGACCCATGCCAGTCTTGACCAATCCATTCGTCGGATCTAGCATCATCATGGAGAAACCTTGGAGGCTCAGCTCGTTCACGCTGACCAGCTGTGTGGAGTATGGGTTTACGTGCCGCGGGGATCTGGAGCTATGCTGCTCAGCTTTTGGAGCAAGATCTATATGAATCGACGGGATGTTCACATCGTAACGGTTTGGCTCTTGGTAACCTGCCTCCCCAACCCCACCCTGAATACTCCTACCAGTAGCCACCTTGATATCGTTGATCTCCAAAATCTCATCTTTCCTACCACCGCAAATCCCCTCTGTATCAACTATCATTGCCCCCGGAGTACTTAATAAACATCCCAGCATATCCCGATCGGATCTTGATTCTAAGACCAGCCCATCGTCATCATGGTCGTGCTTCCACCCGTCAACGAACCTGCCGAATACAATTCCAACTATGTGCTCTACTGGAACAGCGTTGCTCTCGATCTCAATCGCTTGGTGACGACCCTTTCTGGTCCTCTCAACGGCCCACCTGGTGCTTCTAGAGTGCTTGCGATCCTCCATCTTGCCATCAACGATGCCTACTTTGCCATCAAGACTGATGGTAAATTCTCAACCTACCTCTCTCCAACTAGCGAGGACACTACAATGCGATTGCCTCCAGTCCTCGGTGCCACTGATCCACGACAAGCTGTGGCCGGCGCTGCTAACACCGTACTAATGCAGCAATACACCACCCCAAGCTCGAGCGTATCCATGGCCACTACCCTACAGCTTTCCCAATTCCTCCAATCCTCCGTCTCAGCATTTTCTGGACTCGACGCCCTGTCATCCAGCTACCGCTTCGGTGTTGCAGTTGGTAACGCAATGCTCAACCTCCTTGCCATCAAGCCTGGCGAGCCAGGTTTTGATCAAGACTCCTACCGCCCGACCCCAGGCAAGTTCAGGTTCGACGATGATCCAACAAACCCAGTGAAGATAGTTCCTGTAGACATCAACAATCCTACCGGGCCGACAAAGGCAATTCGGGTATATCAAGCCCCATTCTATGGCATGACAGCCAAACGAATTGCTGTTCAGGGCATGGCCAACGGTGCTTCAACGGAACATATCCTTGCCGATCCTCCCAGCAATGACCCTGTGGAGTATTACTCCGCCTTTGACGACATCTATCGTGAGGGCGGGGCGGCAGATCTCAACTCCACCCGCCGCACCCCGGCCCAGCAAGTCAATGGGCTATTCTGGGCTTATGACGGATCAAATATCATCGGCACGCCATTGCGGCTTTTCAACCAAATCATGCGCAAGGTGGCCTTCGAAAAGAAGCCGGCGGCCACTACCGATGAAAAGACTAACGCAGATTTTGTCCGTCTGTTTGCTTTGTTTAACGCCTCTCTGGCGGACGCCGGCATTTTCGCCTGGCAAGAGAAATATTGCTACGAATTTTGGCGTCCCCTCTCCGGCGTGCGCGAGGACGACACTGCCCTGGCCGATCCCTTCTGGCTCACCCTGGGCGCCCCTGAAACCAATAGCAACCAGATTCCGTTGAAGCCGCCCTTCCCCTCATGTAAGTATCAACAGTGTCGATGTTACGCATCATACCTTAGCAGTCACTGACACTCTCACAGACCCATCCGGCCACGCCACCTTCGCTGGCGCGGGCTTCCAAGCTGCCCGTCTATATTACAAAGCGCGAGACAACCTCCCTTTCGCGGCCGACGCCCCTGATTCTCTCTCCTTTTCATTCGTCTCTGAGGAGCTCAACGGGGTGAGCCGTGATCTACGCAACGCTTACGATCCCAACGTGCCTATCACCGATCAGCTGGGCACCGTGCGCACGCGCGTGGAGCGCCATTTCTCTGGTCTCTGGGATGCCATGTTCGACGCCGCCCTCAGTCGAGTCTTCCTTGGGGTACACTGGCGCTTCGATGCTTTCGCCTCAAAGGACGTGCTTGCCTCAGTAACGGTGAAGCAGGACGGCACAACAGATTACAAGGTTTCAGCAAACGTGAGGTATGACACGGTGGGGCCGCGGGCTGATCGGCCGGGCCAGTTGTTCCCGATTGGTGGAGTGCCGTTGGGGATTGGCATCGCGAATGATATCTTTCAGGGTGGGTTGAAGCCGACGCCCAGTGCCATACAGCCATCTGGAAGGAACAAGTGTGGGGATGGTGCGCCGCCCGGTCCCCCAAAGGCCGCGAAAGAGGTTGGGGTGGTGAAGCAGACCGAAAGCTTCACAAACGGGGATGGGATGAACAGCCACCACTGATGATATTGAGTGAGGGTCTTCCCTGTTGAGCTGTATCTGTGCTGTGGTATTGTACCGCTTGTGAGACGTAGATGGATAGTATTATGTGACACCTTTGTGCTTGATTCATCCGCAAGCCATCAGCTGGGACTCGCACCATTTGATTTCAGCTGCGTGGGAAACCCATCTGGCGAACGCAGCGCAAGCTACGTAGGCTCATGGAATTCAATACAAGCATATAGCTGCTTGCGACTTCCGAGCTTGCGCCAGGGGGGTTGGAACATTAATGCGAGTCGCCATAGCGACGAGTGGGCGGTATCTATCATAGCCTCCGTCCATCCAATAGAGGCAGTGTCACCACATCGCGTAGAGTTGATTGCGCACCAAAACGCATGGCGTCCCAGTCGAGCCCCGGGGCTCAGGCTTCTTGTTGTCAAGCACGTTCTTGTGCATCTTATCAGACAAATCTGTCAGATCTGTTGCGACTGCTTCACATACTCTTGCTTTTGAGAACCCGAACCATATCAACACGGCCATGCTCTTCAAATATTCAGAGGCATTGAATCGATCAAGTAGGGAAGTCCGCAGCCTGGGAGCTTCTCGAGAAACTCAAAGTTCACCGTATTCGGACCATTAGGGTACCAATAGGCTTGAGGCAATCCACAGCAGTGTCAGCCACAAATGGATGAATGGCACAAGGACCCCAAAGCGATCCTTCTTCCCCAATGAGATCCCCAACCACTGGGATACAAGGTAGCAAAGGTTACTATTGGTACTGTAAAGGAGTATGTTACGACCGCTTAGGACGCTATTGAATCAGCGCACCAGACTCGTCCTTCTCATATCTGCAAACCCGAAGATCACGCCATTTTGCAAAGCAGCCTAAGGAGTTTGTATGATATTATCAACAAGGTGGTTGGTGGAAAGTAAACAATTTGCGGAGGAAGAACGTTATGGGGGGTTTTCCAGGGGAAGAATACAGAGACAAGTCCAACCACAGACTGGTCGGTATAAAAGTCCGCATCGTTTAATCACACAAGGGGGATACATACTTCCGTCCCGGTAACGGCTATACAACCTCACCTCGTCAAACGCGATGGAAGCGCGCGACACAGCGGCTACTATCATCAGACAACTAATCGTCATGACGTCTTAGAGCAATGGAGGTTTTCACCACCGAGGACAAGTAATCGATTTCCGGCAAATTCATAGAGCACTAGCATTCTAGCGTAAAGCTTCGATGTGAGCTCCATTGGAAAGCGTGGACATTGTTTGGTGGTATGATATCATCTGGAGGGAGTCAGTAATATTTGCACCAGTTTACTCGTACCTCTTTTTCCTATGGAAAGGGTCATTTTAGACGCCTGTAGCAAAAATGGCATGACTGCGTACTAGGACGGCCTGCCTGGCCATTTCCAAAGCAGCTCCCTCGTGACTATAATGTTACGGACACCCAATTTTTCATTAGACACCTTTTGAACAATGGCTAATTGGGTTCAACGTCCCTCTGATTGCCACTCGATATCATTCAAGAGTGAGAATGCATCTGACCAAACAGTAGAATGAGAGATCCAGCTGGTCGAGTATTTGTGAGGATACCACCCCTACAGAGAAGCTGTATGCTTTCTACCATGCTGGTGCTCTGACTGCCACCTTCAATCAAACCATTTCTAGCATGGACTACTTTCTCGTGTCCGGGAAAGGTTCAGCATTGGACCACGTTTCAAATACCCTTGGCGGCTGTTCACAGGTGGAATCCATACAAAGTTGTCAGCTTGGAGGACATCGATGAGAGGTCGTCAGTTTTGACTCCTCTCCAATGATCAGCCTGCAATCTGGTTTGTGAAGAATTAGCTCGATGTGGAAAAGCTCTGAATCACACCTGGCAGGATGCGTCTGCATACCCTCAATCGGTCCGTGGGCAATTTCTCCACACCGTGGGCGAATATCTGGCACCTACCGGACTAAGGTGACCAGCAGTCCATGTCTTACCAGGCATGAGCACAATTTCACCAGGTGACGACCTGTTTGTCTGCATTCCCTCCAGACAGGTCTCCACAGGAACCTCAAGGAACTTGATGTAACTTCTTTGTCTGGTAGACAATACGAACAGATGTGGCGTCCTAGATCTGTGCGAAAAGGATTCTGGTTTCAAGATTGTGCATGCGAATATAGACCTTTATTGCCCCTTGCTGAAACCACCAACACGTCAGCCTTGATGCTAGCCGCAGTCAAGCATCGTGCGTTTTACCAAAAGAAGCACCATATGTTGCGGCTAGATCCGCGAGGTTAGTCGCTACCGGACTCCTAAACTGACGCCTTCTAGCCACAACCGGCAATGGTCTTCAATAGCTGGGTACTGATGTTGGTTTTCACGATTGGTAGAAGAAGGTTGCAGGGCCTTAGATCAAAACCAGGGATACATGTATGTAGGTGAGGTGCCGAAGCTAGACTTGTTTCATATGCTGAATTGGTATCAATCTCGATAAACAAGCCAGATCTAACGAGCCATCAAAATCCAAGCTGATCAGATCCAGCGCGACCATCAAACGTGCAATTGAAGGAGCCTTCGAAAAGAAGCTTCATACCAAACCACTGGCTATTGACTACGGTCTTGAGAACATCGATGGGCCTAGGTTTTGGGCGTTGTATTCTGGTGAAGAATGCGCAGTTTCGTCCAGTCACCAGCGCTGCATTAAGAATCAGCCTTCTATCATGGTCCTTACATGTCACATTTGATCACAGGGTCGAAAACAGGCCAAAATGGTCTTAGAACCAAGCAGGCAAAGTTCCGTTCCTTTGCTCCGCGGCATGGGTATCGGACAGAAGACCTTGGTGTGAGGTACGTAGGAAGGCGTCAAGTGAGCTGCTCGCGCTCTTTTGATCGACCATTTGATTGATCAAGGGAGGATTGCTGGTGTCTAGATCACCGAAACTCAAAAGGATGGGATGATTGATTAAATTGTGTTTCAAAATGATTCAATAGTGTCGAGACGGGCGGCTCCTTTCATTCTGAAGGGTCGGAAGAGAGCTTGCTCTGGGCAATTACCTGAAGAGTGTGTCTCGTCCAGACTGAATGTTCACAACCTCGTGATGCGTTCAATCAAGGTTTCCGGCCCTTTTGGATCTACCCCTGTCTTGCTGCTATATCTCTCACTGAGATAGCCCTGACGGACGGTAGATACCCCGCGGAGATCGTCAGCATGGTTTGGAAACGCCTGACATGTTGCATGGAGAAAGCGACTGGGTTGAAATTATGATTTCGAGCAAATTTGGTGGCATCTTGGCATTTTTGTTTTCTGTGGTCGAAGTGACATATCTTGATGAATGATCGATCAATCCCCATGGGCCGGATGAAACTATCTGCATTTCGTAATATGGAATGCGAATATATTAGCCTCCACGTAGGATCCAAGGATCGGGCTCACATACATCGGGTTTGCAGCCTAACGATGACTTGAAGTTTTACCAGTCACCCGTACATGGCCTGGCGCTGCTTGACTCGGCAATGCGAGACCAGCCTATCAATGTGAGTCAGTTACCGCTTTATCAATGTCTGATGATGGTATGATCGTTCCCAATGAGAGATCTTCGGGACGATGAGCAGATAGGTTCCTGACTTGGCTCCTGGAGAAGCACTTCGGCCCAGCTCGCCATTTGAAACCAGGTGTATGTCCTTGCCCCGAATCGCACTGCCTCAGGATCAAGTGCTATGATCCATGAGCTTGGAACCCTGGAGAATGCGACCCCGAAGCTCTTGCGACTCGCTCATTTGCAGCAATCACGGAGACTAAGAGGTTTCAACATCTCCGGCCACCGAATCCTCAATCGCTTACTGGCCTCCAATTCGCCAAATTGCTGAAGGCATTGACAAAGGACCTCTAACGAACGTAGTGCAACTTTCTTGGCCCGCTCCTCCTGCATGATCCTGATTATTACCAATGCACGTGGACGGGTAAGATGGCACGCGGGCTCTATTGAAGAAGAGATGTTCCATTCGATCAACCAATCCCAATACATTGGATAGCAAGCTCCTGTGCACAACCTTCTGTATGTCAGACAGGATGGACAGAACACCGGCTATTTTTTCATTTGTCGCCCCAACTTGGGTCTCATCTCAAAGGTCACTTTCAGGCATGGGTTGAGGCACTTGTCCAAGGCAAAAAGGGCTTCCGTATGTGCTAGCAAACGTGATTTACTGTGACGTTCGAACGCATTGTCGACTGATAGAGTTGACTATTCACTTCAGGCAGCATATAGCCATGTAGCAGCAGCGCAAGCCCCAAGCCCGACGCCATGCGAAAGCCAACATGGTGGCCGTCATAGATCCTGCCCGGCTTTTTGAATTTGCATCCAGCTTATAGGCTTTTCATACGTGCTTTTCATGTGGACAGGCATCTTAAAGTGTAGGTAGAGGAGGATGAAACCACAGCTGTTCAAGACAGTGCCACACCACATGCGCGGCTTCTGAGGAGCCGTTCTGCGCGATAATCTCGTTAACGCGTGGGCCCAAGGCTCAGTCTTGCTTTCACAGCTTCTTCAATCGCTCGCACGGATGCTCCCCAAATCTATGGGGTTGCCGTGTTGCAGAGAAGGTGCTGACGGGTGCTGATTGCAGTCCTGGTATTTTGCGTAGTTCCAATGCCCAATCAAATGATCAGTGTCCACGGCGAAGATGGCGGACATAGAGCTGAAGATGTTGCAAAAGATTCAGCGAAAGTCAAGAAATGAAAGTTCCAAGGCCTAACCGCCCTAGGCTTGGACTGAGTTCGGCTACTAACCGCCTAAACTTTGACATTCGGAGCCGCTTCGAACAGTCCGGCATCGACCCACACTTCTTTGCTACATACTCAAGACCAAACTTATCGTGGGAGAAGCCTGCTGGTTGAAAGGGTTTGGGTTGCGCTTCGGCATTGATCAAAGGGGTGCAAGATGGCCGATTTGGTGGGAGCTGCTACCATGCAGAAGTGGAAATGCTATTACAGCCTCCTTATCCATCAAGCCGAAGAAAGTTGATGCTCAGCGGGTACGAATGTTTGAAAGCTATCCGCGCGACTTCACCAGAATTCGTACCAAGATCCATCGTCTGGGGTATGCATGAGACTATCCACCCTCCAGCTTGGCAGCAAAGCGAGTTTGGTTTCCACGTGGAGACTTTCATGGGATATCGGCCCAAATTATGAGTGGCAATCGTACTCTACAAAAGCTTGCGCTTGGCTCTGGAGATTGCGAATAAAGCCAAAGCAGACCACCCTTTACTTGATCACCTATTGTCTACCCAGCAACGGTCGTGCCGTGAAGCCTGCCCTCGTGCACAGGGACCTCGGGTTTGCCGATGCCGGGAATCGACTTAGATTCTCAGTGTCCCCTTATCTTTGACACGTGCAGTTTTTACGCCCTCGATGAATGTAATTCAGATGATAAGCCTTCTAAGGATCTCGGACTAATCCTTGATCTCCCGAAGACGAATTTAGTCAATGGCGACCGATCTACGACAGGTCCTGGGCAGATTATGAGCAAGCCTATCATTCGTTTGCTTAAAATATAGCCACCTCAAGAGGATTATAATGGCCGTATCGATCTCTATAAGCTGTATGAAGCTGATCAAATTAATCTACCTACGGCATTTTGGCATGCTAATCAATTTAAACGGTTCAATACCCATCTATCAGCTCTCTTCGCCGGTAACTAGACACCAGGAGAGTAGTATGGACCGGAGTTCCCAATGAGAATTTTGTTGATTGCTAATGTTGACGTGAAAGGATGGTGGGCGATATTCACAATCTTGTACAACGAAACTGGCAGCCAAGATCAAATCACCACAGTATCGATCAACATAGCCCTCTTACAAAAGAAGTTTCTTAATGTGAGACGAGAGCGTGTCCGTTCATGACCTCTGGCAGAAGAGGGGAACCTTAAAGGCCCGAGAAAACCCAACGCTTACAGCACGGAAATCCTTCAATTTGCAGGGACGTAATCAAGATACCCGGCCAATGGTGCTGTCTACACCATTTCAAAGATATGTACCATGCATTTTGCATTTGTAAAGGATATCCAAGCGACAGGACAGAACTTTGTGGAGGCCGGAGTCGAATGGCGTGTTGGCTCGAAATCCATACACGACTCATGATATTCATCCCCATTGAATTGGAAATCACGAGCTATGCGAGAATAAACGCATGACATTGTCTGCAATCCACTTCCTAGTCCTGAAGTGGGTCCGATCTTTACTTGCTACAACATACGGAATGAAGTAGATTAGCTCAGCCCAAGACTTAGATAAGATTGAACTGGATGTGCATGTCAAATGGGGAGAGCGCTCCATCCCCTGACAAGTGTTGGGGCGGCATCTTTTTTAAATATATAAATTTACCTACACATCTTTTATAGGACTTCAATGACTTCCAGTTCAACCCCAGCAGCGATAAGAACAAGGGTGTGGATGCAATGTTTGTCTACGCCTGACCCGCTCTGGATTCGCTAGGTAAGTTAGCCCGTGAGATTGCCTGTACATAAAGGGTCTCAGCATTGGACTGCTGGTCCCCGCAGACGTCCATAAAGTGCCCCCCACACAGAATGCCCACCTCCTTCGCGTCGCTGCACATCACACTTCTCGCACGATCCACCTTCACAGGAGTCTGCATTGATCCTTAATTGGGTCGGGCAAGCAAATAGCCGAGGGAAAATGTCTTCGTCTCGCTCTTCTTTTGCCGAAGCTCACTATCATAGCGGTGTGGTTATGTCATCTTCGTGCCCCTCCTTTGAAGATCACTTTCCTTAAAATTTCTTCAACCTTTTTTGGGGAGAATTCTCCTGGATCGGCATCAAATATGGATACTGATAACCATCCAGAGGCTGTAGTAGACGAAAAGAACGCGAACATGAGCTCTACTGCATGCGACTCGAACACAAACAGGGCAAACGCAGACGCTCAAGATGGAAAGCATCAGGACGCAAGTCCTCAACGCCTGGACGAAGCGTACTGGTTTGTACAGGAGGCAAGAAGCCACAAGCATGACCAAACATCCCCAACAGAATTGAAGGCCTTGCGCTCCAAGGTCGACTGGAGGATCGTGCCCATTATGTTTTTGTGCTACACCATGCAATTCCTCGACAAGGTTCTCTTGAACGTGAGGAGTTTTACAGCAGGGTCCGAGCTTCAGGCTCCCCTTTTCGCTGACCGCTCCAGTAGTATGCCGCAGTCATGGGTCTCAACAAGGACCTGAAGCTCAAAGCAAATGAGTTCTCAAATGCAGCCACGTGGCTTTTCACAGCCTATCTCATAGCAGAGGTGCCGAACGGTACGTTGGCCTGAGATGCGCTGAGTCCGAAAGGTTCCCGGCTCATTGATCGTCGCAGCCATCATCCTTCAGAAGGTCCCTCCTGCGAAATGGTTGGGGGCTAACGTCATCCTTTGGGGTGTCGCTACCGCCTGTACAGCAGCTGCCCACAACTATGCTACCTTGTTGGTTGCCAGGGTTTTCTTAGGCATATTTGAGGCAGCAATCGCACCTTCATTGATGCTTGTGAGTAGCCAGTGGTATACCAAGTCCGAGGCGGCGCCAAGATTTAGCATATGGTATGCAGGCCTAGGCGTTGGTCAGATTGTTGGTGGCATTGTGTCATTTGCTTTCCAGCAAGTCAAGCACCAATCGATTGCAGGTTGGAAGATCATGTTCGTTGTTCTTGGTCTGGTGACCGTGCTGATCGGCTTCATCACTTGCTTCTTCCTACCGGATACCCCAATGAAGGCTCGCTTCCTGTCGAAAGCCGAGAAGGTGGCATTATTGAATCATGTCGCTGTAAACCAGACCGGAGTCTCGTACAAGCGGATCAACCTACAGCAGATTCTTGAGGTCCTACGTGACGTGCAGTTGTGGCTGATGGTCATTCTGACGATCCTGGTCAGTGCAAAGATGGAAAGCATCATACCTGGATCGAAAGCTGATCATGTTGTGTAGCCAGCAATTTCAAGCGGTGTGGTGACAACCTACTCGGCCACCTTGATCCGTAACTTTGGCTTCACCCCGCCCCACGCTGCGCTTCTCAACATGCCCTCTGGAGTGGTATCAATCATCAGCACTCTGCTCGTTGGATACGGCGTCCGACATACGTCGAACCGGTGGGCGTGGTACGTGGTATGCTGCGTTCCAGGCATCCTCGGAGGAGGTCTGATGGCTTTTGCGACCAAGAGCCGTGCTGCTCAGCTGGCAGGCATCTACCTGGTCAATAGCATCACGGCGACATTGATCATCAGCTATCAGTGGACTGCGTCGAACGTGGCCGGCCATACAAAGCGGGTCATCAGCGTTGCCCTCATCTCGGGAAGCTTCAGCGTCGGAAACATCATTGGGCCTCAGACATTCCAGGGTGCTCCCCAGTACACTCCGGCCAAGATCACAGTCTTGGCCACACAGTCTGCCGGAGCAATCATGGCGTTTGTCTTGTTTGCTTATTATGTCTGGGCTAACAAGCATAAAGCTTTCCCTTCAGATTCGCAGATCGGGGCTCGCGGAGAAGAAGCTCTTTGGGAGGATCGGACTGACAAGGAGAACATGACTTTTAGATATGTGTATTGATTCATGGCCTGGCCCTGAGGCCTGCCGAGAGCTCTTTGGTCATGAATGGGACGTCACGAATGCTTCTTGAAGAGGAAGAAAGCCCATCTTACTCCTCTGTAATCATCACTCTCCTTGATACCAAGGGACTCTGGTCGTTAATACGTTGATGCTCATGAGCGTCAGCGCAGGCTCGGCGTGAGGTCAAGACAGCAGGGCCAGTCCGTGCAATCATCTCTGCCTCATACGCGTCGATGGCACCCTTCAGGCTTGCTGCTTCTGGGTTTGGCTGCTTAAGGATGGAGAGGAGTGATTTGGTCAAGGTGGAGATGTCGGCGATGCCGTGGTTTGCACCTTCGCCTCTGTCTGTTGTACGTATCAGCATGTGTACATCGACAGCCACTGTGATACTACTTGGCGGCACTGATGGTATTCCATGGGAAAATTGTGGGAGGACATACACATTGTCATAGCATGCGCAGCATCCCCTACCATGGTCACCCTTCCCTCCTGATTATCCCATAGTCCGTGCTTCGGCACCCAATCCTCTAGCGTGATAGCTTTCACCTCCGTGTCCTCTGGGATCCTCTCCACCAGCTCATGGAACGGCGCCGCCCACCCGCTCGCTATACTCTTCATGACCTTCAACCTCTCTGCGTTCTGTGCAGGCACATCCACTGGCTCCACTTGCCCACGCCATCCGCTCCTGTAGGGCCAACTGATAATGATCTGGCACTCGTAAGCCTCCTCCCTTTCCCCATTACGTTGCGCGTAGCTGCTTGGGGTGTCCAAAAACGAGAAGTAGAGGAAGGTATCGGCGGATG
Source organism: Niebla homalea (assembly GCA_019925105.1). NCBI lineage: Eukaryota > Fungi > Ascomycota > Lecanoromycetes > Lecanorales > Ramalinaceae > Niebla > Niebla homalea. The sequence goes on from JAHGAU010000020.1 coordinate 558,847, forward strand.
GGTCGCCACCTTGGAAGAAGAAAGGGTCGAGGTCGCGGAGCTTTTGGGCGAAGAAGGTAGGGTAGATAACGCTGGCGCCAAGGAGGCGGAAGGGGAGGGGTTGATTTTCGGCTAAGGAGGAAGGGTGCTGGGAGAGGGAGAGAAGAATTGGGCGGACGCGGGAGTGGTGGCCGTCGGCGCCGATGAGGAGGGTTCCGGCGGTGGTAGTGCCGTCGGAGAAGTTGGCTATAATGTTGTTTGCTCCAGGCGTTGGGGTGAATGAGGTAAGGGTTTTGGACCACTGTGAGCGAGACTCATTAGCGAAGTAGCCCTTTGAATCACAATGCCAGCGTCTAGAAGGATCAGACTTTCAGAAGAATCGTACCTGCACATCCACTCCATCCAACAAAAGTGCCCTCAACCGTCCTCGCGATACACGGATCCTCTGGCTGGGAGGGACCTTCCACTTCGCCTCCCCACTCTGCAGGTCGAAGAACAAGAAGTTGCCATTTTCACCTGCGTCACTAGCTTCAGGATTGACGTAGACTTCCGGGAGGCGATCGACAAGGTGTTGGGGCAGAAGGGCAAGAAATTGGGACAAGGACCAATGGATGGTCAAGCCCCATCCTCCGCGAAACGAGGCGGGATCTCGCTCGAAAATTGTATGGGCAATTGAATTCTTCTTGAGGCATTGGGCAAGCACGAGGCCGGTGATGCCAGCGCCGATTATGAGCACATGTGCTTGGGTTGTGGCTTCCATGTCGCACGGCCGCCCTTGCTTTGGGCGATGGAGTCATGACGTTTGTCTTCCCCTCCATCGTTCATTTTACAATACCTCCACTCCACTACCCGCGTGAGCTTGATCATTTCCCAATAAACGTATTTGCCTCGGGGCGAGAACCAAAGTCATTTCCCACTCTCTCGGATAATTGTAGAATCTCGGTAGGGCTCTTTTGAAGTTCACGAGGTCCAAAATTCAATTGTAACCTTTAGAAGACTCCCAATATCCTTTTTGAACGCGTTTATCATATAGTGGTAAAGGAACCGCGTTGAAATGAAAATACCAGAGTCTTGGCAAACTGACCCTCGTGATGCAATATGCGCAAATGGGTGCAGTGTGCAGGGGAAGGGTGAGTAAGCCGAATCACTTATATTGAGTCTACCACTATGCTTATCTAATTATACCGTGATAACGACCGTATTTATGTCCATCTTAAGGGCCGTTTAATAACCGTATACCCACCGTACTTTATCCATTAATATACCTATAATACCGTTAATAAAAGGCTATTTAATAGGCCTTTATGCGATAAAGTCTTTATTATAAAGGTTATTAAGATAACTACGGAATAACCCCGTATATTACTCCTTTTTTAAAGTTGTGATAAATTTATAATAATAATACCGTTATTAACTTATTAAATATAATCTAAGCTTTAATTCATTTATTTTAAAAAGTTATTTTAATAAAGGCTTTATTATAATATTTATAAATTAATCCTTAATATTAATATACTTTATTAAGATAAAACCTTTTTATACTTTTTCCCGAATAAAATAATATTAAACGTTAATATATTTAATCCGTAAGTAATTCTCCGGGTTCTTAAAAAGAAAGATATTACCGTTATTATTATTAAATAAAATAATAAATCCGTAACCTTTAAAGAATCTGGTTTTATTAATTTATTTTTTAAATTAAATATTCGCCTTATATCCTTTAAAAAAAGCTGTATACTTAACCTTTATAATAAAGGTAATAATAATATACTATTTCCGCGTATATTATATATATATTATATCAGTATTTAATATTATAAAGTTATATAATAACCTTTTATTATTTGTATTGTTAATAAATATAATATTTATAGAATATTTAAATAATCCGCTATTACGTTAAAAGTATAAACTTAAATTTAATATATTTTTTTAATATTTGAGCATTTATATTAAATAATTTTAATATTAAATAACGGGATTATTATAAAATTAATTTAATTTTAAGATTAAAAAAGTTAAATCCGGACGGATAATAACCTAAAAGAATATAAGCTTATTAAGAAGTTATTAATAAATATATTAATTTATTTATTATTTATTAAGTTAAACTATTTATATATTTTTATATCCGTTTATTAAGGTATTAATATTATTATAATTTATTATATAATATTTTTTAAGGACGTTAATAACGTAACTTATTTAATTTATAGCGATAATATTATAATTTTAAAATACTTATATCCTAAAGATTATTTTTAATGGGCTTTTTTTCGGTAAACTTAAATATTAAAGTTAAATAGTCTTTTGCTTACTCGTAAATCTTTAAGTTTTTAATAATAATAACGATATTATTAATATAAAGGGTTATTAAGTACGTTTCTTTATTAAATTTCTTAATAAATATATATAAATTAACTCAAATAAAGATAAAATTATATTTATAAAATTATATTTAAAATTTTCTAATTTAAATCCTTCTTAAATATTTAAGTTTATAAAGGTCTTTAAATAAACGGAGATATTTATCAATATTTTATTAAGTTATCGGAATATCTTTAAGAATATTTATATTAATTTCTTTATTTAAATTACCGTTTAAATACGTATTATGTTACGTTATGGACCATGGGAGGATTCCTTGGCACGGAGCGGCCTTACCTTATTCCGGTGCTTAGCGCGCATACCCATATTTCCCACCTTCATAGCTAGATAGCTACTTATTATACATATTACACCTACTTACTTTATGTATACCGTATTTCTCGTAATAAATAATAGCAATAATATAAGGTCTATACGTTTTTATAGCTTTAAGTATAACCTTTAACTGCCTTATTATAAGGTAGTAACGTTATAACTCTCGCATAAATTAAACCGCGTTAAACGTACTCCTTTAATATTTAACTCGTTGATCCCTTTAAAAGGCCTTTTAACGTTATTAAATTATTATCTTATCGTCTTATATCAGAAGATAAGTAAGGCCGTATTACCCGCTTAAAATAAATATCTTAACCTTTATAAAACCCTTAGAAAAAATTAATAAAGTAAAAGTTTTTAAAAATAATTAAGGAAGTATTTAAATCGCTCTCCGAATAAATTATAGCTATAACTATATAGTTTATTACTATAAATATAAAGATCGATAATATATAAAACGAAATTATTACTTTTAAGGCTATTAAATTAAAATTACCTCGCCGTAAATAACGTAAGGACTCAGTATAAAAGCCTCCCTTAAACGCGGATATAGATCCCCTTACTGGATAATTAAAAGGTAAAAAGAAAGAGAAAAAGAAAAAGAAATCTATATCCTTAATAATTACCTTAGAAAAGGACCGTTTTCGAATTAAAGAACTAGGCTACTTTACCGGTACCGGTAACGTTTATACCTTCGTTAAAAGACTTAAAACCGTTAATAACATTAAATCCATTAAGCTTATTAAAGATTACCTTATTTTTTCCTTTATAAATCTAAATAAATTAAATAAAACCTATAATTAATGGACTTCAGAAATAAATAATACAATACGGAAGAAACTATTAAATATCTATAAGATAGATCTTCTTAATAATATACTTATATCGCGGTTTAAAATACCGGAATATTAATTACTTAATTAATTAAATTAAATACGGTATATACGTAAAGACACTATAAATAAAAAGCTTATAATAACCTTTATTAATTAAGTTATAACTCTTATTACACGATTAAAGTAAAAGGGTAGCTTTTTTTTTAATTAAATTTAAACCTTCTTTATAAAGTATTTTATTTTACTTTAACGGCAATAGCGATATAGATTACTTTATGTCTTAAATATAAATTCGACAGACAATATAGTATAAGTAATACCGTACCTATAATAAATTACGTTACTTTTAGTAAGCGATATTAAATACCGTTATTAATAATTACGATCGCAATAAACGGTTTAATTATAATCGATATCCTTACTTACCCCGTGGTAATTACTTAAATTAAGGCCCTTACCCAGGCCAAAGACTCCTTACCGTAAATTATGGTAACGTATTAATAGTATATTAAGCCAAAATCAATAACGATAACCCTGGTTTATTCCTTTACGTCCTTAATGACAACGTCCTTAAATATATTAAAGTCAACTTCGGTAATACTCGTTAAGAAGGTTATAATCTTATTAATAAGTAAGGGTTCCGCTAACATACTTATAAGCTACTTAAGCAGTAACCTTTAATATACGATTCAGGAATACCTCGGAAATCGCGTTTTTAAGCTTTTTAACTTAATTAAAAACCATAACCATATCTTAAGTAGATTATAATAATTACTTGGTTTATACTTTTTTTCGATTTTTTTTAATATATAATTTTATTACCTTCTACTTCTTAATAATTATATATTTAATTAATATAATTTATATACTCGGAGCTTCCCCTCGGTTACCTTTATTACCGAGTATATTAATATTTATAGTATTTTATAGTGGATATATTGCAACGTGGACGTCGCTTTTTTCTCTTTTTTATAGGTATATTATTACGGTATAAACCATGGGAAAATTCCTTGGCACGGAGCGGCCTTACTTTATTCCGGTGCTTGGCGCGTACACCTATATTTCCCACCTTCATAGCTAGATAGCTATTTATTATATATATTATACCTATTCACTTTATATATACCGCATTTCTCGTAACATATTAATAATCTTTTAAGAGTTATAGTTAAAGTCTATAGATAACCGTAAGTATTAAAAATAAACGGAATAACTTATATTTTAAAGTAAGTAAAAAGGTTTCTTTATAATTAATATTTTACTTTTAAGTAAAACCCTTTATAATAAGCTTTATTTTATATATATTAATAAGACTTAAGGTAAAAAATTTTTTCTTAAATATTTACTTAAAGTTAATAAGTTTATAATCCTTCGATTTATTTATAAACTTTTAGGTTTTATTTAATAATAAACTTATAATCTTTTTATTAATAGCCTTAATTTATTGAAATTAATTTAAAAAATTTATAACTTATTAATAAGTAAATAAATTAATATAAGCCGTAATAATGAAAATAATATTATTAAAATTAATATTAAATACGTAAGGATTATAATAATAACGGTATTACGAGAAATGCGGTATGCGTAAAGTGAGTGGGTATAATATGTATAATAAATGGCTATCTAGTTATAAAGGTGGGAAATAGAAGTATACGTATTAAGTACCGGAATAAAATAAGCCAGCTCCGTACCAAGGAATCCTCCTATAGTTTATACCGTAACAATATACTTATAAAAAAGAGAAAAAAGCGACGTTTACGTCGTATTATATTCACTATAAAATACTATAAATGTTAATATATTTAATAATAAAGGTAACCGAGGGGAAGCTTTAAGTATATAAATAACGTTATTTAAATATATAGTTATTAAGAAATAAAGGGTAATAAAATCGTATATTTGAAAAAACTGAAAAAAGGTATAAGCCGAGCAATTATCGTAATCTACCCGGGAAATAGTCGTAGATTTAAGGATTGCAATTAAGCTAAATCGCTTAAAAACGTAATCTTTAAGGTATTCCTAAATTGTATATTAAAGGTATTATTATTTAAGTAGCTTATAAGTACGTTAACGATAGCCTTACTTATTAATAAAATTATAGCCTTTTTAACGAGTATTATTAAAGTTAACTTCAATATATTTAAGGACGTCGTCGTTAAGGACGTAAAGGAATAAACTAGGGTTATCGTCGTCGATCTCGGCCTGGTATATTAACGTATTTACGTAATTTACGGTAAGGAGTTTTTAACCTAGGTAAGGGCCTTAATTTAAGTAGCTACCGTAAGGTGGGTAAAATCGTCGATTACGATTGAACCGTTTATTACGATCGTAATTATTAATAACGGCATTTTATATCGCTTATTACGAGTAAAATAATAGATTTAACGGTATTAAATAAGTAGATTTATTAAAGGTACGGTATTACTTAAATTATACGATTTAACGAATTTATACTTAAATCATAAAAAGATCCATATTTAAACCGGGGAATAATAAGGTACTTTATCAGGAGGGCATCTGCAAATTTGTGAACCAGCATATGAGCACTCCGAGTGCAAGCGAGCAGATTAAGCAGGTTAAGCTTATGTCCCCCCTTGCTAGGTTTCTGAGCGCTCGCGAGTATCCGGCTTGCTCATAAATTTCTTGGATTCTCGTGAGTTTTACTTTTTTTTTTAACTTAACGTTTTTTTAATTAAATTACCCCCTTTAACTACCCCCCTTTTAAGGATAAATTACTAGCTATTAGGGTAACTTTTAGCTAAAAAACCTAAATCTATAATTAATTTTAAAAAACATTGAATATTACGGCTTATAGGGGGGGTAACGGTAATACCCGCTGTTAAGAAAGCTTAAATAAAAAAATTTATAAAAATAAAAATCATTATTTTACCGTTTTAAACGTTTTTATTTTTAATTTTTTTTTACCCGTTTAGGACCGCTCGGAGCGCTTATGAATTTCCCTGGATGCTCGTAAGTGATTTACGAGCGGTCTGAGTGAATAAATCCATTTTTTTTTATTCACTCGCTCCGAGCAGGTCGCAGATTTACTGATGGGTTCGAATTTAATAAAGGTTAATTATAAGTTACTTTTTAAATCGTATTTAAGTTTCTTAACCAAAGTTATAACTTAGTTAATAAACGTAATTATTGGTTTTTAATTTATAACGTCTTTACGTATATACCGTATTCAATTTAATTAATTAAGGAATTAATATTCCGGAATTCCGAATTAAAATTTAAGGGTATTATAAAGAAAACCTATTTTATTAAAAAGCTTTATTTAAGTCATATTACTTATTTTTAAAGTTTATTAATTATAAACCTCGTTTAATTTATTCGGATTTATAAAAGTAAGGATTAAGTATTTCTTAATAAGGTTAATAAACTTAATCTTATAAACGGTTTTTAGTTTCTTTATAAAGGTATAAACGTTATTAATACCGTTAAAGTATTTAAGCTCTTTAATATAAAAGCGATCTTTTTCTAAGGATAAAATTAAAGATATAAATTTTTCTTTCTCTTTTTTTTATAAAATATTACCGTTATTATTAAAATTCTTATTAATTAAATATTCTTAATAATATTATTCCTTAAAAGTTATATAAGCTTTAAGCTTAATAATTAACGTTTTTATCTTAATATTATCGGCTTTAAGCTATTTTATTCCTTTAAGGATTAATAAAATTACTGGATTTATAATATCGGGAAGTTATTTTTTAAATAAAATATTCCTTACTTATTAGTAAATAATATTATAATAAGAGGCTAATAATAATAATAACGTTAAAAAGCCGTATAAAGGAATCGATAAGTTAAGTAATATTAAAAGGGTACGTTTAACGCGGTTTATACGAAAGTTATAACGTTATTACCTTAACTTAAAATAAATAAAGGTTATATTTAAGGCTGTAAAAACTATTAAACTCTAGTTATTATTCTATTTATTACGAGAAATACGGTATATATAAAGTGAATAGGTATAATGTATATAATAAGTGGCTATCCAGCTATAAAGGTAGGAAATATAAGTATACTCGCCAAGCACCGGAACAAGGTAAGCCCGCTCCGTGCCAAGGAATCCTCCCATGGTCCATACCGTGACAAACGGCTTTAATAAAAACGGTCAATTTTAAGTTTATTATTAACGTTATTATTTATATTTATTTTATCTTCTAAAATATATCCCAGTAATAATAAGGTTTTACCCGTTTATTAATAAGTTAGGATAAAATTATAAATATCCTTAAGTAATATCAGGGAACCATCACTTGCTCATAGCATGCAGCTGTGTGCATGCGGCTTTAGGGCTTAGCGTTTCGCTTATTCTGGACACTTTACCTTATTGGGTAAAGCGTCCTATACACTCTACATAATGTCTGCAATCCCTTTGTATGCTATACCTACATAGTTAGAATTCACTCATGTTCAGAACCACCTTACCTGAGCCCCTGACAAGTAAAATAAAAACGTTAACTCCCTTTAATAAAAATAAGTTAAAAGCTTTATTATTATTATAATTTTTACGATCTATGGGATTTTTAATGTTTTTAAGGTCTTTAATAAGCTTTTTTAAAAAAAATTTTAAGTAAATATTCCGTTTATTACTTTATAAATTTTTAATAATATATTTTTCTTATTTTATTTTATTTAATTAAAGATTTTATCGTTAACTTAAAGGAGGTAAAAATTTACGGGATTTATATTATAATTTTCTTTATTTTAAGGAATTAAATAAGTATATATTAATATAAACTTATTTTTATTAAATCCTTTAAACTTATTTAATATATATTTACCCTTCTAATAAACTACGTTATTATCGGTAAAAGTTATTAACTTTAAAGGCCGGTAATATATCTTTAATAATAAATTATAATAATAAATACGTTATTATTTCTTTATTAAAGACCTTTAAATTTATAATAACCTTTATATTCCTTTTATAAAATATATAAACGTATAATTATAAGTTTAATATAATTCTTAAGTAAATACCGTTAATAATAATCTTATTTAGTTTTAATCGTTTTATTTCTTTAAGTATATTTACCTTATATAATATCTTAAATGTCCTTTTATTTTCAATAAGAAGTTTTATTTTTATTTATTTTTAAAAGGGTTTATTCCTTTTATTAACGGGAACTTTTATCTTAATTAATTAATATATATAATTATAAAGGTTTAAAAGCTATTTAATAGTTTAATATTATATATTATATATTAAATTATTATTATAATTATTTAATTAAATTATTTAACCACCTTATTCTATTTAAATATATAATATATAGTATATTCTATGGTAATATTACGTTCTTTTTACGGCCGCTTTAAGGGCTTAAAGTTACTTTATATTATCGGTATAAACGTATTTAACGATAATATTTTTTTTTTATAATTAAGTATATTAATAATAAATAGAACTTGATTAATTACCTTAATTTTCGTTATTAATAAGGTAAAACTTAATTACCCCGTAACCTTATTAATAACGGATAAATAATATTTAAAAGGTATTATTTTAAGGATTAATACCTTAATATTATTGATTAATTGATTGATTGATTTATACTACGGATCTAGCTAAGCTAATTCCGGCGTTCCTTAATACTCGGCTATTTAGCCTTACTGGTAACCGTAAAAAAACCCGATATCCATAACGTTAGGAATAAAAACCGGTATTTACCCAGTTTTTATTCACGTTTTAAGGATTAAAAGCATTTACGGCCATTTAAAGAGTAAGAATTTATTCGTACGTTTTTTCCAAGAAAACCTATAATATTATAACTGAATCTATTTAAGGGTTACTTTTAAATTTATTGTTCTTCCGTTATTTTATAGGTATATTTAATATTAAAATTTCAAAATTCCGATTATATTATTAAATATCCTTATTAATACGTATATTATTATTACCTTATTTATATGATTCCGTTAACCAATATAATATTACCTTTTATACCGCTCCGATATTTATAGCCTTTTTAATCTTTTATTAAATATAGTTTTCTTGCCGCTACTTTTTACTTTTAAGTTAACGGTAAGGTTTCTTAATTAAGTTTTTAACCACTTTATTTATTTTTTTAGTTAAATTAAATTATAATAATAAGCTTATAATTATTATAAATTTAACGGCTACTTTAATACCCTTTTTATTAATAAATATTTAACGATAATTGTTAATCCTTACCCTTCTAATTAATCCCGGTTTACGCTCCTTAAATAGTAAATAAGAAATTAATACGTATACGGCGTTTTACTTTTATTATTTATACCCGTAGTTAATATTAATCCGGCTACCGGTATATATAATAAAAAGGAAATAGGCTAAACCGTTTTTATTTATTTAAAGTTAAATTATTAATATACTATTATTTTTCCTTATAATTCCGTAACGCCGGAAATACTTATTAATAACCTTATTATTATTTAACGTTAGATATTATCGCCCTTAAAGGATCGATTCTCTATATTTACGTTAATACTTTATTTACCTCCTTATAATCTATAGGGTAATCGTTATTAATTTTATTTTTACGGCCTTTTTTTCTTTTACTATTTTTATGTTAGCAGCTAGCGCCATCTCTGCGCCGGCGTTATAGTGGTGCGCCATACTGCTGCGTTAAGGTAGGCCGTTAGGCCTTGGTAAAGGGCCTTGGTAAAGGGCCTTAACAACGGCCTTAATATACGTTATTTATGAGCCGTAGCTTAATAAGCGTAAAGCGGGGTAATTATTACTTTTACTTTAAGTAAAGGTTATGCCTTAATTCTTTCTAAGTTCTTTAAGAATTAATTTTATTATTAATTTATTTATTAAAGTGATATTTAAGTATCCAGATTGTAACGTTATATCTTTTATACTTACCTTTATTAGTCCCGTTAACATACCGTTAATAAAGTTAATTTAATATTTTAATTCTTTTTCTTTATTAAGGAGAAAACCCGACGTTACCGTTATAATAGATATTTAATTAACTTAACGAACCTTAAAATAAAAAAACGATATTCACTTTTTAATTAAGAATCCCTTTATTATAGTTAAGTAAATTAAAGCGGCAGAACGTTATTATAATATTACGGTTTAATAAGTTTAACTTTTAAAATTATAATTTAAAGTTAATCGGTTTAAGGCTAAAAATCGTATTTATTAAGAATATATATTTAATTACATTAATCAATATCTGTAACAACGGCTTAGCCGTTGTGGTAGAGAAAACCGAAGGATATTTGTGTTTAAAAATCATTAGGGTACGGGGGTTCCATTGATTAATCAATACGTTGAAGAGCACTTAGAAGATAAGGATACACTAAAAGAATTTCTAAGTCAAATAAAAGGAATATATAATATAAAAGTTTATACTCCGGGATTTTTCTTTATATTAATTTTATTATTAAGCTTTATACCGATAACGTATTACCGGCGGCTTTTATCTTATTCCGTAAAAATAAGTTTTTTTATCCGGAAAAGCTTAAATTATATTAAAATAAGTTTAAAGGTAAATATTAAACGTAATTTATTAACTTAAAAAGATAATTTATACTTTATCTTAAGTATTTCTTTATTAAGAGAAAAAAATTAATTTTTTATTTATAGTCTATTTTTTATAAAATTTTTAACTTATTAAATAAAGAAATTAATAGAATAAATTATTAAGAACTTAAGGATAAACTTTTAAACTTAATAATTAATCCGGAAAACCGTTAACTTACTTATTATAAGTAATTTAAGGATATTAAATAACGCTTTAATTAAAAAATAACGTAATTTTATAATATTTTAAAGATTATAAAAAAGGACTTATTATTATTATTAAATAAATTTTATATTTATATATTTTTTATAAAGCTTTTATTAAAGCTTAAAATTAAAATCCTTATAATTAATAAAATATTAAGAACTTAAAACAATATTATAACGGCGGCAATTATATAAAAGAATAATTTAAAACGTATTATTAATAGTAATTAAAAAGTTAATAAAAGTAAATCTTTTAAAAATAAGGTATTTAAACTTAATTCTGACGGTTTAAAGCCGGTACGTATTTTTATTAAAATTGATTTTTACGGCTAAAAGTATAAGGCTATATCCGAAAACTTTAACACCGCCTTTAAAGTAAATAAGAATATTAAGTATTATATATATTACGGAAAAAGCTATTATATATCCGATTGCTTTACCGTCTTATAAAATAAAGTCTTAATAATAAGCGTAAAATCCTATAAAAAAAATAATACATTAAAAAACGATAAAGCTTTAATAACGCCTTAAAGTTAAAATTAATAAAAAAATAATTAAAAATATATTTAACTTTTATTATTAAAGGTTAAATAAGTTTTTAAGATAATCCTTAATTATTAAGTATATTAATTAATATTAAAGCTTAAATAAATTTAATTTTATAAATATATATAATTTAATAAGACTTATAGTTAACCCCCGCCGTTTTATTATAAATAGCTTTTCTTAATAATAAATAAATCTTTTATTATAACGTTTATTAATTATAATATTATTTAATTAATAATTAAGGATAAAAAAAGTAATATAAAATACTTTTTTACGTTATTAATTAAGAAGGTTTAAATATAGTCCTTAATTTATTAGTTTTATACGTTTTATAAATAACGATCAATTTAATAGCGGATAAATAACGCTTTAAAATTAATTTTTATAAGTTATAAATTAATAACGTTTATAATTTTAATTAAAATTTAACGGAGATTAAAAAAGTCTTTATAATTATTTATATTAATATAACGATAAAGCGTTTAAAAATACCGTAAATTTCTTAAGGTAATTTAATACGTATAAATACTATAAAAGACTTTATTAACCGGAACGTCCTAAGGGAATTAAATAAATATATAAATATTTTTTTTAATAATATAGTTAATACTTTATTTAAATTAAAATAAAGGGACTATATTATTAATTTAAACGGTAAAAAGTTATTATATAATCTTTTATATAATTTATCTCGGGTAAAGTTAACGGAGCTCCGATGGTATCTTAAGGATATTATAGCCCGGGGTTAAATTCATTACTTAATGTTATTTATAAGCGCTTTAATCCTTTTTATACTTAAGAAGGATAACGGTTTTTATCTTTATATCGATTACCGTAGATTAAATACGGTTATAGTTAAAAATCGATACTTATTACCTTTAATTATTAAGACTTTTAATTGGCTAAATAGCTTTAAACGGTTTATTAAGTTAAACCTTAAGGATGCTTATTACCGGTTATAAATTAAGTTTAACAATAAGTAAAAAACGGCGTTCCGTATACGTTATAATTACTTTAAGTATTTTATTATACCGTTTAAGCTAATTAATACCCCGGCGATTTTTTAAGTTTATATTAACCGTACTTTTATTAGTTTTATTAATATACCTTATATAATTTATTTAAACGATATTTTAATATTTAATAAGAATCCGGCGGATTATTAACGTTATATTTAATAAATCTTTAAGCAATTTTATTAATTCTAGTTTTATATTAACCTTAAAAAATATTAATTTAATATTACTTAAATAAAGTTCTTAAGGTTTATCGTTTTTATTAAAAAGATTTAAATAAATTAAAAACATATTTAAATTATTAAAGATTAATTTACTTTAAAAATTTACCGGGAAATATAGGTCTTTTTAAACTTTATAAATTTTTATTATCGTTTTATTTATAAATATTTAAGGATAATTAAGTTTTTAATTAATCTACTTAAGGGCAATAAAGAAAAGAAGAAAATTAACCCGTTAAAGTAAGATAATACGGTAAATATAGCGTTCCGCCGGCTTTATAAAATATTTATTAATATATTATTATTCCGTTATTTTAATTTAAAACGGGGGGTATAAATAGAAATTAATATATTTAATTTTATTATCATAAGTATTTTATTTTAATAATTTAAAAAAAGTTATTAATACTTAATTACGTATTAATCCAGAAAAATAGTTTTTACCAAATAAAATTATAAAACGTATAATTAAAAGCTTTTTATTATCGTTATAACGTTTAAATAATAGCGGTATTATTTAAAAGGGAGTTTTAAAGTTATTTAAATATAAATAAATTATAATAATCTTTAAAAGTTTATAAAATAATTAACGTTAAGCTTATATTAAATTAAATAAGCCTTAAACCTTATTAATTATAACTTTAAAGTATTTTATCGTTAAAATAAAATAAACTTTATTAATCTTTTATTAAAACGTTTAAATTATAAAGGAGTTTTACCTTTTAATATTATTTTATTATTTATTTTATAGAATAAGCTTATATTTTAATCTAATAAATCGGTAGAGTATTAGCGGATAATAATTATTAATTATTAATTATTACTTACTTTAAGAAATATTTAGGTTATTATCCCGTAAAAAAAAATTTAATAGCTACTTAAAAAGCCTTATAAGGAATCCAGGCCGATTAAGTTATTTATTAAGGATCTATAAGTTAACGATATATTCATATATAAGATTAAGGACGATAACGTAACGCCGATATATTTTTATTAAAGTTATAATAATACTTAGAAACTCAATCTTAATAACCTTATAACCTATAAGGGCCGTATATACGTCCCCCGGGATAAAGCGGTTAAAAAAAAGTTAATTAATAAATATTATAATAATCCGTTAACGGGCCACTTTAAAGCTAAAAAGACTTATAAGTTCTTAGCCCGTAAATATTATTGGGACGGCTTAAAGGCTTAAATTAATAATTATATTAAAACGTATAATACTTATTAAAGGATTAAGGTACCGTATTACCGCCTTTACGGTAAGCTTACTTTATTCCCTTAACCGGTTATACCTTAAAAAAAACTTAATATAGACTTTATTATTAACTTACTTATAAATAAGGTTAAAAGTAACGTTTATAATTTAATTTTAATAATCGTAAATAAGTATATAAAGATATATAGATATTTCCCCGTTATAAAATAAATTAATACCGTTATATTAACGGACCTCTTTTTTAAAGAAATCGTATTACGTTATAATACGCCGGCTGGAATCGTAATTAATTAAGGGTCTTTATTTATTAATAAATTTTAAGGTTTAATATATTATTATATAAAGATAAAACGTAAATTAAGTACCGTTTTCTACCCGTAAATGGATAGTTAAATAAAGCGTTAAAATTAAGGCCTTAAATGATATTTAAGGACCTTTATTAATTCCGAGTAAATAAATTAAATAAGGCTATTTTCCTTAATTAAATTTACTTATATAAATTTAAAATACTTAATTTTAAACTATAGTTTTTTTATAATAATATATAATTATAATTTAAATATTTATTTTAAATTTAAAAATAGACTTATAAAAGAAAAAATACTTATAATAAAAAATAGGGTTAAAATATTATATAAAATATAATTAATATTAACGGATTAATAACGTTATATTATTAAATTAACTTAAAAAATATATAATAAGAAATATAAGTTAAAATTATATAACGTTAACGATTTAATAATATTAAATATTAAAAACCTTAAATTAAAGTAATTAAGTAAAAAGCTTACGCCTTAAATTATAAGACCTTTTAGAATTAATAATAAAATTAAGACGTAAACGTATTACTTATTTTTTTTTATTGCCTATTAAATTTACCCTATTATTTATATTTTTCTTTTAAAGTTTTATTATATTTACGTTAATAATTAAACGGCGGAAACTATAATATAAATACTTAAATTAATTAATAATAAAAAAGAATAAGTAATTAAAGAAATTATTAATAGGGTTAAAAATAAAAAGAATATTTAATATTAAACTAAATAAATTAATTAAGGCTTTAAATATAATTAATAAGTATTAAAGGTAGACTTAAAATACTCCTAGGAATTATAAGAATAATATAATAAAATAATATAAAATAAAAAGAGACGTAAATAAGGTTATAATGCCGTAACGGTAAAGGTTATATATATAGTTAATAACTATATATATAATTAATATTATAACTATTTAGCCCTTATATATTATCCTTTTATAAGATTATTAAAGTTTAAATTTTAATTAATAACTTTATTTATTATAAATATTATACGTACGGATAAGCCGGCGTTACGGAAATAATTATTTTTATTATAATATTATAATTAATAAGAGTAACTTTAATAATAATCGTAATAATATTAAAGGTAAAGAAGTATAAACGTTAAATTATAAGCGTTTAACGTACTATTAAGTTAAGGATATTAAGTAAATAAAGTTATTAAGGTAATAAGAGATTAATAGGTATATTTATTAAGGTTATATTAATGCTTTAATAATTTTTATAATATTATCCGTTATATTATTTTTAATAATATATAAATTATAAGCGCTTAATATTTAATATTATTAATTTTAAATACTTAACGCTAAACTTTAATAATATTAACGTATAAAAATAAACAAATAATCTATAATTCTACGTTAACGCGGATTTTTTCCCTTTATAAATAGGTTAATAAGGTTAAAAATAAGTATAAAAATATTATATTTTTTTTATTTTCCTCCTTTTTTTTTTCTCTACTTTCTTTTTTGCCTTAATTAAAGGGTTTTCCTTAATATTACTTACCGGAAAGGCTCTTTAATTTAATTCTGGGGTATTATTCTTAAAAGTTAAAGTTAACCCCCTTAACGGCGTTATTAAGGAAAATATAATTTTTTTTTTCTTTAAATAAGTTAAAGCCCGTATTTTCCTCCTCTTTTTTATTTCTTAAATTACCGGATATTATAAGTTCAGGGTTTACTTTTTTTACCCCAGATATAAGATCAGGAAATAAGGAGTAACTCCCCGATAAAGTCGATTTTTACGAAGGGCCCGGACCCCCCGTATTAAGCCGATCTAGTTATTAAACGTTAACGCCGTTATTTTATTATTATATTATAATTTATTTACTTATTCTTTAAGTTAAATAATTTCTTTTTCTACCGCTTTAACGCGGACGGCGAACGCCTTTTTTTTAATTTAAAAAATTAATATTTTCTTTTTAACTTTTAAGGTAACTTAATAAAGCGTATACTTTATTTAATTAATAATAATTAACGTTTAATTAATATTTAATTAAAAGGCTTTAAAATCCTAAAGGATTCTATTATATTTCTATATATATTAAACTTACGCTTTAATAGACCGCGTACTAATTAAAGGATATTTACGTATTTATTAAATTACCCGGGATTATAATTAATCCGGAAACTATATATATATTAAAATAATAACGGTATAACGATATTAAAATACTTATAGGGAAGCAATAGGAAAAATATTGCTTATAGCGATATTATAAATAAAATAACGGGCTATATACGTAATATAGCTTGCTTTATAAAAAATAAATAAAATAAAACGTTATTATACTTATTATTAATATTATATTTACGTTTACGTTAATAATACGTCGGTATAAATTACGTTATTTAAGATTAATTAAATTATATATAATATTAATAAACGAAATAAGCGGATTATTAACGTAAATAAAACGTTTACGTAATATTAACGTTACTTATTATAATAATAATATGGATAACGAAGGTATATAATTATATACGTATTAATTTATAAATATTTATATAAATCCTTTATATACTATATTTATAAAAGTAATTAAGATTATTAAGGAGAAAAAAGAAAAAGTTTAAAATAAAATAAAGGCCTTATTATAATCGCGTATTATTTTTATAATAATGCTTACCTTTATTATAACGTAATAAATCAATAGTAAAGCTTTAAATAATTATTAATTAATACCGTAAAAACTCTTTTTTTATTTTCCTTTTCTTATTAGATTTTATAAAAAGGTTTTTAATAAGCTCTTTAAGTTACGTTAACTCTTTATTAACGTAAAATACCCTTATTATATTATTATTAAATAAATATTATTATATTTACGTATATACTTAAGGACTTTTTTCTTTTTACCCTTTTTTTACTGGGTTTAATAATAGGTTTTTAATAAGCCTTATATTTAACCGGCTTTACGTTAACTTCTTAAATATATCTCTTTATACCTTAAAGATTAACATATAAAAAAGGAGATAATTATTAATAATTAACGCTATTTTTACGCCGGCGTTATAGTAATACGTTATATTGCTGCGTTAAGGTAGGCCGTTAAACCTTAGTAAAGGGCCTTAATAAAGGGCCTTAATAACGGCCTTAATATACGTTATTTATAAGCCGTAGTTCAATAAGCGTAAAGCGGGGTAATTATTACCTTTACCTTAAGTAAAAGTTATGCCTTAATTCTTTTTAAGTTCCTTAAGAATTAATCTTATTATTAATTTACTTATTAAAGTGGTACTTAAGTATCCAGACCGTAACGTTACGTCTTCTATACCTACCTTTATTAGTCCCGCCGGCGTGCCGCCAGCGGAGTCAGTCTAACATTTTACTTTAAATAAAAGTTTATATATTTTTACGTTAACTTCTTAAATATAAGTTAAATTAACCTCTTTTTTAGCTTACTTTAATTTAACTTTTATAAAAAGGGTAAATACCGCTTCTTTACGCTTTTTTATTTAAGGTTTTTTATAGTTTTAATAAATACGTTTATTTTTTATTAACGTAATTAAGTTTATACCCTTTTTAAACCTCGTTTAAGCAATTATTTAATCCAAGGTTAACTTTATTAATAATATAAAAAACTCGGATTCCAATATTAAAACGGGAGTCATTTTATATACTTTACTTATTACTCTTAAGTATTGGTTTTAAACTTTTTATAATTACCGGACGGGCTTTTTTTTATATTTAAATATATTTTTAAGTACGTATTAAATAGCTATAGCGTACGTTATCGTAAGCTTTATAACCGTTTAATAAACGGTTCTAGCCTTTTATAAAGTAGCTCTTTACGTTAACGCTATAATGTAAATAAGGTTTTTTTTTTACGAAATTATTTTCTTTTAGACTTTTTTTATATAATTTTTTTAGTTTAATTTCTTATTAACTTATAGGCTAAATACCTTAATATTAATTTCCGGTTTTACCGTTATATTACTTAAGTTTATTATAGTTATTATATCGTATAGTTTTAAGCTCCTTATTATATAAATAAGCTTATACTTATATAAGGTAAACTGAACCTTATATATTTTTACTTATTATAAGCAGACTTTATAAGTTTATTTTAACTTTAAATAGTTTATATAAGTAAACGTACTATAAATTAAGAGGTAAATATTATTAATAAAGCTTTTTATTTAAACTTTTTATTTTAGTTTTATTAAGTTTTCGATAAGCGGGCCGTTAAAGAATAAAAATAAAATTAAAGAAATAAATAACCCTTAGGGAATCCCTATTATTACGGGCTCTATTATACTTATTTTTTATCCCAGGTTAATTAACGTTATTCGGTTACTTAAGAAACTTTTAATCCAATTTATAAAAAAAGGTAAAACCCTTTTTTTCTATAAATTATATAGTAACCTTTAATAATTTACCTTATTAAATGCCCTTATAATATTTAAAGAAAAAAAGACTTATAACGTATTTCTTCCTATAACTTTATATTATATATACGTTATTAATTAAGCCTTTAAGAACCGTCTCCGTTAACCGTCCTTTTTTTATTTTTATTTATTAATTAAAAAGTAACTTATACCCTTTTATATAATTATTTAAGATCTTTATAATTACCGTTTTTAAAGCCTTCCTTAACGTATAAAGGAGTATTATAAGTCTATACGATTTTATTTTTAAGTAATTTAACTTAACCGGCTTTTTAAGGATAATCATTTTAACCTCCTTAAATCTATAAAGGTAATATTTTATATTAAAATAAGCTTAAAATAAATAAATAAAAACTTTTATAAATAATAACGTTATTATAAATAAAAACTTATTTAATATATCGTTAAGTCCGGGGGCCTTATCCTTCTTCGGTTTATTAATCGCCTTAATTATTATCTTTTAAGTTATTATTTTATTTATTATTATTAATTTAAAATATACCGTACTGTTAATATTTATTAAATTAGCTTCCGGTAACGGGGGAAAAAACGCCCCTTTAAGAGTTTTAATTTTGCCGTTAAAGGTATTTATTATTATACCATTTAATCTTTTTAGGGGTAAAAACTTAAGGATAAATTTAAATTTCCTATTTTATTTTTTACCGTATTTTATTAACTTTTAAATATTATAAAGGGAAACCGCTGAGTTATATATTATAACCCGGAAGGACGTTTATTTAATTTTCCGCATAAATTTTTTTTAAGCTTTTTTTAATTATTAAAGCGTTTCCCGGTTTTTATATTTAATAATTTACTTTATAAGTACTTTTACCTTTATAATCGTTTTTATATATTCTTTATTTTAATAAATTTTAATTCTTTAAGACGGCTTTATTATTAAGATTATAACGTTAATTATTTTATTTAAAGCCTTTATTACCCGCTTTATAAAACGGTTAATCTATTCCTTATTATTAAGTTAAAAAGCTCCGTTAATTAAGATATTATTTTTACCGTTTTTATAAATATTTTAATTTCCTTAACCGTCTTTTATATTTATTTAAACGGTAAAAACGGAGTTATATTAATAAATCAGTTTAAAATCATTTATATCGGGACGTAATTTAAACCGTATTTTAGGTTTTCTTAAGGTCCGTATATTATAATTAAATTAATAATATTTTCTAAGTTAAATATTATGTCGATTATAATCTTAAGTTTATAACTTTCTTATATAATAATTTCTTTTAGCGTTAATAATATAAAATTAAATTATATAATAATTATTAATAGTTTTTTAAATTTAATATAATTAATTATATGATCGTCTTTATTTTATTAAACGTAATAAAGATTAAAGTCCTTTATTAAAAGATATTTATTAAATACGGTTATAATATCTTTAAGTAGCGGGATCGTAAAGGGTTTTTTCTTATTAATTAATAATGGATTATATATATTATAAATATTTAAGGTATTTTTAATATCCCTTTTTTATATAATCCGGAGTATATATAGGTTCCTTTTATAATAAATAACATCTTAATTATTTATATTTAACTTCTTATTAATAAAGAAATATATCTGCGTTATTTCGTTACCCTTAAAGGTTAAATAAAAACCATTTCCCGGGTTAATTAAAGAATAAATATACGGATTATATAACGGTTCTTATATCGCTATAATATTAATATTTTTTATCTTTTTAAATTTAAATATCAGTATTTGTTATGGTAGGAAACAACATAGGGGTTAGTGCTTACCTCGTGACCCTAGCGTAGCTGGGCCATAGGAATACTTAATATTTATCCTTCCCACTTTTCCTTTTACTTCTTTAATAATTAATTTACTTATTAAATATATTATTTATTAAGGTTATATATATATTTTATATTATTATATTACCCTTAAGCTTTAAGTATACGTCGGGCTTAATATTTTAATTACTATTAACCTTTTTAAAGGGTAATAATCCGAAATATTAAATTATACGTATAATTAAAAGAAGAAAAAACTATATACTTCCCGTACCCAAGCCGTATTTATTAATATAATAGATTTTAATACTTTATGCTAGAGAACTTAACCTAAAAAGGAAGGTACCGTATTTTTTATCCTTTGGATTTAAGAAATCTCTTTTAGGTTTTCGTTTAAATCGGAATCTATAACCGTTAACGGTAAAGATTAATATTAAAGATCCTAATCTAAGTCCGTTACGTTTCCTTTTTATAAGTAAAAACGGGTACGGTTTAAATCCATATTAAACCCTTTTTAAGAGTAAGAACGTTAAAGGTAATAATTTAAGTCCGTTATGCTTATTCCCTTAGAGTAAAACCTTCCTCCTTTAAAATAAATATCCTTTATAAATATATATTATAATAAAAAGGAATAAGGTTTTTATATTATTATTACGTAAAAGGAAAAGGAGCTAAATGAAATAATTTATTAAGTTAAATTTTATAAGGTAAAGCTTTATAAATAGCTTATTTATTTGGATAAATAAGTATTAAAGGCTCGTTCCGTAAACTCTTAGAGTATACATAAATCGCTATTAAACCGTATAATATAAGTTAAAACTTTTTATCCGATCATTATTAATTATAAATCCGTATTATTAAATATTCGTAAGTAAACTATAAATAAAGCTTAAATTAAAAGTTTAAAGAAAAATCCTATAATTATATTAAGGTCCTTATACTCCCTAAATATAAAGGTAAGAATATTAAGAAGTTTTAAGAATAAGTTAAAGACGTTTTTATGGCTTTTTCCTTAAATTCCGATTATAATACGGATTACGTCCGTATCGTATAAGTTTTACTTTCCTTAAAAGGTAAGATTAAGGGCTTATAAGCGTATTATAAGCGCGAGTTTAAATCCGATTCTACGTTAATTTAAAAAGGATTTATTAAATTCTTAAGTTCCTTAATATCGGATTTTATTAATAAAAAAATAGAAATCTGGCTTTAATATATAAATTTAAAATAAAATAAAAAACAATTAATTTATAGTTTTAATATATAAATAATATCTTTAAAAAGTTAACTCCCAAAATATATAAAAGAATAATAAATTACTTATTTATTTTATAAATTTAAAGAATAATTATATTATACGATAATATAAACGTTAAACGGAGTTCCCTTTATACGCGATAAAATTATTACGTATATAAATTGTTTTAAATTTAACAATATAATTATTTACTCTTTATAAAGGAAGAATAAGGAAAAAACTATTAAGAATAAGTCTTTAAGGAAGGAATTTAAATCCTTTATAAATCGGCCATTGAACTAAGGCTCTTTATAGGGTTAATAAACGGATTTTTCCGATATAACGTATTATTATTATTAGGTAAAAAGGTATAAGAAATTAAGTTATCCGTTATTTAAGAAGGAACGGAAGGCTATTAAATCCGCTTTATATATAAAAAAAAAGAATAATTCAGAAAACGTTAACTCCGCAATAAAAGCTCCGTTAGAACGTAAAAGTTATAACTATTAATCTCGGAAAAAGCTATTATTAATAAAGGTTAAATATTCTTTAATAATATTAAGAAAAGGAATATAAAAATTTATCTTAATATAAAAGCAGAAATTAATATAATTAATTAAAACTTAATAATAAAGAAGGATTTACCTTATATTTAAAACGCGGTTTTACCGAAGTTTATTTAAATAAATAATAATAATATATTTTATTATAGCGCTTATTTATTAAAGCTTTATATATATAATAATTAAAAATAACTAAAAATAATAAAGATTATTATATACGTAATAAATAGATAAGGCCCGCCGATAACCTTAAGGATACCAGGTTTAATTAGTTTAAGAATTAAATTAAACCTTAAAGAAAAAAAATAACGTTTTAAGGTTAATAAATAAGCTTTTTAAATTAATAAACTATATATATTCATGGTAATATTAAAAAAGGAGCCGGCAATATATATTTTAATAATTATAAACCTATTACCTAGGAGTTAAATTAACTTAAAAGTGGTTAAAAGTTATATAGGCCGTAATTTAACCGTAAAGGGACCGTTTTTGCCAGTTAAGTTATCTGAATATACGGACGTTTTTTTAATAAAAGAAGCCGGTAAGCTCTCCGCGTATATAAGATATAATTATATAATTAAAACTACCGTTAAACCGCCGTACGGACCCTTATATAATTTATTTAATATGGAGTTAATAACTTTTCGAACTTACTTAAATAAAGTATTAATAAAGGGGTAAATACGGCATTCTATTAATCTTACGGATTTATTAATCTTCTTTATACTTAAAAAAGACGGGGGTTTACGCTTTTACGTGGATTACCAAAAGCTAAATAAAATAACGGTTAAGAATTATTACTTTTTACCCTTAATTAATAAAACTTTAAATTAACTTTATAAAGTAAAAAGGGTTATAAAGCTTAATCTTAAGGATATTTATTATTATATATAAATTAAAGCGGGTAATAAATAAAAGATTATATTCCGGATATATTACGATTACTTTAAGTATATAATTATATTATTTAAGTTAATAAATATACCGGTAACTTTTTAAGCTTATATTAATAAGTCGTTAACCAATATTATTAATAAATTTTATATTATATATTTAAATAATATCTTAATTTTCTTACGTATTAAAGATAAGTATTTAACGTATATAAAACGGGTCTTAAAGCGGCTTTAAAAGTTTAAACTTTTTATAAATCTTAAGAAATATAAGTTTTTTATTATTAAAATAAAATTTCTAGGATTTATAATATTAATTATAAATATAACGATAAATAAAAGTAAAGTAAATATAATTATATTATAACTTAAATTTAAGTTTTTTTATAATATATAAGTCTTTTTTGGTTTTATTAACTTTTTTAAACGTTTTATTTATTATTATTCCGTGAAAACGGTTCCTTTAACGGAGCTATTAAAAAGGAGTATAAAGGGTATAAAGTACGGCCCGTTTACGTAACTTTTAATAACAGAATAAGCGTTTAAAGAGTTACGTAAAATATTTTTTAATATCCCAATTTTACGTTACTTTAATCCGAACCTTTAAATTAAAATTAAGATAAATACGTTTAACTTTAATTTTATAAATATCTTATTTTAATTATATTAAAATAAATAATAATAATTTATCGCTTTTTAATCCCGTAAAATAACGGACGCGGAACGTAATTATAAAATTTATAATTAAGAATTATTAATAATTATTATAGCTTTTAAATAATAACGTTATTACCTTAAAGATAATTTTTATATAATTAAGGTATTAATTAATTATAATAATTTAAGAGGTTTTATAAGGGTTATTATTTTAAACGGTAAATAAGTACGATAAATAGTAAAGTTAATTTTATTTAACTTTATTATTAAGTACCGATTGGGTATTTTTAATCCGGCGGATACGCTTAACCGATAACTTAATTACGTATTTATTAATATATTAATATTAAAGTTATTATTTACGCTATAAAAAAAACTGGTAATTATAAAAAGTTTAATTAATTTTATATTCTAAAAAATCTTAAAAATCTACGGATAAATCTTAATTAATTAAAATAAGGCAATATAAAAACGTAAAAATAACGTATATAAGTTATTAATAATTATTCTTTTTTTAAAAGAAACAATTTAGAATTTAATAATTAACGTTATTTAAGAAACGTACTTAAAATCGGTATATTATATAAAACGTAAAGACCCTTAAACTCTAAAAAAGGGTAATATTATGGGTACATAGGTTATATATATTTATAACGTAGTTAAAGAATAGCTTAATTTTATTACTAGGATTATTAATTATAAACAGTTTATTCTACGTATTATTATCCGAGTTATAATAACGTATAAAACGGTATATAATCTTAAAATTAAATCTATAATAAAACTTATTAAGGCGCTTTAAATTAAAGATGCCTTTATTTTAAACCGTAAAAGCGTTAAGTTTATAAATAAAGTACTTAAAAGAACCGGTAAGTAAATATTTGACTTAATTAATTTTCTAAGATATAATAAGCGCTTATATATCCCTATTAAAGAGGTTATAAAAAAGGAGTTATTAAGACGATATTATAACGATTCCGCCTTAGGATACTTTAAAAATAATTATATTAAAAAAGTCCTTAATAGATCCTATATTTAAGAAAATATAAATATAAATATTAAATTATACGTTAATTTATATAATATCTATTAAAGAGTTAAAGCTCTTAAATATAAGCTTTATAATAAACTAAATAATTTATTAATACCGTTATATTCTTTTTAAGAAATTATTATAAATTTTATTATAAATTTATTACTTAATAAATAATAAAATTACGTATATAATATAATCTTAATTATAATTAATTATTTAATTAAGAAATTAAAATTATTTCTTATAATTAAGAAAATTATTACTCCCGAGTTAATTAAACTTTTTTTAATATATATTCTGGGAGTATAAGGCTCCTGAGGGTATTATAACCGATTAAAGTTTACTTTTTATGAATTCTTATTAATTTAAAATATATAACGTAATATATACGTTCCATAGATTAAGTATTTCCTTTTATCTTTAAATAAATAATTAAACGGAACAATAAAATTAAACTCTTAAGTATTACCTTAAAACGTATTATTATAAGAACTAAAACGATTAAACTTTAATATTAAAGATTATAGACTTTATTTATTTTATAAGTAATAATATTATAATTAATAAACCTTTATTAAAAGCCTTAATAAAATATTTTTTAACGTTTTAAAAGCGGGTTAATAACGAGTTAAATAAAATAAAAATCCCGGCCGTAACTAAAAGAGTTAAGGAGTTATTAACGGTTTAAAACGATATAATAAAGTATTAATAACGTATTAAGGAAGCGGAGATAAAATCTTATAACCGTAAGTATAAAACTTAGAAATATAAAATTAAAGATATAATTATATTATTTATAAAAAATATTAAATAAAAACGATTAAATAAAAACTTTTATATAAATTTATCGGCCCGTTTATAATTCTTAAATTAATTGGATATTAAACGTATCGCTTAACTTTATTATTTACCTATAGGATATATAATATATTTTACGTATTTTTACTTAAACCATATAAAAAGTAATTTAAAATTAAAAATAATTATTTATTATCGGATTTTATCGATAATAAATTAAAATAAAAAATTAAAGAATTACTTAATTATAATAAGATTAATAAGGAATTATATTATAAAATTAAATAGAAATAGTTTTTAATTATTTATAATAAATAAATTTTAATAAAGAATTTAAAATATATGAAAAAGCTATAAAGTATATTTAATAAGAAATATAAATAATTATAATATAAAGTATAAAACATATAGTTTAAATATAAGGTATTTAATTTTATTATAAAGATAAGCTTTAATATAAGTATAAGAATATTATTATTTATATATATATATTAAATATTATTAACTCGTAATCCTTTAAACTTATTATCCTTTATATTCCTTTATTACGATTTACTTATTATTTATTTAAACCTTATATAAGAATTAATATTTAAACTTATAATCTTTTTACGGTAAAAACGTACTTTAGTTAATTAAATAATTTATAATATTATATAATGCGGAATAAGTGTACTTAAGAAGTTATTATTTTATAAAACGATTTATAGTTAAAAGCTTATTAATACTTTTAAGTATAAACGCTTATAACCCGTTAAAAAATTATAAAGGGTTTAACGTAATATAAGGAAATCGGGCTATAATAAGCTTATTAAAGGAATAACGGAAGATATTAAAGAAATCTTAAAGTTAATTAATAAACGTAAAGTTTATAAAATAAATATTAAAAATAAATAAAATATTAATAAAATAAAAGTATATTATACGGGCGATCCGTTAACATTTATAACGGATAAGTTATATTTAAAGAAAAGATTCTTACGTATTAATCGGTTAAACTTTATATTAAAATTTAAAGATTAAAGTAAATTAAGCTTAAATTATAACGTAATTAATAATATATAAATTACGATAAAAATACGCTTATAATAAAACGATTTAAGTTAATTAATTATTTAAATATAAAAGCCATACGACCAGTATTATTAATTATATTATATTTATATTTAATTAATATTAATACTTTAATAATATTTTATTAAAAAAGCTTTATTTTATAATAATTAAGAAACGTAAGAACTTTATATAATATTTAATAAAGTTTATTTATATATTCTTATATTATTTTTTATCTTCCTTAAATATTAAAGTAAATTAACGGTAATATAAAAATATACAATTTATTTAAGCGTTTAACTCGGGTGGAATTTAAATATACGTTTAGCCTACGTAATAACTACGTTACGTAAAAATAATAAAATTAAAAATATATAGTTTTATATAACGTTTTTCCAGCTGAATAACGGGAATACTTTATTAATCTTAACCCTTTTTTATTGATTTTAATATTATATAACTTATATAAGGGTTTATAAAAGTAATAAATATATTATAAATAATACTTTTTATTAAGCGTTACTTATATAATATAAATAAATTTCATAAGCAATTTATTTAATAACCGTAAAAATAACTTAACCGGAAGTTAAATAAATTAAAAGAAGTTATTAATAAATAATTCTAATATAATTATATAACTTAAACGTAAATCGGTTACGACTTAAATATTATTATATAGTAAAAAGAATAAAATACGCGTTTAAAAGAGTATATATATTATTATAAGTTTAAAGTATTCTTATTTATAAATATAAAGACTTTTACCGGGTAATACTAATATTATTAACGGTAAGAATTAAGCGAATACGCTATATACCCGTATCGTAAAGCTTATAAATTCTTTTCCTTTTTTTTCTTATTAAGTTTTTTAAAGGTTTTTAATAAGTTACTTTCAGGTTATAACTAAAAGCTATAGCTTTAAGGATAAAGTATTAAGGAAAGGAAATATTATTATAGTAAGAAATAATATAAAGGTTAATATTTACCTCGTAACCTTAACGTAACTGGGCCACAGGAATACTTAACACCTATCCTTCCCACTTTTCCTTTTACTTCTTTAATAATTAATCTACTTATTAAATATACTATTTATTAAGGCTATATATATATTTCATATTACTATACTACCCTCAAGCTTTAGGCATACGTCGGGCTTAATAGTATTATAACTTTAATTATTTCCCCGTATACGTTATATTATATTACCCTTAAAAGCGTAAACATAATAAATATTAATATTTATCGGGCTTTTTTTATTAACTTTTATTTATATAAACGGTTTTTCCTTAAGGTTAAGTATTATTTATTTTAATTTTCTTATTATAATAGTAATTTTAATTAAGCGGCCGGCCTTAAAAGTTAATATTATTATAAGCTTTTTCTTTTTTACGTTATCGGTTATTACGTTTTACCCTTTTTTATTTAATAGGCTCCGTTTACGTTTTAAGACCGTTTTTAATTACTTTATTAATTTAAATTTATATAAGTTATAACGTTAAACCTTAACCGCTATCTTAATTTCTTTACGTTAAGTCTCCTTTATTCTTATTATATATTATAAATCTTACGTTAAGTAATTATTATTACCGTATATTATGTATTTCGGCGTATTTTTTATTAGGTTTTTTATTATTAAGTTAGCGTATTTATATATATTATACTTTTTAATATATATTATATACTTTATATTATTAAGGTATTTTATAATAATATATCCGTATTTTTAATATTTAAAATATTAATAAATATCTGCTATCCGGTTTTAAGGTTTTATTAATTTAAAAGATTTACCCTTTATTACCTTTTTATTAAAGATATCGTCGTATATTTTTATTAACGTTACGCTTAAGATAACCGTAAAATATCTTTTTATATAATTAAAAGTATTTAACCTTTTTATTATAAAAAGGAAATTATAATCGATAATTTTTAACTTAAGGTAAAAAACTATATTCTCCTTTTTTATCCGTTTTAAGGTGGCTTTTCCTTTTTCCCCCGTAAATTTTATTAGGTATATCCTATTTACCGCAATAATGAAAGATTATTTTAATATTTTTACCGTTTTATATTCCTTTTTACCGGTTTATCTTTTTAATTTCTTTAACTTTTTTTTTATTTTTAATAAGGTTATATCAAGGAAAATATTTTTACTTTATAGTTTATATATTATAATAATTTATTCTATTAATAACTTTCTTATTACCTTAAACGCTTTTATTAATTATAGCGGGTTCATTTTTACCATTATACTTTTTTCTTTTTTACCCGATAATTATATAATTATTATTTTTATTTTTTTTAACGTTATTATTTTTTTTCCCGCTTTTATTTCCTTTATTATTAACGTTAATACTGCTTTTATAATTTTTATTATTTAATTTATTTTTATTCTTTTCCTTAAAATCTCCTTTTATTATTCCTTTATTTTATACGTATCCTTTTTATTTTTTTTCATTTCCGTTCGCCGGTATTTTTATTACCGCTTTTTAAGTTCTACGTAACCTTTTTAATTCCCTTAAATTTTTTCCTATATTTACGTAAAAGTTTCTTATTCCCCATAACCTGATTTATAGTATTGGTTAAATCTTTAACGTAATATCCTTTTATATAATTATAAGGAAGCTTTTTAACGTTTTTATTATTTTTTCTTTTTTTACTTTTTCTTTACGTATTTAATAATTACCTTTTTTCGTAATTTATTTTTATTTACCTGGCATTTTTTTATTTTTACTTAGCTTTTTCTTAATTTATATATATTTAATAAGGCCTTTTATATCTTTATTTACCCTTTATCCGTCCCCGTATACCGTCCTTATCCTTTTTACCCTTTATTTATTACCTTTTATAATAATACCTTTACGCGTTATATATATCCCTTTATGCGTATCTCGTTAATTATAAACTCCCTATTTAATTTAAGGCCTTTTTATCTTATATTTATCGCGTTATTTATATGACTTATTATCGTTTTTATTAACTTAAGCCGTTTACCCTTCCTCCCTTTTTATTTTTACTATTATTCCGCTTCTGCTTATTATATTTAAGGTATTATCCTTATTATTACTTAGGCTATATACGCGTATATCGTTTCTGACCTTTAGGGTCCCGTTGTTCGTCGCCATTTTGCCCTTAATATTATAAAAACCTTAAATATTACAGAAAAAATAAAACTTAGGCTTTATTTTTTTTATATAATGGTATTTATATATACTTTTTATAAGTTTATTATTCTTATATATATTATAAAAAAAGTTTTTTAAGGTTAATATTTTTAATATTTTTAATACCGTTTTATATATAATATATAACTTAATTATACTTAAATAACTTAAATAATTATAAATAATTATAAAGAGCTTATTATTATCTTTTTTACGTCTTTAAGTAATTTTATTATTATTATATTTAACTTTTTATTATTATTCTTATTTTTTTTACTTTATATTTTATAAAATATAAGATTTAAGTTTTCTTTATTAATTATTAACGTAACTTTTTTCCGGATATATATAAATAAATAAAGTTTTTTATACTGGTACTTTACCGTAATAAGTTAATTTCCCCGCGTAATCCTTATTTTACGTCCGTTAAAAGTAATATTTATGTTTTTATCCTTTAAGGTTAAAATAAATAAAAGGTTAAATCCTAAATAAAAAACCTATAATACGTTTTAAATAATACGGTTTTAACCGTTTATCTCGATTATTACGTTATTACGTTTAAGTAAGTCTAAGGAGCTTTTATCCCTTATAATTACCCTTATAGTTTTTTCCTTAAAACTCCGAAATATACCTTTTCTTATATATATATATATCTCGTAATACCGGAGTTTATCGTTTAAAGTATCTTTTTATTTTTAAACGGTATATTTTAGCTTATTTTACTTGGGGAGTTACCTTTTATTATTATTAAAACGTAATTATCGTTATTAATATTTACGGATTTTATAAGGTTTAGGCTTTTATTATTTTAAAAAAAGTCGTTATTTTTCTATATTTATTTTATAATTTAATTATATAGATTACTTTTAAGTAAACAATTTTCTTTATTATTTATTGTCACGAGAATGCGGTATGCATGGTGATAAAGTAATAAATGTATGAATCATGCATAGCTATCTAGCTATATGGGTGCAATATGAGTGTGCGCATGCGGTATACATGGTGATAAAGTAATAAATATATGAATAATACATAGCTATCTAGCTATGTGGGTACAATATAAGTGTGCGCATGCCAAGCAATCGGAATAAGGTAAGCCCGGTCCGTGTTAAGGAATCCTCCTATAGTCTATACTGTAATAATATGCTTATAAAAAGGAGAAAAAAGCGACGTTTACGTCGTATTATATTTATTATAAAATACTATAGTTATTAATATACTTAATAATAAAAATAACCGAAAAGAAGCTTTAAATATATAAATTTTATTAATTAAATATATAATTATTAAGAAATAAAGGGTAATAAAATTATATATTAAAAAAAATTGAAAAAAAGTATAAGCCAAGTAATTATCGTAATCTACCCGGGATATAATCGTAATTTTTAATTAAGTTGAAAAGCTTAAAAATGCGATTTCTAAGGTATTCTTAAGTTATATATTAAAGGTTATTATTTAAATAATTTATAAGTACGTTAACGATAATTTTATTTATTAATAAAATCGTAACTTTTTTAATAAATATTATTAAAGTTAACTTTAATATATTTAAGGACGTTATTATTGAGGATATAAAGGAATAAACTAAAGTTATTATTATTGATTTCGGCTTAATATATTAACGTATTTACGTAATTTACGGTAAAGAGTTTTTAATTTAAATAAAGGCCTTAATTTAAGTAATTATTACGGGGTAAATAAGGATATTAATTATAATTAAATTATTTATTATAATTATAATTATTATTAGCTTATTAAGTATAAAATAATAAAGTCGATAATATCGATTAAAAGTAAATAAATTTATTATAAATACGGTATTATTTATATTATATTATTTACCGGATCTATATTTAAAATATAAAGTAATTTATATTACTATCGCTATTAAGGAAGGGTAAATTATTCTATAATAATAATTTAAATTTAATAAAAATTAATTATAAGTTACCCTTTTAATTTAATCGTTAAATAAGAGTTATAACTTAATTAATAAAGGCTATTATAGGCTTTTTATTTATAGTATTTTTACGTATATATTATATTTAATTTAGTTAATTAAGGGTTTAATACTCCGGTATCTTAGATTAAAAAATAAGGAAATTATAAAGGGGAGTTATTAACTTAATAATAAACGTTAAATCCTTATAGCTATTACTTAAAAGTTTAGATATCTATTAATTATAAGCCTTATTTAATTTTATTAGGTTTATAAAGTTAAAGACTATATAATCTTTAATAAGCTTATTACTTTTTACTTTAATAAAGATCTTAATTTTATTAATAAAAATATAAACGTTATTAATACCTTTAAAATATCTAAGCTTTTTAATACGGAAATAATCCTTTTTTAAGGTTATTAATATAAATATAATTATCTTTTTTAACTTTAATTTAATTAACAACAAAAACTTTTATTAATATCTTTTTTATTTTCGTTCCTTTAAAGGTAAGCGTTTAATTTTAAGTTTAATTACTTTGTTAATAAGCTTTTTATTGGTTTATTTAAATATATTAAATCTTTTCTTAAAGCTTAAAGTAAAACGCTTAAGTATAGTTTTAAGGTTATTATTAATAAAACTTATTTTTAAAGGTTTCTTTTTTTTAAGCTTTTAAGGTTTTAAAGTAAATTACGGTATTTATTTAAAGTAAATAATACGGTTTTACTTATTATTTAATATAAAACGATATAAGGATAACGTGAAAAAGCCTTTTAAAGGGATTAATAAATTAAGTATTAAAAAAGTACGTTTAACGTGGTTATTATAAAAGTTATAATATAATTAAACCGATTACGGTATATTAACGGTTATATTAAAGCTATAAGAACGTTTAAATTATTAAGCTATTGCTACTATTTATTATAAGAATACGGTATATATAGTAATAAAGTAATAAATATATAAATAATACATAACTATTTAACTATGTAAGTATAATATAAGTATACGTATACCAAGCAATCGGAACAAGGTAAACCCGGTCCGTGCCAAGGAATCTTCCCATGGTCCATACCGTGACATTTATATCCTTTATTATAGTAATGTTTTTTACCTTATCGTTACCGTTATAAAGATTAGGATTACTTAAATTTATTATAACGATATTATTATTAAGCTTATATAAAATTAAATTATATAAATTTTTATTATTTTGATAGTTTTTTAAAGGCTTATTAAGGCTATTCCGTTCTTTATTAAGAAAATAATGAAATCGTTATTATTATTAATAAGTATAATATTAACTCCTTAATATTATTCTCTTTTTTATTAATAATAATAAAGCCTAATTCTTTAAATTCTTTATTATTTTTAATTATAACCTTTTTAATTTATTGAAATTTAAATTAAGCCGTTCGTTTTTCAGGTTTCTTTATTTTCTTAATTTTATCTTTATTAATTTTTTATTATCTTTATTATTTATTTTTATGCTTTTTTTATTATAGTTTTTAATTATATAACTTATTTTTTAATAATTATAATATTTTATTACGCGGCGGGGTTTAATAATATCCTTTTTACTTACCTTTATTATTATAGTATTAATAGTTTATTTTTTAGCCGTATTAATCTCGATTATTTTAAGTCTTTAAATAAATCTTTTATTATTAAATATATCCTTATCGTTCTTAAACCGGTATATAATAAGATTAAATTTATATACTTCTTAAAATAAGTTTATAATTGCGAAACTTAAATAAATATTATTTAATATAATAACCTTATTAATTTAATTTTTTCTATTTATTTACATTCTTTATAAATATAATAAGTTTATTTATATTATTATCCTTTTAAGCTTTTATAATAAGGATTTTTATTGATAAGGGGATTAATTTTCCTTTATTTTTTATAAAATAAATTTTATTTTAAATTAAGTAAATCTAAAATAATATAACGTCCTTATTTATTTGTCAGGTACTAAAGGTACTGAGGTAAAATGTGGGTGTAATATGTATGATGAGTGTCTACCTAGCTATGAAGGTGGTAGATATAAGTGTGCGCGCCAAGCATGGACGCCCGCTATACCCCTTTGGGCCTTAGTGCCCGACAAGCTCTTGGTATACGTACGTTACACATAACAAATATACCACAAAAAGAAAGACCGCAACGCCCTCGTTGCGACGGTGAGGTTGAAGTCTTCATAAAAGAAAGCGGTTCCGGGGCCAGGGATTAAGTATATCTAGCGCCGAGTATACTGAGGAAGTAAAGAGAAGTGGTAGTGGTTAAGCATTAAGGCCGGTTGCTGAGGGAAAGTTGAAAAATCGAAAAACCGCAAGCCGGGAATTATCGTGAGTTACCCGGGACATAGTCGTGGATTTAACTATTTTGTAAATAAGCTGAATCGCTTAAATCCGTAATCTCCGTAGTTTTACCGAGTCGGGTCTTACTTGGCCTTAAGCCGTATAAAGTAAATAATCCTTATAAGTATAATAAGGCTTTAGCTATTATTTAGTTAATTTATAAGTGCCTCTTTTAAAGGAATACTTATTTAAGCCTTGATATTTTAAACCTTCCGTACGACGTCCGTTATAATACGGGTAGTAACCTTGCGGAGATCTTTACTATCGTCTTTAATAGTACTTCTATGGTTGTCCACTATAGATGTATATGACTTGGCTAAGGGCTCTTTCTTGTACGATGGCTTTTGTGATGGAGGTAATGGAGCAAATTTGCGGTAGAGGTCTTTAAGTGTCATGGTAGGTAAGACCCGTGGTAGTGACACTTTGACTGAGGGTGTCGGTTTGGTGAGAGATTTGAGAGGTGTAAATCTCATGTAAAGGTCATAGATGGTGAGGTAGGGTTTGGGTGAGAAGTAGCTTGCTGGTGAGCTCGCTGATGAAGGTATTGGTGATGAAGTTCTGGATCTTGCAGGTAAGGTTTGAGGAGTTGATCGAGTTGATCCAGTCGATTTGAGAGCTAATGAATATGACAGTGTCGAGGATGAAGTGATTGAGCCAGCTGAGGCTGTTGATACAGATGATAGTGAAGACATAACGGTAAGATGTCTAGTGAAAGACTCCGGTAATGAGGTATTAGGTGGTGAACGGGCTCACTTACTCCATCTGTAAGAGAACAGGAGGGTAGAGGTGTAACAGATCTGCATCAAGAGCACAGTGAGGTGACTGTCGCTATTGCTACCATTTGTCAGGTACTATGAGTACTGTGTTAAAAATTGGGTTTTTTTTTTTTTTTTTTTTTTTTTTTTTTTTTTTTTTTTTTGGGTAGGGTTTGGGTGAGAAGTAGCTTGGTAGCAATAGCTGAGTTTCGATTCTACTCATGTCGTCATACATGAGAGGGACCATGGACATACCCTCACCGAACCACCGGCAGACTGTGGTACACACAAAGCACCTAGCTTAATGAACTACCGACTTCCAGGCACCCTTCAGTTGACGGACCATATGCTGTGCGCAATACCTGTACCTGGAGTAATAACCCAGTGGATAATTCGCTCTCCTGCAGCAACTCCTCACTTTCGAAGACTTATGGACACGGCAGTCAGCCACCAACCCACCTCCGGACACAGTGCTCATGACGAGCAATAAAGACTTCATATTAAAGGTCGACAGGGACAAGTCAGGCAAATGACGGGTAGAGAGCCACAGGGTCGGCACAAAGACCTTACCACCACATGCCTCACGGTCGGCACAAAGACCTCACAACACCTACACGCCATAAGGTCAGCACAAAGACCTCACCACCACATGCTCCACGGTCAGCACAAAGACCACATAGGGAGCACATACCATTGCAACGGCAATCACCAAACGAGTTATCACTCAGTCCACAGTGCGTGACACTCACGGCTTAGCTAGCCAAGCAACAAAAGCAAAGAGCATGGACACAAGTAAGGGTAACAAGGACAAACACTCACCCGGCAAAACCACGGACATCTCGTTTTTGAACGATTCAGCTCAATCCCAATCGCTCAAATCCGTGAAGGTGCGCGATATGAGTGTGCGCGCCAAGCATGGACGCCCGCTATACCCCTTTGGGCCTTAGTGCCCGACAAGCTCTTGGCATGCGCACGTTGCACATAATATTATTAAAATATATAATTTCTACGTTATTATTACGTTATTTATAAGTATATTAATAATAAAGTCGGCGTATATAATTTAAATCTTAACTTAAGATAGGACTTAAAAGTATAAAGTTAAGCTATTTATAATATCTTATAATAAATAACTTTTTAAAAATTATTTTATAATTTAACTTTATTTACGGAAGTTATTATTATTAAGCTTAAGAAACTTATATAAAGCCAGCTTTATAAAGGATTCTGGAAAAAGGGAGAGTATGGAAGACATAAAACTTGCGGATAGGTGCATAAAGGAATAGAAATATTAAAAGGGCTAATTAAGGGTGGAATCGATTTATATATACTTTAAAAGAAAAAGGGATAATAGATTACTATAATAAGTAACCTATATTTTATCAACTTATATAGGGGTTACGGCCTATCTTCAATTATATTTTATTGCTATTTACTATTTTATTACTTTTACTCTTTTTTTCCTTTTTATTTTTTTTAATAGTTTTAAGAAGGCTTTTATTTACTTATATATATTAAAGAATTCAGTCTACTTATATAATTTAATCGTAAATAACTTACCGTATTTTTTCTTTAATTAATAATAATAAAAATTATAAAAATATTATAAAAAACCGACCTTTATTATTATTATATTATATATATATAATGAGAATAATAAATTATGGATTTATATATATTTATAGAATATTTCCGATTATTATGTACTTATTAAATAAATATTAAAATCAAGAAAAATAAGGGTATTTAAATAACTTTTTTTTAAATACTTTTATTCGGATATTCTTATTACTATCCTTAATTAATACGGGGACCTTATTTATATATATCGGTAAAATATTATTAATATTTATTAATTAATTATTAATTATTGGAAATTAAGAAGTAAAAGAAAATAATAACTTTTTTAAAGCGTTTTAATTATAAAAAAATAGTAATACCCCTTATATTAATAATGGGCCTAAACTTTAATCAGGAAATAATTATATATACCACCGGATATTCTAGATTATCGTTAAGGAAATTACGATTTATATATTAATATAAGCCGTTTTCTTAAAATAAAAAAAATTAAAGTAATTAAAGAAAAAAAAAATAGAAAAAAATTAATTACCTTAAATAACGTAAAATTACCATTTAATAATTAATAACCGTAATAACCGAAATATAAGACTTATTAAGTTAATATAAGTGATTAAACTTAATTAAATTATAAGTTTCATTAAATTATCTTAAGTAATTAAATTATAAATTTTATAGAATAATTCTAAGTAACCGATTTATTTATTATAAATAAAACTCTTTAATTTAATTTAGAATATCGTATATATTCTTTAAAAACGTAAAGTTAATCCTAAAAACCATCTTATACCGGATAAGTAATCTTTTAAAACCCGTAAATAATACCGGGTACCTTAATATTAATAAATATATAAGATTCCTTAATAGTTATCGGAATAACCGAATTAAACCATATATTTTAACGATAAAAATAATAAAAATAAGATTCCTTAATAAGGCTTAAATAATCGTATATACCTTTTAAAGAAATATTTTTTATTAAAACGTAAATTATTAAGTTTAAAGTTACCTAAATAATAATTAGGTTCTAAATTACTTACGGAGGTTTAAACCGGTCTTTAAAATCCCTGGGAAATAACTATAGGCTATATAATACGTTAGCTAGACGTAATAAGCTTTTTACCTTAAGTTATAAATTAAGTAATTAAAAATTAAAAAATTAAAAAATAAATTAAAAGAATAAATAATAAAAAGAAATAAGTAATAAAACCGATTAAAAGAATTAATAGAAGGGAATAAAGATAAATATATTTATAATAATAATTATATCGTATATATACCAGGAATATTAATAGTGATATATAATGGTTAACGATATAAGACTTACTTAATTTAATAATACCCTCCCCGAGGCTTTCCCGTATAAAAGGCAGAAAAGATTAGAATAAATAACTAGAACCTACTTTAATCTAAAAGGAAACATAGATTTATAATAAGTTATTATTTATATATATTTATATAATAACTTAAAAGACCAGAAGGACCTTTATTAACGTTATATGATTATATATTAACTTAATCCTTTCTTTAAAAAATAAAAAAAAAAATTAAAAATTAAAATATAGTTATTTGGAGTAACCGTAAACCCCTTTCTTTAAAATACCTTTATCAATATTAATAATATATTAACGATAATATATTTTATTTTATATATATCTTAATACCCTTAAAATAGGAAAAATAAAGTTAAATATTATTATATGAATTAAGGAATTAATTACGGTATTATTATCCTTTTTATTATTATTTTATTTTCTTTATTAAAAAGAATATATATCCCTTTACTTTATATTAAATAAAAAATAAAAAAGATTAAGATAAATTTATATAAATCATAGGGCCATCCCATATCTATTAATAGTTATAAGTATTATTAAGGATTATTTAATAATAAACCTTATTAACCTCTCCTTAAGAAATAATAAAATATTATTAAGAATCCCTTAATCCTTTAAATTTAAAGGGGAATTAATTAATATATATAAAATAAAAAAAACACTTAAATAATTCTAAATATCCTCCTTAATAATAATAATAAAATTAAATATAGAAAAAGACTCCGTAATATTATTAATAATCTTAACTTTTACCTTAAAATTATCGGAAACTTTATAATAAAAAATTATAATATAACCCGGGATTAAAATATTATTTTATAAATTAAAAGAATTAAATAAATAGGAAGGTAAATTAAATAATATATAAAGATAGATCCGTAATATATAAGAAAAAATCGGAAAAGATACTTTTTTTAATTAATAAATAAACGTAATAAATATAAGACTTAAAGGAGATATAACGTATTAAGTAAAGTAATTAAAAATTAAAATTTTACTTATAAATAAAATAATAAACGACGTTATAAAAGAAAATATAAATAACTTTTAGAAATTATTAAATTAAGAATTCTTAAAATTAAATTTTAATAACTTTATAGAATAAACGGTAAATAATATTAAAGTATTATTTTAAGGAATTAATTTTATTTTTAACTATTATAAACGTATACTTTATATTATATATAACTTAAGCGGAAAGGATATTAAACCCGGAAAACCGGAAAGTATAATAAATAGAATAATAAAATATATATTAAAAGACGTAATTAATCATTTTAGAAAATAATTTAATAAATATAAAGCTTTATAAACGTTTAATAAAAAATATATATAAAAAGCTTAATCTTTATAAAATATATTTTAAAATAAAACGGATTATAGAAAAAAAAACAAAAAAACGGGAGTTTAAAAAAGAAAAAAAGGATAAAAAAATAAATCTTAAAGTTCGGATATTTATAAATTAATTAAATCGTATAAACGGAGACCTTTAAGAAACTATATTAAAGGTAAATTTAATATATATTAATTACGACGGAATTATACGAATACCATAAATAAAAAGAACGCAATAAACCAAATACCCCCAGAATCGTATAAATAAAAAACTTTAGGACGTCTTAATAATATAAATAGTATTAGTATAATTATTATAAGTAATATTACCTTAATAATTTAAATATTAAAACCGACCTTAAAATCTATCTTAATAGAATATTAATAATTAAGTAGAAAATATAAATTAAAAGCCGTAAAATTATTAATAGAATTTATATATTAATTAAAATATTAAAAGAAATAATTAATTTATTCTAAAATTATTTAATCCGGTTAAATTTAGAAACCTTTATATTAATAGCTTTAAATCGTTTAATATAAAATTATATTTTATTTATTATAAGTATTATAATATATTCTTAATAGAAGAGTATATAAGTTATAAATAAAGATATAACGGAAATAACGTAAGCTTTAATAAAAAAAAATATATATATAAAAAGGATTAAAACCGTAAGAACGGCCGTTACGATATAAATTATTAATTATTATTAGTACCTATAACCGTACCGCTTATTAATTAATTAAACGTATTAATAAACGTAATAATTATCGCCTTAATTATATAAGAAGAAGGAAAAATCCTTAATAAAATTAATAATAAAAAAGCTATCGATAACTTTAATTACGAAGTTATTATTATAAAGGAAGGATACCCTTTTAATAAGAACGTTAATTACGAAGTAAGTATAATAATAAATATAATTACGAAGCGACGATAAATTAAAGATAATGATTTAAAAGAAGAAGTTAAGCTTATATAAACTGGGGAGTGAATAAAAAGGAAGCCAAAAAAAAAGGTGAAAACCGGAAGGAAAAATGAACTTTAATAAATTATTAGATTATTAAAAAAGTAGGCTTTAAACGTTAAACGGATCTTATTAATTAATAATATCGTATTCTTTATAATATATTTAATATAACTTTTATTATATTTTAAGAAAAAAATAAGTTAACTTATAAAGAACGTATTAAACCTTAATTATATACGTTATAAGAAGATTATAGTTATTAAGGAAGTTCTTAAGAATAATGGAAAAAGGATATAAAAAATAATTTAAAATAAATAACTTAAGATTAATAATATTATAATCGTAAGCTTAAAATAAAACCTTAAAGTTATATTTAATAAATAAATATACTTTATAAAGGTAATAATTATTTATTAACCGGAATAAATAAGTAAATTACTTAATATAAAAGCCGATTAAGGATCGGATATTATTATAATTAACTTGAATATAATAAAGGAATTACGGATAAAAAAAAGGCCCTTAAAATTACTCGGAGTTAATTACTTAAATATATTAATAGTAAACGGAGACTATATATTACTTT
Source organism: Niebla homalea (assembly GCA_019925105.1). NCBI lineage: Eukaryota > Fungi > Ascomycota > Lecanoromycetes > Lecanorales > Ramalinaceae > Niebla > Niebla homalea. The sequence goes on from JAHGAU010000020.1 coordinate 599,859, forward strand.
ATATATAAATTATATTTAATATTAAAGTCATAGGAATAATTAAATGGGTATAAGTATTTATAATATTAAAAGATAACCCAAATTATAATATTTTATTAAGATTTTTATAATTAAAGTTAATTACAATTAATTTTAAGATTTA